>JABFIG010000002.1:0-422122 GCA_017139545.1 Ambrosiella cleistominuta | reverse complement strand
ATCAGAAAAATGCCGAATTCCATAAAATAATCAAACATATAGATATATCTCATACCACTTCATTCGAGAACAAGTTCAAGAACAATAAGCTAATGGGTTCACAAAACCTCTGGACAACATAAAACAACAAGAACTTCTTGAAGTCCTAAGTATACACTCTTCTATATAATCTCTTAATCTCTATTCTCAAAAACCAGATATAGCTTAAGGGGAGGGCGAGAGAATATCTGAGAGAATACCATCATACCATGCATAACTCGCAACTTCTCTCAGACATGAGCTTTACACTAACCACATGGCTCTAAATCCCTCCTCCTTAGTTGCCTCCTCTAAGGGCCTGTAAATACTCATATACATTCCTTCCTCTAATATACTCAACTATAATGGTACACAGGATATTTTCATGGTTGGACATGAATAGACCAAGACTAGTGATTTAAGAAAGGGTCACTAGCTGTTAGGATTTAAGTACGAGCTTCATTTTTATAGATATTGTTCATGAATTTAATATGTTCATTCTGTTGAAAGTCTTGTGCATATCAACTTACAATTGCACCTTCTATATTGTATTGGTACCTGGAATAGTATATCATATTCTTACAGATGACCTATAATAGACAAGATGGATTCTATAATTTGATCCTAGCTTTTTCACTAGACAGGATAAATAATATATGATGAATCTCTCTTTCACTGCAACAAGCAAGAAGTATAGTGTCTGTAGCAAACCTTCCACAATATCCATCATGCATCATGCTAGAGTTGAGGTATGATTATATTTATCATATTGGAATATCAATGGTGCACAGTACTGCATTTCAATGACATGTCATAATTGGGGGTGATGATGTATTTTTCCCTTCTATATGTAAATGCTGACATACTAACGCAACAGAGTTAATAAACTAACACTTGGCCAGATATTTAGACAACTCACATGACACACTCTATATCAGACCGTTATGGTCTGTGGCCTCTGATCTGTCTGCCACCTCAAACCTTAAGGAGCATACGACGGGGATCCTCGATATACTTCCGGACGGTATCCAAGAAAAGAACAGCCTCGCGACCGGTGATAACACGGTGATCATAACTGAGAGCAAGTTCCATTATGGGACGGATCTCGATCTTACTGTTGACGACATGAGGTCTTTCTTTAATGGCATGAAGACCCAGGATAGCACTCTGTGGATGGTTGATGATAGGGGTACTAAGTTTAGACCCAAAAACGCCACCGTTAGAGATGGCAAAAGTACCACCAGCCAAATCTTCGATAGTAAGCTTACGATCACGAGCCTAAATTTGTGTATGTCAGTAATGCTTTTCTTCCATCAACGAGATTATGCAAGTAAACGTTACCTTCTTGCCAACCTCAGCAATACCACGCTCAATCTCCAGGATGCTCATCTTCTCAACATTGCGGATAACCGGAGTCACCAGTCCAGCCTCTGTGGCAACTGCAATAGAAATATCTACGTAGTCATGGAAGACAATAGTATCTCCAGTACCTTCACCTTCGATCGAAGCGTTGATTACAGGGAAATCTTTAGCAGCCAATGCACAAGCGTACGCAAATGCTCCCATAAAACCAAATTTAGTACCAGTCTTCTTCAAGACCTCATCCTTCATGGCCTTCCGGAATTCGATCAAGGATGACATATCAACCTCATTGAAGGTTGTTAAGGACGCAGTGGTATTTTGTGACTGCTTGAGACGTTCAGACATGCGGAGAAGCATACGGTTCATTTTAACCTATATATCAAGTCAACATTTATGTATCAACACTTTTCTGAGTGTGCTTTACTTACGCGACGCTCATTGCGATCACCACTGGGGACCGACGGAGCAGGAGCTGGCTTCTGAGACTCTATCGTCTTAGCAGCAGGAGCGGGAGTCGATGGCTCTGGCTTGGGAGCGGAAGGAAGAGCCGGCTCTTTGGGAGCAGGAGCAGGAGTAGACTCAGTCTTAGTTTCCGGTTCAGGTTTTTTCGGGGCAGAGCCACCGGCCGGTGCGGTACCATCAGTATCTATTTTGATGATGTCCTGATCGACAGTCACGGTATCCTCCTCAGCGACAAGAAATTCGGTAATGGTGCCAGCTTGGGGTGCGTTAACAGCAACATCAATCTGGTTATGCCATGAAATGTTTAAGTTAGTCATGATGACAATAGTACGATTAAACTATAAGAACCCATGGAATATAGCGGCAACAGGTTGGAGCATCCAACATTGCGACATCAGCTTGCAACGGACGAGCACAACAATCAGTTAGATGTTTCTTACCTTGTCAGTCTCAATAGTCGCAATCTCCTCGTCAGCTGCGACGTAATCGCCAACCTGCTTGCTGAACTGGCGCAAAGTACCTTCAGATATAGACTCGGCCATCTGCGGGACCTTCACGGTCACGGTGGCATAAGTTCGAATTCGCTGCAGCATCAGAGGCAGGTGCATTTGCTGGCCATGCCGAAGCTGTCGGAGCTGCACAACTCTGGCAGCACGAGAAAGTTTGGTCGAAAGCATTTTGGATATTTGACAAGAAAAATCCAACTCCAAGTAATGGATCTTGGATCGCAATCGCACAGGTATAGAATTTCAAGATAGGATTAGATCTGATTGAAATTGGTGCCGGACAATTGTTCACGGTGGGTTACAAACGGCTCAGTGCCAATTTAGTTGCAGCGCAATAGCCGAAGTCCCGGGAGGTAGGAGTACCGCATCACCTTAATTCGCAGCAGGAGTACATCACTGGCCGTCCGAGATGACCCGTCAAGCTTCCCATTGGTCAATTGGATCCAGAACCAGGGGACCTAGAACCTGTCTGACTAATCATACTCTGTGATTGGAAATGCCATGTTTTACCAGTATGTGGGGCACTTCATTATTGGAATAACTCCGATATAGCATTTCCGGAGAACACAATCTAGCTTGATAGCCTGACTGCCGAAACACATGAAGTTCAGCTACCAACGGGAAGAGAATACGCCAATATGACCAGACAAGCTGCTCTGTGAGTTTTGGGTATGCTCTGAGCTAAAACAAGATATCTAACTAATATTTAATAACCAGATCTTTGTATCGCCGGTCCCTCAAGCTGGCCTTGGATTGGGCAGTCCATCGATACATCTGGAGGGGTCAAGCATTGTACATCCGGTCTCTATTTGAAGCCAATCGACATGTCACTCACCCAAGACAGCAACGAGCATGTAACCAAAGTCCATTGCTGCTGGATCATGCTAACACTTGTTAGATGTTACTGAATGAAGCCGAGAAACTCCTTGAGTATTACAAACATCCTGAACCATACACTCCTCCTGAGGCTCCTGGTGGTAAGAAGTTTTGTCGTTGATCCAACACAGAAACACATAATTGTTAACATTACATGATCTTCAGGATCTAAATATGAGCGGAACATGCCATCACCATGCCTGGATCGTAAGTCAATACTAAAACACCAGCACAAAGTTTTATCATTGTATGAACTAACATATTATTTTATTTCGCAGCGCCTCCCCATCCCGCCAGCCAACATTAATACTTCAAACAGCGTCCCAAGGGACTCACAGTACCCCCCCAATAAGACTAAGAGCAGATAATACTGGATACATAAGCTTATAAATGAATAGGCGTAAATTTACAGAACTTTATCAGGCTAAGGCAGCACACATATACATATCAATTTCACAAAATACGCGCACCCATGATGTATTAATCCCCAAAATGGGAGGTGTGAAATCAAATCTTGTTCGTAACCACCATTGCCATGGTGGATTAATGTACAACCCAAACACTAAAAAAGCAAAATCACAAAATCAACCGTAAAACCCCATAGTCCGAATTACCCCAAACTCATGACCAATAACAAAGTCAAATTGACTGAAAACACAACATAAAATCAAAGAACGTGCATTTACAGAACCATGCTGGAACTCTTGCCGGTCTTAGTACCAGTCTTCTTGGGCAGAAGGTTGGCGTGAATGTTGGGGAGGACACCACCCTGGGCGATGGTGACGTGGCCAAGAAGCTTGTTCAACTCTTCATCATTGCGGATGGCGAGCTGCAGATGACGGGGAATGATACGAGTCTTCTTGTTGTCTCGGGCAGCATTGCCGGCAAGTTCGAGAATCTCAGCAGCAAGGTACTCGAGGACAGCAGCGAGGTAGACGGGAGCACCGGCACCAACACGCTGGGCATAGTTTCCCTTTCGTAAAAGACGATGTACACGACCGACAGGGAAAGCAAGTCCGGCCTTAGAAGAACGACTGTGAAGATGTCAGCAACATGATTCATGAATCGAAAGCTCATATAATACTTACGACTGAGCGGACTTGGAACCGCTAGCCTTGCCACCAGACTTGCCACCAGTCATTATGATAGTCGAAAAATATGGGCGAGTAAAGTAAAAGGTTATGCAGAATGTGGTCAGCAGGTGCGACCTAACGAGTTCAAAGAAGATGGCGTGAAAAGATAGTAAAATTTGGAAAGGAAAGTTGACAAAATAAGAGGCACTCGGGATGCTCAAGGTTAAGTAGTTTTCGCGTCAGCACAGTAAAGACACAGATCACCGCGTGTATTTCCAGCCTTTTACGCTAGCCCAAAATGGGCAATATGCAGGGGCTTATGTGGGTCCGGACTTCATCTACCATTCATAATTCAGAAAAGTTGCTGAAGTATAGTGATTTAAACCCCTGTAGTCCCGATACCAAGTAACGCGTTAGAGGCGTGATTTACCCATAGTTTGACCTTGTTGCCATTGGAATGCACTGATATTGTCGATTAAATTGGCGATTGATCTTGTTCCTATTAACTTATTATATTTTCTTAATCACCTTGCGTATTGACAAGGGTCCAGTTGATTCTATTCTGCAGGAAGTTACGGCAATGGATAATGAAAAAAAAATGATTAACTTATTTAACTTATAGCCATGTAAGTATTGATACACTGGTAGGGTTAGGGTACACTCACAACTGGTGTGAAGTGATTTTGATCATACCCAAACTGACCATCACTCTGCTATTCGAGTAGTGTCAGATCTACACTTCATCCAGCACTGAATTTCTGTAGTCGATGAATATCATTTGCATTGCCACTAGTCAATTAATTTTTTTTTGTTTTTCATGTTTCTTAAACTCATGGTTTTTGTGCACTCACGAAGTCGGGATCTCAATTTGTAAATCTAATACTGCCTTGTACAAATTGATGCAAACCAAATGTTTCATGGGAGGTTGCTTTCCGAATCTAGCAATATAGAATCTTGACCAATTATGAACTGTGCATGATGAAAAGCATGAAGCTTTGCTGTTCCTGCCCCACCATACCCCTGGAACAATCTGCGGCTGGCGCGTCGCGGTCATTTAGTGCACGTTCCACATGACTAGCAACCGCGACCTGTGCCCGCTTAAATCAGTAATCCCAGAATCATCCTATCACAGTTCGGTACAAAAAGGACAGTCTCCCCCCACAGTTACACTTGTACTGACGTCTCACCTTTTCCTTTTTTTTCTTTTTCTTTTTCTCATCCGCGATTTATCAACGTCGACTTCACGTCAATTCACACTACTCTACCTAACGACTTTCATCTTCAAATTTATAACTTCCCATTTAACAAATTTCACAATGGCTCCCAAAGCTGATAAGAAGCCTGCCTCCAAGGCCCCCTCCACCGCCTCCAAGGCTCCTGAGAAGAAGGATGCCGGCAAGAAGACTGCCGCTTCTGGTGAAAAGAAGAAGCGCACCAAGTCACGCAAGGAGACATACTCTTCTTACATCTACAAGGGTAAGTCAATTGCGCTTACACTTTACATTTGGTTCCATTGTACATCAACTAACATGATTTATAGTTTTGAAGCAGGTCCACCCTGACACCGGTATCTCTAACCGTGCTATGTCTATTCTCAACTCATTTGTCAACGGTATGTCTGATCTACCTAGTTTAATTGTTCTCAACTAATTTGTATCAGATATCTTTGAGCGCGTCGCTACCGAGGCCTCTAAGCTCGCTGCTTACAATAAGAAGTCTACCATCTCTTCCAGAGAGATTCAGACCTCTGTTCGCCTCATCCTCCCAGGTGAACTGGCCAAACATGCTGTTTCCGAGGGTACCAAGGCTGTTACCAAGTACTCCTCTTCCAGTAAATAAATACGCTGGTGGTCATTTTATCATTGTTTGTTTTTCGGGATATGGTCTTGGTAACAGGTCGCACAACCACGTTCATCAACAACTACTCAGTTGGGTTTTTAATGCGTCACGGAAGGTCTTGTTTTGTGTGTTTTCGTGCTTTTTGCTTTTAGGGGACTTGTTTTTCTACCATGCACGGTCAATCAGGGTTTGCGGTTGTACAATACGTCTTTAAGAATATGGGTTTATTTTCTTTCCATTTTATCGTCGACCAATGGAATTCCTTTCAATACTAAGCACTCAATGGCGATAGTTTAGGTCAACGTTGAAATCCATTATCACATTGTATCTGTAATTTACCGTAACCCGGCCCTGGATTTTTTCATCACTGACTCCACTGGTTCCATGATGCCCTTGTTCTCGGCAGAACCCAGAGCTGTGCCATGGTTCCAGCCCATCTTAGTCAACAGTGCATGCCCCCGATTATCACCTCCGATTTTGGGAACATTCCCACCAACAATCTGGCCCTCATCAATACGTGTTGACGGAATAGACTTTCCCATGCTAGCTCCATGATGGCTAGAAGTCTTAATATTGAAATGCTTGTAACCAAACCAGGACATGCGCTCTAGGAATATGCCTTCATGTCGGATCGTGCCAGCCTTCTTAAAAAGAGCCAACCTGCGGGCGCTAGACTTGCCAGTTGACTTGGACGTCATGTGTAGTTTATAGGCCAGCTCATGTAGACCTTTGCGGTGGAATGGATTCATGGGTGGGAAGTTAAGCCTATAAGTCGAGGTCAGTACGAGAATACTTTGATTATACGAAAATAACTTACTCCTGACGATTGTCATCACACAAGAACGCCCAAATCTCAGTTTGGATTTCCTCATATTTCATACCAGAAGGGTATATAGCCATGAGATTACCTGGATTTCCGAGACGGTGCTGAGCACGCTTTCCGAGATTCTCTTCGGCACGGAGTCGTTCTCTTTCTTGTTTGCGTGCAACTTTTGTTTGTCTGTTACGCTTATCAGACTTCATCATGATATCAATAATATTCGGGTCAAGATCGGGGTCAATGAACGGTGAAAATCCTTTTTGTCGACGAGTGCGCGCTTTACGAATATCACTGGGAGAAATTGCAATGATATCTTGACTGAAGAAGTCTTCCAAGTCTTCATTTCTGGAAAAATCCTTCGAGTTATCGTAATAATCAGCATTCTCACTCATAGAGCTTTTATCATCGACTTTGACTGAGGTATTTGCAGATATAATAGCCTCTATTCTAACGTCATCTTCAGGACGCGAGGGAGGAAAATGGGTCGACAGAGTCTGGGACTTATTAGATATAGGTATCGAGATGTCACTGTTGAGAGTGGCCATAACCTCGTGATCCAGATCTGAATCATCACTTTCGGAATGATTTTGTGTGGAAAATTTTTGATTGTCAAACTGGGGGAATAGAACAACATCTCCCACTTCACCACCAAGGTCGCGGTGTACCCAAGTCATAGGTAATTTATGTGCTTTGAATTCAGCCAGGTTGTTGGCATAATCATGAAACACCGCGGAAAACTCAGACTCTGTAGCACTGGTGGGATCCTCAGGCCCAACATATATACTCTGGTATCGTGAGGTATGACCAATGACTCGACCCGCCTTTTTTTGATGTCGTGACTCCCTCCGATGAGCGCGACGGTGACTTCCTTTGGCCATGCCTGAGTCTTCAAATATAGCAGAGTGGAAGAGTTCGTCGTGGATAGGTTGTAGTTCGTGGCGGAGGTCACCTAGATCCAAAGCTTGATTTCCTGGTGTTTTTCCAAGGTGATGGGAGATTGCTGATGGCTGTGGTTGGGTTGGAAGTTCATCAACCGATTCCAAAATGTTAGTGTTGACTGGAGATGGAGTTGAACGGAGGTTTACGATATCTGTCTCCTTAGCACGATTGGCTCTTCCAGTGAAAATAAGTTTCTCTGATTCAGACGAGCTAGAGCGAGTAGATTGTGTCGAAGAGCGACGTTCACTTGTCTGAGTCATTGGCATAGCAGCCTGCCCAATCACTCTTGAAATCGGTGACCTTCCACGTGTAGTTTCAATCGGATTGGCGTTATGGGGCTTCGAATCGGTCACTGATAGCGTGATTTTATCCAATATTTTCTGGGGGACTTCCAGTTCTTTCAGTGGTTGGCTATAACCAGCACTCACAAAACAGACTGGTCGATGTCTGAGAGGTGGTTTGTCGTTGTTGGTATCTTGGTAGAATGCAAGATCTGTCGGTTCTATCACGATCAGTCAATAAAAATAGAGAACATGATGCATATAGCAATATATAATTCATACCGATGTGAAAATGAGGTCTATGATTGAATGTACTAAGGGCCTGATGTTTTGGTCTGGCGTAGCATCGATTGAACAGGCGATAATCACGGTGGATATCGTTCTGGATATGACCACCACTTTTGTAATAGTGATGTTTAGCCATGATGAGGCCAACAGGCCGAATGAGAAAGGGATTGAGTTGATCAAGTTGATTAAGCAAGATATGATATGCTGAACAGTAGATAGTGTGACGACGGGGTTGTATATTCACTTTGTGTTCATAAAAATTTATTAATAGCAAGTAGAACCAAAATACGTTTAGTAATTGCCAATCTCAAGGGTTATATATCCACACTAGGGCTGAAGAAAAAAGCTATGATTTTTGGCCGACGACATAGGATTTCAAGCGGCGGTAAATCTCCATTAGTCAGTCCTAAGTAGAGAGCTCACAAACACCCAAAATTTGATCAACCGATCCATAAGAATAAATGAATGAATGTATACACATATATAGACCACACATATCCCATCTATTTAAATCGTCACCCATCACGATTAGAATCCATACAAGACAGGGATCATGTGAGTCTGTGGTTACATCATCCATCTATCCGCCTGACTATATATATAGCATAGAAACCCCTGCAGGTAATTGATGTCATTCGGCCTGGTGCTTGGAGAGCCAGGTGAATAAGACAAGGTCTTGTCAACTTCAAGTCTCATTAGAATCTGCTCAGTCATGACTTCAGCTGGTCTCCATTACACAACCAATCTTGTTTCATCATGGGTACAGTAGATTTGGGAAAACGCCTGGTTCAGATATTTTGGGATCCTGAACCTACCAACGATCCTGTTAGCAATTTACCAATCTGGTGTTTGGGATGTTCCTATGATCTCTCGTCCTTAACGCGCGACAAAGCGGCAAAACCTGGCATCGATGATTCTATCGATATCACCGAAAGCCCCGCAAATAATTCATCTAATTGTTCCGAATCTGACTGCGTGACACTTACTGAAGCACCCGTAGCCCAGCAAGTCCAAGATTCTTATGCTATATCGACTACCAACAACCTATCATCTGCGAATAACCGGGAGACTTTATCTAATGCAGAAGACAATAAGGGGTGGCCTGTCGAGTTTCTGGATGACTTTGAATCACGAATTTGGATGACTTACAGATCAGGATTTCAACCAATCGCAAAATCTGAAGATCCAAATGCAGCAAAGGCCCTATCATTCACCATGCGATTGAAATCTCAGCTCTTGGACCACGAGGGTTTCACTTCAGATGCGGGCTGGGGTTGTATGATCAGAACTGGCCAAAGCTTACTCGCCAATACCATGGCTATCCAGAGAATGGGACGATGTATGTAAATCTCAACTGACGACATTTATCTCGCAACATCTCGGATTTCTCGTTCACAAGAATTACAAGCTAACCCGTGCCTATCAAAAATCAGCATGGCGTATATGTGACGATGACACAGCCCGACGAGAGATCATATCTCAGTTTGCCGATGATCCAAAGGCGCCATATTCTCTCCACAAGTTTGTACAACATGGTGCCGAGGCGTGTGGAAAACACCCTGGCGAATGGTTTGGACCATCTGCTACTGCGAGATGCATCGTGTATGTATACCCATCATGTCAATTACCAGGTTTCTGTGTTAACAGTTAAACAGAGAACTTGTCAATCAGCGATATGAAAGCTTCCGTGTGTATTCTACGGGTGATACTGCCGATGTTTATGAAGATATTTTCATGCAGATCGCCAAACCACCTGGCCATACTTTCATCCCAACCCTTCTGTTAGTTACGACTAGATTGGGAATTGACAAAGTGAATCCTGTCTACTGGGAAGCTCTGGTTGCTACTTTACAAATGCCCCAGTCAGTTGGCATCGCGGGGTAAGATCATTATCACAAGAGTTTTTTTTGGAAGTTTTGAATATGCGCTAACACTTGCCTGGATTAGTGGTCGCCCATCATCATCTCACTATTTTGTTGGTGCTCAAGGCATGGATCTCTTCTATCTTGATCCTCATATCACCCAGCCCGCCCTGCCTTTCCGCCCTAACATCTCTGAGTATTCCCAGGAAGAACTCTCTACCTTCCATACACGCAGACTGAGAAAACTGCATCTGAAAGAGATGGATCCTAGTATGTTGATTGGATTCTTGATCCGAAGTGAAGATGAATGGTATGAGTGGCGGACAGGAACAAACTTTGTGCAGGGTCGTCCGGTGATATCAGTATTTGATCATTGCCCCCTGGAGGCGGAACAAGGTCGAGCAGATGCTATTCATGAGGTGGAATCGCTGGATGAAGCTGATGACGAAACGGACTCGATGGATGATACAAAAGATTGATGACGATGTGGTCGTTTCAGCTAAGGATTATGTTTATCTTAAACAAGACTGGCATCTTGGTTAAAGGCATGGTACTACTGAACTTGTAGTCATATTGTGCGATATGCACAAGCCACCAGACTCGATGTGGTATGATGATATCAATACATATCTAGTTATTCTGTTCTCGATGGCGTGAGTGTATAGAGCACAGATTAGGTTTGGCACCAAGGGTGAACTGGATCCGACATTGACATGGTGGACTCTCTTGAACTGCCGACAGAATTGGAATATACCGTAGATGGGGTTGGGTATGCTGTCAAAGAAAGTCATCTTGCAATCTCAAAAGTGGCATAAGATGCTAGTATAGCATAGTTGCAATGAGGCAAACAGGCTCGTAGATGATAATCATCACCCGAGTGATGTTTGGATGGCAGTTATAAGGACTCAGCAGAATCTGTTCGGTCTATCCGGTTTGTTTAGCCCTAGCCATTATATTCTCCTCTTTGAGCATCTCTCGTTGGAGTTGTTGGACAGCCTTAATGTGTTTCTTGCTTTTTGTATGGGCTTCGTATTGTTTTTCACTCTTGAACTTCTTATCACAGGCAATACATTCAAAAGTTTCAACAACCTCATCCTCGATTGCATCTTCATCACTATACACAAAAGCTTGTTCATCGGGTCCGCTGCTTTGGGCCCAGTCAGGCAAAACATAGTCCTGGGCTTTCTTTTGGTTCTCAGCCAAAGATCGAGCAGCCTGGGCAGCAGAGGCCTCACGAAGAGACTGTGTTCTCTGGGCCTCGGTCACAAGGCCTGCCTGGACTCGAGGATCTCGTTTCTTGATGAATGCCACCAAAGTACGTACAGCGATATTGTACTCTTTGATAGCAACCTGGCGAGCCTGTATATTTTCCTTTTTCATGGCACGACGGGCGTAACGGATATCACCGTCAGTCTCCCTCCATTTGTCAACCCAAGCAAATGTTTTTACGGTAGCGAAATTGCCCCATTGCGTGTAGAAGGATCGAACAACTGTGTCGTAATCCGAAATACTGTTCCCAAACTCAGGCCATACAAATTTGCTATCGGCGTCGGCAAAATGTCTCTCTTCCGTCTGAAGACGACTGAATAACGCATTGAGATATCCATAGAAGCCATCCGGGGCATCTGTGAACTTAACGGCTTTAGAATAGTTGCTGGTTTCGGCAATAATCTTTGTCGTTGATGTCATGTGATGGCCCCGATATTCGACTTCACTGGATTCACCATCTGGTCCAGACCGAGATGGATTGATTCCATTCAAGATACTGATGCGGTGATTGTCATACCAGCTGCGCTCGTTGGGATCCGACAAAACTTCATAAGCGTTTTGGATTTCAGCAAATCGTTCAGTGGCAGTCTCAATATTATCTTGGTTTTTATCGGGATGGTGAGCTAGGGCCAGTCGGCGGTAGGCCTTTTTCATACTGTAATGATGTAGTGAGTTAGAAGAATGTCAACTGAGCAGAAGATGGGAATGACATACTCAGCATCGGTCGCATCTTCGGACACGCCAAGAAGAACGTAATAGCAGGTCTTTGCCGTTTGCTGTACAGATGTAGAATTCTGGTTACCCATCTTAAACAGAGTCTATATATATGTGTGGGGGTTGAAGTGGGCCTGTAGATTCAGATCTGTCTCTCTTTTTTCATTTTTTCATTTTTTTTTTTCATATCACACTAGCATACATAAATATATAGATATATCAACAAAGATATTTAGCAAATAAGTGAACCAATCAACAATCACAGACCAGACAGGGTCTAAAATTTGTAGCCAAATGTCAACCTCATACATCCAAGAAGTGGAGAACAAGCTGATTTTTACGGAATATAAATCAAACAAGTAATTGGGCAAATGCTAACCACTGAAGCAGTAGTTATCGAATGATGCATCACGATGCATGACTAGTAATTTCTTCACTAATAAAGTTGTTTGAGCAGTACTCGGGATGTGGTGTAAGGTCATGTATGTACTATATTGTTGAAGATACAAGTTATTGTTTTGGTATTTCAACTATATACTACTCTTGGATTTGCTAACACAGATTCTTATCATGTCAATTATGATATTAATATTGTTTTGGCTAACAAGACTCTGGATTGGAATCCCTATTTATCTTGTACTATTTTACAAGGGTTATTATAAACATCAAAAGAGGGAGGAAAAAAAAACAAACCATCTTATTCCTGCTTAAAGTTAGCTCAAAAAACATATGACCCATACATCTATGGCAGGGTTGGATCATATATCCATATAGGTTTCTCATTACCATGAAAAGGTCTCGTCATTCATTGTTTATGTTGTTATCATGTCTCGCTCTTTTACTATCTCATCCTGATCTGTTGGACTTGCAACGCAGCATAACCCCCATCTCTTAACATCATTATGCCAAAGCGTTGATATCTACTGGCGGCTTGGAGTCTCTCTTCATAGCATGAATCAATCGATTGAACATTGTCGATCGTATATCTTGTCCTCATCACCCAAGTCGCATTTATCCATTCTCCTTTGTTATGAAGTTTGGACACGATTTCAAGGAAGCTCTTCAACAGGAAGGTATGTATAGCCATACCTATTAGACACTAGTATAAAATATCACACCACCACTCACGTCCTCAATCATTATCTTGACTCTTATGCGCTATTCATCCCATGTAATGAGTAATACGAAGGCTCTCGTTGTCTAACACCACTACAGGTTTCCCTGAACATTGGGTTGAACGTGCGATCCCATACAATCAGCTTAAAAAATGCATCAAGAAAATTTTGAGAGAGCTCAAAGAGCTTGGTCTAGACCCAAATACTGTTCAAGAATTAGTGTCAACAGATCACGGTGAGGGGCTTGAATTCCAATACAAACTAGAAGAAGGTATGGTCTAAAGCCACACAACCGAACTTATAGAGATATGTATTGTTCTGACTTTCAACCATTAGATAAAGAGAAACATATGCTCAAACCCCGCCTGACAATCTTTGTTCAGATAGAAAATGGCACTCCAGTTGACGCCACGTTAACAAATGCCTCCAAAAAAGTCATCCAAAAGCTACTTGACCAACAAAACGGTATCGCTGTACCAACAGATACGAGACCAGACAGCCCTGAATATGAATGTGGACACAGGGCTATCGAGCTTTCACAAGGCAGTTCCCGCTCAACAACTATAACTGAGATAGACAGTCAGGTCATTGAGATACCTCTTCAATTTGATGCCCAGTTTTTTAAAATGCTGCAGAAGGACGTGGGCGGACTGGAGGAAATACAGAAACACGAGGAGCAGATGCTTTTTAACGAGATTGAGAAACTTCAAAATGTCGTAGCTACCGTTTCACGACCGTCCAAGTACTCCAAGACCGATCTGAACCGATGGCGAGAAATATTTAGCATCTATCTCGATGCCCAAGTTTTTTTCTCCCAGTACGAAGCTAATACTGGAGCTCGCCAGAGTTCGGATGCCTTAAAGAAATTGCAATGGTTCCAAAGCGAGATTCAAAAGCGAAACATTGAGAGCCAGTTCAAGAGACCACAGAGCCAACAAGCATTTGCTCGATTCGTACAACTCAATTCCTCAATTCTCAAGAACCTCCAATTCCAAGAAATAAACCGCCTGGCTGTCACCAAGATTCTCAAAAAGTTCGACAAGAGAACGTCTTTTGGAGTATCAAAGGTATTCCCCAAAGCTATCGACAATACTCGGATCATGTCCGGATCGATTGCCAAGGATCTCTGTGCCGCCATTTCAACCCAGATTGTGTCGTTGGTGCCTCAAGTGGATGATTACTTATGCCCTATCTGTTGCTCCATAACATGGAGAGCTGTTAGACTCGCTTGTGATCACGTATTCTGCATACGTTGTGTTATTAAAATGCAAAAGGACCCCAAGAAGAAGCGGGACTGTCCATTATGTCGGGCCAACACGGTGCTTCCAGCCAACACCGACAATTTGGACAGAAAGTTAGAAAAGTTTCTACAGCAAAACTTTCCCAAAGAGATTAAACAGAAGGCATATGAAGATGATCTAGAAGAAGGTATTGCGGCATATGGCGCAAACTACCACAGAAATAAATGTCAAATCATGTGAGCGGATGTGGCTTGGGCCCGCTCTTTATTGCAGGCAAATATGATACCTACAATATTGCAATAATTGAGGCACATGGAATCACTGAATACAGAAACTGTATATTTATCTATAACATTTGAAATGTCATGACATGTTTCTTTTACCATATATCATCTTATACATCTCAAAGCTTGAGAGTGAATCTCAAGAGTCACCTAAATGATGGTTGCAGGACAGAATTTAAACAGCTATGCCCTTTCAGCAACAGCCAAAGCTGCCTTGAAAGTCTCCACTAATTCAGAAGTTTCTTCCAGACCAACACTAATTCGGACGAGGTTTGGGTCAACACCATAGGAAGCTGCCCAGTCCAACTCCTGATAATGGGCCAAAAGTACATATGGAGACGTCAGCGTGAAGTTAGTCCCCAGACTGGGCCCTTTAGCTGTCTGGAGATTGTCATAGAAGACGACCGCCTGGTGAGGCTCATGGAAAACGATTGATAGCAATCCGCCATACCCGCCGTTGGACAAACGACACGCCTCATAATTATCATTAGAGGCATTGAATTTTGGGTAGAAGAGAGTTTTGATCAAAGGATGGGAGCGGAGTAAACCACATAGGGCAAGAGAATTGGCATTGGCCCGATCTATACGATCGCGGAAGTCACGACTGTTACGCTCCATGAAGATGATATCTTCAGGCCAGTAGCTGTCTTCGAATTGCTCATCCATAGCTGCTTTGATCTTGGGATATAAGGCAGAATTAGGATTGAGGATGGCACTCCCACCCATCACATTAGATTCACCAGAAAATATTTTCGTTAGACTGCTGACTACAATATCAGCAAACTTGAGGACATCAATGTTGACAAACGTCCCGATAGTTTCGTCAACGACAACGGCAAATTTATATTTATCTGCCAGGAAGCGAATCTTGGCTAGATCGGGACAAGTCAAGAGGGGATTGCCGGGGAATTCACAGAAGAAGGCGAGGAAACGTTCGCCATTTGCGAGTCTGTTTTCCAGGTCCGCAAGGTCTTTGTTAGAAGCATGGCCATAGAATTGACATCCCGGACCGAACTTTTGTAGAATCTTGAGCGTGTCGACGTAGGGAAAGCCGAAGTTCACACTGCGGTACGAGCCAAGGGCAGAGAGAAGAGCACGGTGGGTGTTGAAGATGGCATTCATACCACAAGGGAAGAGATATACATCGTTTTCATGGAGTCCCTTGATGTCGCGGGTACTATTATCGACAGCTGCTGGTTCAACTGAAGCCACTTCGGTGGCAGCACCAGCAATACGCCTACGAATGGCAGATTTGGCCTTGGGAACCAAAGATAAATCGAGGTTACGACCAAAGCGCTCCTCCAAGAAATTGAAGCTTTCAACGGTTTGATCGGCCTCGCCAGTACTTGATCGGGGAGCATTCTCGAGTTTGCCAGCGGAGTAATCAATAGAAGATTGTCGTCTCTGGTACCGTCTCGGGCCACGGCAGGATGCAACGGTGGTGGGAGATACAGGCGCAAGGTCAGGTTTGTTGACTTTGAAAAAGCCCTCTTCCAGGAGGATAGTGCAGAATTCGGCACGACGACTGGAAACACCATCACCAGAATGTTGCCAATATTGTTTGGCAAGAGGCCAGAGGTTCTTGTTCATGATGACAGCAGAGATGGTGGGCGAAAGACGGCGAAGGATCAACGGGACTGGCTTGGAAATATCCAAGACTAGATCGATAACGGTCAGATCTTCTTTGGAGATGAGTGCGGGAGAAGTCGAGTTCATAAACTCCACACATCTTTGGGCCGGTTCATGTTTGGGAAACAGCATAGAAGTTTGCGTTTCGACATTGCTGTGAGCCCGCGTAATGGCATCAGCAAGAGCGGCAATGCTTTTGTGGACAAAGAAGCTGGACACAAAGGATTAGAATCACGACACAAGGTGGAAAGATCACTAGACATACCGCGGGTAGCCAGTGGTCATCTTGGATACGACCCAGGTTTGGCCTTCCTCATAACCGACATTGGCAGCCCATGTTGGTAATGACACGCTTACAGCCTGGAGAGAATTAGTGAGTGTGATGTTCAGGTAAAACCAGCGTCGACAGATGCAGTGCTAACATGTTTAGTTTCTGGAATTGATTCCCCCAGTTCGAATGTGGTGCCCATGGTGAGGATGGAAACAACAAACAAATCGTAGATGAATTTAAGCCGACTAAGTTTTGAGGATCAAGTCAGTGTTCTCTGTCAAGGTTGGAACCGACTGGCGATGAAGGGTCGATGAGGGTGACGTTGGTATTTCGAAGATCATCGGCGGCTGTAGATTAGATATTGAGACAAATACTATTGTGGGTCTCGGGAGCACGAAGGAGCGAGTCACCTATGCGTCAAGTCATGACATCAACTTGATTGAATTCAGGTAGATCCAATAATTACATGTTTTGTTCAAATTCGTGCATACACACACACACATATATATATATGCATATTTACTGCAAGCTAAATTTGCTTCCTTGAGTAGTTTTATTGATGCAAGTAGATTCAGGCTCACAAGCTTGACTCATGTCGATAGATTGCACGCATGGACTGATGATTCCCATTTTGAATTTATTTTGCAAGATGATGAAGGGTACATTTGCAGGTATATATTTGGACATAGTACACAATAATTACCAACTGAGGTAGAAATAAAAAATAAGAGGAATATGAATCAATAATAAAAAGGCTGTAAATAGATAGCCACCCACCAAGAAGCCGTAACTTCGTTTCTACTCCTTCGAACTTGAGCACTCAAGTGAGGGGATCAATTAGTCATACCGATGACTTCCTACAGTTTTTTTTTTACAAAAAGACCGAAGATATCTGGAAGTTGCACAATGAACAGGGCCGCGAACAATCAAGATAATATAAAAATAATATATGCTATATAATATATTATTCTATTTTCTTCAATTCCATAAAAAAACACAAAAGTCTACATAAAGGTCATGGTGCTAGAAGAAGCCAATATATCTACCGCCCAACTTGACTTATACTGTCTCCAGGAACAACAGTCTCGCTGTCCCACCGTGAGCAGAACTCGGTGGGAGGGGTCCGAGTCGTCAGCTTGCTGCTTTGTGACAATGCGGTAGAAGCAACACTAGACGCTCGGCTATGGCGTCTTGAATGGCCACTGGGCGATTTGCTCTTGCTATTGTGCCTTGATGGCTTCTTCAGTGCGCTTTTGTTAAGTTTAGCCCGGTAACTGACTTCAGAGGCAACATCATCGACCAGGTCCGGGCGTGCAGTGTCGCCAAGATGGAATCCTCTGGGTTTATCATCCCCAACTGTGCTCATGAAGTCAGATGGGATCTTGCCCTTGTACTTCATAAGTTGAACAGGTTGTTCAATCACAGTCTCAAAATCATCAGGCTCCTCATGTGTTGCGGCAATTGGTTTTGTCAAACTGTGTTTCGATGAAGAATGCTTTGAAGAATGTTTCGAGGATGGCTTATGCGACGAGCTCGCAGATTTAGACTTTGACGAGGACTTGCTACTTGATTTGTGTTTGGCGTTGATAACTGTCTTGAACTCGGAATCAACACCGTTGGCGATACCATACTGCGCACAGAGGGCCGCAGCCGCAGTCTCACGTTCATCATCACTTTCACTGCCTTCAACAACAGTCTTGAAGTCATCGGGGATAGATCCAAGACCACCATGAGCAACACCACTGGCCATGGGAATGTTCCTGGAAGCTCCTGCTGGAGGCCCAAAGTCGCCAGTGTCATATCCACCCTGTACACCAAGAGAAGCTGCAAGCTTGATCATCTCAGTTTCCCTATCATAGTCATCACCTCCATCAACTACGGTACGGAAGTCATCCGCCAGGCCCCCGCTCATGACACCACCGCGTGGAATATGAGCATATGCAGGGACATTAATATTGCTCTTGAACCCACCACCAGATCCGGGCTCAAAGTTATCGACATTGTATCCACCTTTGACACCGTATTTGGCTGCAAGCTTCATAGCCTCAGCAGTCCTTTCATCATCGTCGTCTCCTTCGATGACTGTCTGGAAGTCATCAACAGTATTTTTGGTCCCAAGTGATTCCAAAGCTGCACGCGCAGTGCCCGACAGACGACCAGAAGCGGACACTTTCCCTGCGGCTTTTGCCGACACAGGAGCCGCACATACTCCGGCATTCTTGTTGCGCATATATGCCTCTGCTTTAGCGTTGAGTTCCTCTTCTGAGAGAGGAGCTCCCTTGGGGGCTTTGTACCGAGAGGAGCCAGCTGCCACTCCGTACTTGTGACTAGCATCGGCAACAGTTCTGAAGTCATCAGCTTGGCCAGTCTGTTCCGCCTGGCGTGAGGCTCTATTCGCCTTGTCAAATTGTTGCCATTGTTGCTCTCGCGCTGTGGTCGGAGCAGTTGTTCCCTGGCCACCTTGTCTCTGAGCTCTCAATCTAGCAGCGAGAGCATCTAGCTCGGCTTCGGAATAATTGCCACTAGCCTTGGGCTTGACGGGGGCAGTATCCATTCTCTGGAGTTTGCCAAGACTTTGACTGGCATCGGCCACAGTCACAAAGTCACTGGGGGCGCTAGTGGCATTTGTTCCACGTGGAACATGTGCGTAGCTGACTTTGGGGGGCATGATTGTTGGTTTGCTATATGGTTATATTGTCAGCATCCACTTCCCATCACAGATGACTAGCATCGTAACATACCTCGTACTTGGTGTCTTTTCACTTTTTGAGCGTTGGCTGTACTGGCTTTCTGAAGTTTCGACAGAAGACTTGGCCGGTTTGGTATGGGATCCGTTCAACTTAGGAGGGGTATCGTCTTTATCGTGTTCTTGCTTCTTCTTTTCTTTGGTGTTTTTGATGGCATGATACGCCATAGCAGCACCCGCTGCTGCTCCGAGAAATCCCAACACAGCAGCGCCGGCGGCATCAAAGTGGGAACCATTGCCAACTGCAGCAGTTGACTTGTGCTTGGTTGAAGATGACCGTTTGACAGAAGTGTTGGGAAGGTGAGTTGAATCAGGGACTGAGGTGACAATGGTAGAAGGCGCACCCACAGTAGATTTAGTGACGTCTTCGTTCCAATCGAGAATTTGAGAACTCTCCTTTTTCTTGCGACTGTTGGATCTGATAACAACCTCGGACTTATTGCCGCTTTTGTCAACAGCGGAGGTGCGGGTACGGGTGACAGCCGATGATGACATGGCTGATCTTTTGTAAATCGAAAATGACACAAAAGTGAAGATATGTCGGAGATCTTAGTTGAGATTGTTTTTTTCTTGTTTGGCTTCGTTGTGACTTGATGAACGTTTGAGGATTAGTCTTGTCTTACACACACTGAGATAGGTGATGTAGTGCGTGTAAGATCGGAACCCCAAGATCGCTAGTAATGACAGATGAAGTGTTGATCGTGATGGTTGTTTGTATTTTATTTTTGCTCGATCACTCTTCTATGGCTCGCCAGATAAAACCAGAAAAAGAAATGCAGATGGACAAGGGGGGGAAAGCGAATGTCAAGAGAGAGGACATGAGACAGTGGCTGTGTGAGCATTATATCTGAGATCCAGCCATGGAGAATCATATGCATGAGAGTGGGTATCCATGATGACTACTGAGGGTTGTAGTGGTAGCCTCATGCATGAGATGGCAGATGAAGCTCAAATGAGGCGAAGAACTAACACGTTGTCAAGGCTTGTCGATGCGTGATAGAGGGATGAAATGGAAAGCTGATCGAGAAGAATGATCCATCACCATTTATTGCGGCCCAATTGTATTTATAGATTTGTGGAATCGGACTTTACAACTACTCCCTGGAGTCCACCCAACAATGAAGTCAAACCCTGTCGAGACTAAATGGATAGTTGGTTATATATATTTATGTACAATTCAAATGAAGAATGAAGAAGTGGTGTGCACTTAAAGCCACATTGATATATAGTGATGTATTATGGTATACAGTCGTGACTATTTAAGTGACCGTGACAAGCTTGGGATAAATTCCAAGAAACTCCTACATCAGACCTCTAGAAAAATATAATTTTCATACCAAAGTATCTCACTTTTATAAAACTAAATAATGATAAATCTATAATTTTGCTCTCACTCTATCCAATATAATTATTTCAGAACTTTATAGTCTCATTATAGATGTATATTCTACATTTATAAAGACATTTCAAGTCTCTACTTTTAAAGCTGAATTTAGTCAGATAGATATCCATAAAATATAGAACGTTTAGTATAATGGGAAAGCAAAGTGACAAAAAATATTAAGAATCTTGACTTTTTTGTGGATTTCCTGTTTTTTTGAAGTAGATATACTTGATCTTTGTTGATGGACCAAATCAATCACAAAATTTCTCCCAAAAATTTTACGCCTGCTTACATTTTTGGCACCGTACATATGTAGTAGAATATTTAGGTGTTAACTATACATACATATATCCCCTAACTCATGCTTGAGATATAACATATACGCATCAGTTATCATATCAAAACAAATGTAGCACTAGCAGAGTCTGGAAAGCCTATCCTATCTAAGTTAGGTTGGGCATCTATATATTTTCTATTTTACTCTGATGAAAAAAAAAAGAAAAGTTATCATTGTCAAAATTCCACATGGCCTCAACGGTGGCCAAGGCCACTGATAATTTATTTGCCCTAACCCAATGGCCAGTTAAGAACATGACTGATCATGTTTGGTTAGGCTTCAGAACCATGTACCAAACAGATTAAAAACACAATAATCAGACCACATCAACAACCTCTCGGGACTGATGTATATGGGGTAATGCAGGATGAACTTCGCACAAAATGCAAGAGAGAACAGAAAACATAAATCAAGAGAGAGGTTCTGCCGTGAAAGTTTGTAAATATTTATCTTAATATGTAAAAAATATGAGAAATCCATTCCCTCGACTAATTTAGATCGCGATGTCTAAGGTACACCATACATCGATATCAAAAGCCTTTTTTACATTCGGCACATAAGTCAAGACTTCGTATTGGTCGCCGCCATGCAACCAACTCCGAATGGTGTCGTTACGGACACCACTCTAGATAGGCGAAGTTGACTTGTGCAAGTGGTAGGAGTAGAAGGAACAATGAGTAAGGGGCGATTGTTTGGGTGAACGAGGAAGATTGAAGGGAAGGATTGAGAGAGAGCTTCATATGTTGAGATGTGAAGCAAAGACAAAAAGCGTCTTGGACCCGTTGTTGAATGCCCCATGTTTTGGTTGTAAAAAAACAGTGATAGCGTAGGCAATTACAGGTTACTCCAAGCTTCCCAAACTCAAACATGATCGATCATAATGTTGTATGATGATGGCAAGTTCTGAGACGGAGGCTTTTCTTTGGTAATGTAGAAATCAGCACTACCTGAGCCAAATAGTGGAAGAACCGTAAGAACAATTGAAGCAAAGAATAAAGAAACGAAAGTAAAACAATATGCGCAGACTCACACTGACAGTGTAAGTATCAATGAGGCCACAGGGGAAAGCCTTCTCTCGAGCAAAGCCAGAAGAAAGGTATAGAAAAGAAAGGGAAAGAAACAAGTATTGAATGCGGCATGGCCCCACAGAGAACCGAAATACCACCTTTCTTTTTTTTGGTTGATGTTTTATTACAGACTCGATATGCAGATTCGAGTCCCGAGTTATGTCGAGACTCGACTCCTAGACCACGTGTCATGATACTTCTTCCACCAACGCCATCGTCATCATTTAAAATTGACATGGCTCTGACCACTTGGGGCATGTTATAAATTAGAGCTTGCGGAACGGAAAATGAAAAAAAAGCGAGTAATGCCCGTTGCGGCAAAGTACGACTTGACTCTTCTCCTACCCGGCGGAGGGGTGGCAGATCATTCTCTGAGAAAGTTTAAAGGATTGTCAATAAAGCGTACATTGTGCGACCTATGGCATGTCCTGAACCCAGATGGATAGATCCATTGGCTGTAAATAGTGATACTCCCGAGTTCAGTAGGGAATATGTTAACCCTAAAGAACCGGAAACACCTCAATCATGGGGCCCGTAGCATGGATATGGAATAAATGATGTCATTTACAAAATCTTCCAAGCATCCTCTGCTGCATGGCAGAACTTGCTGCAAGCAACACTAGCAGAAAGACTGTAATTGCTAATGGAAATCTTCTCATCAACCCACTCATCCGCAAAGTCATCAGCACCCTTAGCCATGGCACCCACAAATACACAGCAACTCTCGTCGGGATTCAGTGATTCAATGTAGTCGCGAACAGGAACAACTTCGGCATCGAATGACAGAGTGACCTTGCGGCAATTGGGCGGAAGGTGATCCGTGATGGGGTTTTGAATGACTCGCAAGAGCTTTTCTTGGGAATTGGTGGACCTGATAGAAAGTCTATGAAGGAGTTGGACCATGAGACCAGCGAACCGTTTGAAAGTTCTGGGAATACGAACGGTGGGTGAGACCTCAATGAGAACACCCTTAGCGGTATGGATGTAGATTTGTAGCTTGCCGGCCTTGTTAATGGGGGAATCAAGTAGAGTTAATAGACACTACAAAACAGACATGTTAGTTTAGAGTAAGATAGTAAATTGAATACATTTGCGCAAATGGTATTAATGTATACCTGATGGGTGATATCAGGACGAGCGTCGCTGATATCACGATTCATTTTGCGCATGACACCGATATGTTCATCACTGTTGAGTAAAGAGTACTTCTCATCTTTCTGTGTTCCATTGCGAGATGTGGCATGTGAAGATTTGTAAGTCTCGAGACTAGCATTTGCAAGAACCACAATCAAGCGCTTGGTGTCTTTATCATTGGCTGCGATTGGAGTATGCTGCTCAGCAAAAAGTTTGGGGAGTTCGGGAGGAGGGAGAGACTGAGAGCTTGACATGGTACGTAGGCGTATATGATTCATCTAGAGGAAATAACAGAATAGTACAAGACAGTGATTGACAATAATGAGGTTGAATGTGGGGAAAATGAAAAATAATTTAGTGGGTCCTAAAAAAAAAAGAACTGGAACAATATCTATATATCTAGCCTGGTTGGGGAATGCAATTACCTGCTGAAGCCTTTGACAAAAAAAACCGATTCAATACATGGCTTTAGCAGTCCCAACGGAAATATAGACCAATATAATTAAATAAAAATGAATAGTTACAAGTTTCTTCTCTATGCGATTTTTTTTCTTGATATTAATCATGTCGTTGGATACGTCCTGTATAAAAGATATCCCTGTCATGAATTTTACTTCAAATCAATCTTACTTTTAAACAAAGATACATATATGCCACAATGAGTAAATTATATACCATAATTTTGCAAGTAGAAGCATCAAATTTTATTGAGTTGCGAAGTTGATAATAATGGACGGTAAAGAATAAAAACAGAATTCAAAACGGAATGGTAAAATATTGATGTGATTACATAGATTGATTCGTCATAAAAAATCACAGTATTTCCTATATTTCCTTCTTATAGTTAACAGTCATCAAGTATATGATTATCTTATCACCACGTGACAAACTAGTCAGCCCCCATTACCGGAAATTTCAATACGGGATAGGAACTAAGATATGGGGGTATAGTATATCCGATCAACTGTGCCCATACGTCATTCTAGTCGCAGATATAGTTGGAAGTTGTTGGTTATTTTTGCTCTGTGTTTGTCCAATATCTGGCCATCATACATTTTACAGGCACCAAGATGACTAGCCCATACGTCATTGCCGCTCGTCGAGTGACCCGCGAACTTCATGGGATTGTTGTCAGTTCGGGACTGATGAACAAGACCGTCAAAGTGCGTGTTGGTACACAGAAATGGAACAGCAGAGTCTCAAAGGTATGGTTCACATTCAGACATATCAGCATGCCAACATAATCCGACTAACCCCATGCTCACCCGCATAGTGGTTTTCTGTTCCTCAAAACTATCTGGTGCACGACCCCAACAACTCTCTGAGAACAGGCGATGTCGTTGCTATAACCCCCGGCTGGCGTACTTCCTCAAACAAAAGACATGTAGTCAAACACATCATTGCCCCTGCAGGCACACCGATAGAGGAACGTTCCCCAGTCCCATCGTTGGAAGAGAGAATACGAGAATACGAATCCAAGAAGGCTGCGAAAGATGAACGGAGAGAAGAAAGGAGAGCGGCTGAAATACAGAAAAGAATTGCAGAGAAACAGGCACGAAATGCATCTCTAGCGACGGGAGCGACTGAAAAAGCCAAGCCTGCTGAGTCTACGCCTACGACAACTGATTCATAAATCATGAATTAACAGGATGAGAATATCATAGTGTTCATCCGGACTTAGAATTTTTCATTGGCAGCCATGAGTTGAGGGAAGGAAAGGACATGTGTAGGATATTGAGCATTATAAAACAACATAATGAAATCCAGAGTGTACTATTATACAAATTAAGTAATAATAGTAAGATGGCAAGAGTCCTCCCGGACTTGCTGTGTCTAAACTGTTTCCCCGTATTCCTTAGCCCAGCTTTCATGCTGCTCGATACTTGATTTGCTGACGCTGGCTCTGATTCGTCCCAGACTGTCCAAGAAATCTTTCATGGTGATTGGTGAGATATCATCTTTGGATATGGTCAAGACAGATTCACCAAGAGAACGGAGAGGGCCCATGGCGGCGTCCTTTGCTAAGGTTGTGATATCAGAACCAGAAAACCCTACATTCTAGTTAGTATATTGTATACATATGAAGGAGGCTACGGCGATTTACCTTCTGTGAGCCTTACGAGCTCGTCAATATCACATGGACTGAGCGACTGCGTATGTGTAGATGTAAGATTCTGGAGATGTGATCGCCTGGTAGCATCATCCGGAAGTGCAATATACTGGCGCCGGCTGAATCTTCGACGAGCCGCTTCGTCAATAGCCCAAGGCAGATTGGTGGCTGCGAGAACTAAAACCCGTTTTGCCTTGACGGTTCCATTATCAGAATCCTTACCCGCAGCAGCATGTTGTAGAGTACTCCATTGGATAAGAAATTCAGTCTTGATGCGTCGAGAGGCTTCGTGTTCACCAGAGCTCGATCTTTGACCCATTATAGAATCAATCTCGTCTACAAAGATGATACTGGGTGACAGTAGTTTAGAAAGAGCAAACAGAGCGCGGACTAGCTTTTCTGACTCTCCAAGATATTTACTGGTAAGACTGCTAGCAGAAATGTAGAAGAAAGTGGCTCCGGATTCCGTTGCACAGGCCTTGGCAATCATAGTCTTTCCGGTGCCAGGTGGACCGAAAAGTAGAATACCACCTGCAGGCTCACGTAGACCCCCAAAAAGATCAGGACGAAGTAAGGGATAAACTATTGCTTCCCGAAGAGCTGACTTAGCTCCAGATAAGCCTGCGACATCTTGCCAATGCACCTCATCACCGTGAACGATGATCTCATCAAGAATTTGAGTTGCAGCATTGAGGTCTATACCCGACGGTAGATTGTCTAGCACATCACGTTTACGGGCATCCCACTTGAGATATTTCTGTTGCCCTGGATTGGAACTAAGTACTTGAGCAGGGTGTCCTTGACTCATTGGATCTCCTGTAGACTGTGCACTCCAATTTGAATGTGTGATATAAACACTACCTTGAGAGTAATCAGAAGATGAACGCCGTGATGACGGAGGAGAGGGTTCTCGGATGGATGTTGCGGGACCGGTGGGCCTCGCAGAGAAACTTCGGCTAGAGGTAACAGGTTTACGACGAACATCCCTAGATCGGATCTCTGGATTTCGGTCTGTATCAGCTGATCTAGAGGCAGAGAGGGGCCGGACGAATCTAGACGAAGAGGCTGGGATACCGGGAGAAGGGCGAGGTCGGGAACGAGGTGACTCAGATACCCGACTATCAGAAATAGAACTACTGTTTATGGCACTGGTAGCCGCGCTGATGGATAGCAGTGAGGGACTGGAAGCTGAGGTTGGATTACCACCAAGGTTTTGAGGGGAGATTCTTCGTGACTTTTCCGATGATCTTCGAGAATAAACAAATCCCTTGGAACCAGGATCTTGTTGAGTGGCTGATGGGTTTGACTGTGCGTCGAAACTTGGTCGTTGTAGTGAACTTGAGGGCCGTGAGAGACTGGCGGATGATGTCTCGGAGTTTGGTTTTATCTTGGCTCCTCCAGTCATGATGGACCACGCAAGACTAGCAGCTTTGGTGGCTCCAGGGCGTTCGGTGAGTTTGGAGAAGAATCCGGATTTTGGGACTCGCGAGTTGTTGAATGATGAACTATCTCGAAGAGTGGTACGCATTGTGTATTTTCCTGAATCCCGTAAAGTTCCACCTTGGACATCAGGGCTTGGTTCTGGCGGAGTCATGTTGGATGGAGCTAACCCTGACTGTAACCATAGCGATGAATCGTATTCATTGATAGGTTTGGAGTTATCTGAGCCTGTCATGTCTGACTGTGATCCAAATTTTGAAGGGTCATTGACAGATTCCGATCTCGACAATTGTATAGCTGTTGCCCAATCCAATCTTTTGTAGCATTGAAATTCGATTTCTTTAATGGCCTCGACAAATGGCTCTATGGACAATGCGTTTGACGTTGATGCGGCTTTCAGGCAATCATCAGTTGCGATTTTGTTGATGATGCCTGTCCAATTCTGTATTGCGCTCTCATAATCGCCCTAGAGAGATCCAGACTCATTAGATAGTTATTCGCCTTGAAAGAACATTGATGAAGTGACTCACATTGTCTTCAAGATTGACGGCCAGAGCACAGTCGTTGAAGCAATCGTGGTACAAAGTTTGCAGATAGTCTTCCATTCTGGCGGATACGAATAGCGGACTACATGTAGTCAGAATTTTGAAAGAAGAGAGTTAACTATGAAGAGTGCGACATTTGATAAACTGTATAGCCCGTGTTTGGGTCAAAAAGGCCCTCGTCGCTGATACGAAATGGTGATTCTTATACTTGCAGAAGATTGATGAGATGGACGTGGTGCAAAACTGAGAAACTTGCGAGATTGGAAGAAATGGACATGAGTCTGACTCTCTGTACTAGATATGCACTAGCTACATGCTTCTTCTTCTTTTGTATCAGGTATTTGAAGAAGAGGATTTAACCCAGGATTTCCATGGCGGCAACATAAATTCTAATCTAGATGTGTTATTTGAGATGGATTCAAGTGATCTAAATTGCCAGAACAAGAGCAGAGATTCCTTTCTTCATCACTTTAAGTCATGGCTGCTGCTTTCAGAAATGAACCCACATATTGACCCCCTGTCGATAAGATTTGATGACGTCACTAAATGAAACTTTGTACCACCGCTGGCGATGCAAGCAGGCGCGCCGGGTCTACAGAATACGTCTCAAGATCAAAATATAATGATTATTTCATACCATTAAACAGATAACTGAAAGCAAGGGCGCGTCTGTGAGCATACTAGAGTCTATTGTCTGCTCTTACGTGTCTGTATTCAAGATAAGAGGACCCGTACTTCCTCAGTTGAACGAGGGAATACATCTTGTAATGGTATATCAACAACCCCCAAACTTTCCGTCAATTTCTTTTCGGCAGCAAGTATTCCATCGAGGTGCTCGTATTCATCACAGAACAGCTGGATAGCATCATTAGCCATCTGCTGCGCAACCTGAGAGTCAATGATATTCTTCAATTCCTCCATAATGTCAATCAGGGCTGAGGGCAAAAATTCATCCAGTGTTTTGCGTGCTTGTGTCAATGCATTGACGGAAAAGGTCTTTTGAGATCGCAGGCTCCGGATGGCTGTGTCATCAGTGGACTCCAGACCAGCAACTGCTAGAAACATATCCTCCAGTCCCGACCTGCGCTTAAGTAAGGATAATTCATGGGCAGTGATTGTAGTTATCTCATCCTGCATTTTCTCATGCAAGGCAAGTAGTCGGTCATGCGTAAAGGCAAAAGGCCGCAGGATATTGCATGTCGCTACCAAACAGTTGAGGTGGAATATGGAATCGTTGGGTTTATCAAGTGTTGCTGATATCACCTGACACCCTTTGAGAAAAGGATCCAGAGCTTCCACCAAGATCGGATCAAATGTTGATTTCTGATCTGTCAATATATCCAGAGAAGAGCTGAAACTCTCCATAATGAATTTTAATTGATCCAAAGCTTCCTCAAGGAACCCTGGAACCCCCAGATCATTGGGAGGTTGTTGATGGTCTGTCTGTAGGGTGGCGATGTGGTCGCGAACTAGAGTTCGAAACTGCCGCAAGGCGTCCTGCTCGAGATCGATAACCAACCCGATTAAAGTCGAATCTGATTTGACCACTTTGGTAAACATGGTGCGATAGAACGCAAGAAGGTTAGCTAACTTGTAAGCCATGATTGTATTCTCATTGGCCTGTATCACTTGCTGAACACGTTGTCGCAGATGACGAGCAGCACCTGCCAGATCACGATCAACAAGGTCATGGAGAGCTTGATAAGAATCAAACGGTTTGCTGATATCCCCGTCTCCATCACCATGTACGATGCTCCAGATCTCGTTCTTCTTGCCGGTTTCCAGTCCTCGAGCGATCTCATCACCTTCAGAGACAAACAGCACTTCCAAAGCTTCACGTTCACTAACCGTTGCTGAGTAAGTCCAGGCCAACATATCCCCCACATATCTGAGGGCATCATGAGCTGAAAGTTCGATTGGTTTCATTAAATTACTTCGTTGGCCACTAGAATCTGAGCCTGTGACAGCCATGAAGAACGCATCCGAGATGATGCGTTCCCGGGACTCCGCAAAAAGATCAAGACAACTCTGAAAGAGAGTTGGCCGTTCAGCTAACACTCTAATTGACTGGCGAATAGCAGGATTCAACTGCAGGTTCTCCAAGTCGAGGCCCTTGAACTCTCGCAGAAGCCATTTGTATAGTTTTTGGAAAGCTGCGTTGACATGTCGAGAAGCTTGCTCCATAATCTCTAAACCCAGGTGCTGTTCCTCGAATCCAAGTAAGGCCTCGGCGTCTTTCAAAATGGCTTTGGATTTATTGAAAACCACAAAAAATTCTTCGTTAACATTCTGACTGTTCAATGTGAGAATATCGCATTCGTCTTGAGTTAGAATGAAACTACTACGCATCTTGTCCAAAAGCTCTTGTTTTACTTCTATGGCGACATGGTTGTCCAGAAGTGTCTGCGAGTCAGTGATTATATGAGATGACTCATGATAAGCATCTTGGACTTGTGATTTAATGTCTGAATAGCTTCGGTTTAGCTTATTGAGGATAATACCAATGCGTCGTAGTTGCTACTAAGTCGGTCAGCATTCAGTCTGCTATAACAATAGTTGCCAAGATGCTCCAACCTCTGCTACCCGACAAAAGTCATCCAGAATTGCGGAATTACTGTCAATCACATCTTTATGCAGTTTCAGTCGAAGGTGTCGACGGCTATCAGCCGTGCTTCTCACACCTTTGGAATCCAATAATGCCAATGCATCTCGGAATTCACTGTCTGCAAATGAAGTTGACAAGACAGAAGTGACCTTTGCATGCAGAGGGTTAGAACCAGCAATAGCACTTGATGTCGAATGTGAAGACAAAGAATTAACATCAATGATGTTTCGACTTAGTCGCGTGGCTTCCATGGCTTTGTGGGGGGATGTCAGCAGGACTCGTTTTCTAGGTCAGTTGTTGGTCTTCTGGTAACTCTTAGCTGTTTACTCCAACGATGAGTGAAATGAAGTAATAAACAAGTGCATTGATCCAAGATGGTAGGCGGTGAGCCTAAAAGTTGGCAGAATTATTATCAGCTGGCTGCCATGTCGTCATATGATACTGAGACCTGGGGGGGGGGGGGCCGTAGGAACCTTGATCACAATGTTTGATGCCATAACCACATTTTTCCTAAGGAATTTATTTCGTAATTCTATATAAGATTTGGAACATCTGCTCATCTTGAAATCATTGCTGATATTTAATTTTGAAGTGAAAGTTATGTCCACACCCTTGGTAAGTTTAGTTTGGCGCGAATAAGGTTTGTTATCTCTACCCTAGTTGATGCCTGTGTGCGCCATGGACACGAGAGAAAGAGAAAGAGAGAGGCTGTTACTCTAATCTCGACAAAAGAAGTTATCTAAAAGGATGCCATATTGGTTATAATCGAGCCTCAACAAATAGAGTATTATCAAATGTGTATCGTATCTGACAGCTTCAAAGCTTTGTTTAATAGAATTCCATCAACGTTAAGCAGGTCGTTGCGATAGTGGCCCTACGCGAGAAACTCCCAAAAAACCATGCACTCCTCGTACTCCCGACACCACGGGAATTCTATATCAAGTCCATCCTTCTATGAATCGTTGCGCAATCCACAAACCCGTTTTCAACAACTGAGCGTTGTTGGTGTATCCGATGAACGTCGACTGATTGATCTTCCACATGCTGATGAACATGTTGAATTTGGTCAAGAAGATGCCGAGCATGTGAATGATACAAATGCATTGACACATGACAGACAAGCACGAAGTCATGATTACGAAGAAAACTCGGTGCCAGAGTCCCTTCTAATGGAGGCTCAAGATGTTGCATCGGTCAAGGTCGGACAGTCGCCCCCAGTTCGGGCAAAAAAGAAGCATGGTAAACGGAATAGGATGGCGGACTTCTCGCTGCCATCGCCATCCGCTACCCCCGATGGCCTCTCTCGAAATTCACGATATAGAGGTCTATCAACTCCGGGATCCCGTCTAGTATCTGCTGGACAAAACCCCAAAGAAAGAGCGCTTTGGAAGTGGGTCAATGTCACTAATCTTGACGTTTTTATCAAGGAAGTTTATGACTACTTTGACGGGAATGGGGTGTGGTGTATATTGTTTGATAGAGCGTTACACATCATGTAAGTATGTTTTTATTCTTTAGTTTCTATCTAAATAACTGACGTATCACCAGCGAGACTGCATTCATTGCCGTGTTTTTGACTTTCTTGACCCAATGTGTCTCCTATCATAGGATACCCAAAAGCAACTCATTGACTGAGGTCGTGGTACCTCAATGTACGCAGAAGATGTCGGGATTGTGGAATTTCGGTATATGGATCTACGCCATCTATTTTATCTGGAAGTGTGTTCAGATGATCGTTGATGCTAAACGTTTATTTGAGATTCGCGACTTTTACACCCATTTGCTCAACATTCCTGAGCAGGATATGCAAACCATATCATGGCAGGATGTTGTTGCCCGGATCATGGCCCTGCGAGATTCTAATCCAACCACAGCTGTCAATATGTTGCCTGGACCGGCACAGTTCCTTGGCCCAGAATCTAAACAAAAACTTGATGCCCATGATATAGCCAATCGCCTCATGCGACAAGACAACTACTTCATCGCGATGATCAACAAAGACATAATAAATGTCACTTTCAACGTACCTCTACTAGGCCAAACAGCCATGCTTTCAAAAAACCTTCAATGGTACCTGTATTACTGCATCATTGACTTGGTGTTTGACTCTCGTGGACAGGTACATTCCGAGTTCTTACGGGCTGATCAAAGGGCGGTCCTCAGCACAAAGTTGAGACAACGCTTCCATTTTGCTGCGGTCGTGAGTTTTCTCTTCTCGCCTTTTGTACTGGCTTGGGCAGTGATCGTCTACTTTTTTACATACTATAATGTGAGTCTCTCAAATATGTATACCGGGGTGCCCTGATTAACAATAGCCAACGTAGGAATATCAAAGAGATCCATCAAAGGTCGGAGCCCGTCGGTATACTCCTCTTGCCGAATGGAAGTTGCGTGAGTTCAATGAGCTTCCTCACATATTTGAAGACCGACTCAAGATGTCATATCCATTTGCATCTCGATATCTTGATCAGTTTCCCAAGCGACTGGCTGATCGTGTTTTTCGTACTATCTCGTTCATCTCTGGATCATTACTGGCTGTTTTAGCCATCGCATCACTTCTCGATGAAAAGATGTTCCTAGGATTCGAAATAACCCCGGATCGTACTGTTCTATTCTACATTGGGATACTCGGTGTCATTTGGAAGGGATCGCGTGATTCCATTCAAGAGGAAACTCTGGTATTTGACCCTGAATATGCCATGAACAACGTCATAGAATACACTCGCTATATGCCAGACTCTTGGGTCAATCGCCTTCACAGCTTCGACGTAAAGAAAGAGTTCTCGGAGATGTATAAGATGAAACTCATCATATTCTTAGAAGAGCTTGTTGGAATTGTCACTACTCCCTACGTACTGTGGAACTCTGTCCCCGACTGCAGTGAAAGTATTATCGACTTCTTCAGGGAATTCACTATTCATGTTGAGGGGTTAGGCTACGTTTGCTCATTCGCCGTTTTCGATTTTAAGAAAGGTGTAGATCGAGGCAGCTCCAACCGGGATTCTACGGCAGACGTTAAACGGGACTACTACACAACCAAACATGGGAAGATGGCTGCTTCCTACTACGGTTTCCTCGATAATTATGTGATCAACCCCAAGACGGGTATCCCAGGTCATCTACCTCCTGTGCTTCGTCCCCATTCTGACGAGACCCGGGCCTCGGATCCAGATCCACCGCTGAGCCGAGATTTTTCGGATCGGTCGAAGAGCTCATCAGGGCCAACGCATCCTATAAAAACAACTCGTTTTGTACAAGATCCACAGAACCAGCCATCTCCATTGGCATCTGCATTGTTGGACCCTCACCACCAACCTTCTGTCAACTTCCTGAGCGGGCCTCGGAGCTCAGTGACTCCCAGACTCCGGTCCCAGAGCGACCGAAAAGCAATAAGGACCCAATCCCCAGAAGTCTTAACCAGGAAGAATCATCGAATAAACAGAAATATCGATGATGAATATGATGGACAGTTGGGTGAATCAATGTGGCAAACATCTGGAGGTAAGACACTGCATCGGGACAAAAGCGGAGTTAGTGATACAAAGTCTGGTGCAGAAGATCCGGGAGTATTGGGATTGATCTATCAATTACAACAAGCGCACAGAAACAGACCCGGAGGCACTGGTACCGTGATTTGATCTGCAGGGTTGTTAAATATAAAATGATAGTACCTGGTTCCTCATTCCATATACTCAAAATTAATCATATTGATACATACTGGTAACACGAAGATACGCCCCGATTTCGTGTTAGGGTTCAGATCTTGGAGATGCACTCTGACTAATATGAATGGATGGCGATTTCCTATTTTGTAGCTATTTGTAGCCCATATTTGATGGCATTTTCTATATACATCCAAACCGTTAATAACTCCAACATTGACTCATATCTAATGTACCACTATAAATAACAGTGTATCTTTCTAAAGCATGTCCTGTATACTGAACTTAAAACGTGATCTTTGGCTTTGGCCACATTGGGAGATTATATGTGTATGAACACCATTTTGAATTACCTGAACCAAAATAAACTCAGTTGAGAAGATATGGGTGATCTCATAACTAAATAAAAAAAATATTTGGTATATTTAAATTTACAATCCGTTTAGGGGATGAAACCCTGGTCAAAAAAGTCAATTTGAAAGAACCCTCCTTCCCCAGAAAAAATACTTCTTTTGCCGATTAGACTTCCTTATCAGATTCAGGCATCCTCCTCTTAGTTAAGCTTGGAGTTTTCTTCCTTTTTTGCCCCTAGCAGTAATTGGGTTCTCAGTCTGTTATCCATCAGTTGTCTACATGGTCGATTTATAGGCGAGTTGATACGAGCCAACCTATATTTCCCCCCACTCTCAGTGGCATTGAGCGACTAGCGTTCTCCGCCTGCGTGCTTTTTTTTTGTTGTATCTTTGAATCAACTAAAGCGCAATCGGGCCCTAGCCTCGTTGTAATTACACACCTACGAACCGCATTCTTCCCGTTTCGGTCTTCGCCTGCGATTTCCATTGTTTTTGTCCATCTCTGATTGCCACTTAGGCCACACCTTCAGGACACACTTTTTTTTTTGTTTTTATTCTCGGTCAAGCTCCCGACGCTGTGGCCCAAATGGCCCAGTCCGGTGCGGTCAACCATGCTGAGGAGGAGGAGTACGAGTAAGTGCGACTTTGTATGATACCCTTGGTATATATCTTGGTTGGTGATGGAGATGCTGCTGCATATTCATACATTGTTGAGTTGTTTCTCTGTGACAATATGGCATTTCCACTCTGCTCGTAATGTCAACAAGCTAATCATTGTTTCATTCTCCTATAGCTATGAAGCTCTTCCTCCCAACTTTTCCCTTGTCCAAAACATGATTGCTGGTGCCTTTGCTGGTATTGCTGTATGGACTCTATCTTGTTGAGCGTCAATGTAATCACGAACTATAAGCTGATTCGCCCACCAGGAACACACTGTCATGTACCCGGTTGATGCAATTAAGGTACCAAGATAATCAACTCCTGAATCTCTACAATTTGCTTCTCTAGTCACTATCAGTTGCACCAAAAGTCATCAGATTGGCACTCGGCATTGTCATGTAACTGACATTCGTAACTACAGACTAGAATGCAGGTATTGCATCCCACTTCTTCAACAGTTTATAGTGGTGTCTTGTCCAGCACATATAGAATAGCTTCTACCGAAGGTGTATTCAGTCTCTGGCGTGGCATGTCCAGTGTCATTGCTGGTGCCGGTATGTTGCATAGCTGGATGTCCGATCTATCCGACATGCTAACTTGTTCACTCCAGGACCTGCTCATGCGGTTTACTTTGCAACCTATGAAGCCGTAAAACATGTGATGGGTGGCAATGAGGCAGGTGTCCATCACCCTTTGGCTGCCGGTAAGTTTTAGTCAACCTCTCTACCATGATGCCAAACTAACTAGCCATACATTGTATAAGCCACCAGTGGTGCTTGTGCTACCATCGCTAGTGATGCCCTTATGAACCCTTTTGATGTCATCAAACAACGCATGCAGATGCACAACTCTCGTCAAATGTATCGATCCATGACCGATTGTGCTCATTATATCTACAAGAAAGAGGGAATGGCAGCCTTCTATGTCTCTTACCCCACAACCCTCTCCATGACAGTACCTTTTACGGCTCTTCAGTTCCTCGCATATGAGTCTATATCGACCTCTATGAACCCCACCAAAACCTACGATCCTTTCACCCATTGTACTGCCGGTGCTATTGCTGGTGGATTTGCTGCTGCACTCACTACGCCAATGGATGTCATCAAGACTATGCTGCAAACTAGAGGAACTGCTAGCGATACAGAGCTTCGCAACGTCAACAGCTTCCTTGGCGGCTGCAAGCTTCTTTTCGCTCGCGAAGGTGTCAAGGGCTTCTTCAAGGGTATGGGTCCTCGTATCCTGACAACTATGCCCAGTACCGCAATTTGCTGGTCTGCGTACGAATTCTCCAAGGCCTATTTCATCAGACACAACGACAGTGCCTAGACAATCCCCGACCTTGTTACATAACTTTCTTCCCACCTTTCATCCGCGGAATATATGGACCTCACCCATAATTTTGTATTGGTTGATTCCGATATTTTCGGGCCAGACTCGGCTCGGACTTGTTCAACTCAGTCGGCCATCGGACTGAATTATATTCTGACTCATCGGTGTCCTACACTGGATCTGTGTATATGCTCTTGGCCATTGTTGCGTAACATGTCGTCCTTACGTGGGTGAGCTCATAATTCCGCCGTGTCTATCTGACTAATGGTCATCCTTAACCACTTACTTCTGGGTGTTGGGTTTCCGTCATTTTTTTGTTACCTCTTGTACATTATGGCTTGTACCTGTCCCTGTGGCTTTGGTACTACTACTTCATTTCTTTGTTGTCGCGAACTATTCGATTGTCTGCTTCTCTTTTTCTTTTCATGTCTTCGCTGCAATTTCCTTTATGTAAAAGCAGCGTGTATTCATGGTGTTTGCCTCATTGTGGAAGTTAGGATATAATTTGTGCATTCGTTGATATTTAGACCAGTGGTAGATCATTGTTTGACAGAGCTGGTCTCATTATGCCTGGCTTAATATTTTTCCTGTATATAACTGATATTCGTCAAAACTGGCGAGATTGGTTGCCGACGGTGGCTAAAACCGAATCAAATTACTATGGACAAGTTGATATTTTCTAGCACTATCTGCAAAGTGATCTTGTAATTAATCAGCTGACTAGAGTCTGCAGTACATGCATAATCTCTTGCCCGGGCCCGAGTGGACTGGCGCAATAGTCTGGGTGAAATGAAGAAAAGAAAGCCCCGAACTCCGACGCTGCCCAGTGAATGATACAAGACGTGGCACAAAAACAAAACAAATATGGTTTCTGAATCAACAAGCAACAAGAGAGCCCATGTAGCCCGAAAAAAGTTGGTCTACTAGAATTTGAATTGAAATCGTTGGGACCCCCGTCCGTCGAATTGGCCACCCTGAGCAAACGGAAAGCCTTGGAACCCGAAATTGCCAAAGTTGGAGCCGCCCTGACGAGCTTGCTCGTGATCATTGGGATCGTCGCCGCGATCAAAACGAGCACGAAGCTCAGGGTTGCTCAATACCTCGTATGCCTCGTTGATAGCAATCATCTTCTTTTCGGCATCCTCCTTAGAGATGCCGTGTTTTGCAATCTTGTCAGGATGGAACTCTTTGCTGCGGGCGCGATAAGCTTTCTTGATGGTTCGTTCATCGGCATCATGAGGAACATCGAGGATCTTGTAGTAGTCTTTGGTTTTGCTGCGCTTCAAGGCAACTTGGGCCTTTTGATGCAGGTCTTGGATTATGTTGCGAGCATCAGGGTGGTGGTCGTTGGCCTTGGTCAACTGACGGACAGCACTTTCAAAATCTTCAGCTTGCATAGCACGTTTGGCGTCCCATAATAAGCCGTACAAAGAGTTTTCATCATTTGATAAAGCAATTTTACAATACTCCTCTGCTTTTTTGCTGCTAGCCTGGTGATGACATTAGGGTTAGTTGTTATGTATAGTTGATGGCTTGTGGCTTCTCACAATTCCTGATGTTGTTTTGTACTGACCTGATAGTATCCTTGACAAGTAAGTTCGACTAAGTGGTTGTGGAGCCGATTGGGGACTTCCGGAATCAGAACACCATCCTTTTCGAGCGATCCCACTACTTCTTTGACTTCTGCCAACAGACCCTGACCATCAGAGGGTACGAGAGCTTTTAGAGCTCCAGATGGCCGAGAATTTTCAATGGCTTTGGACACTTTGTCGACGGATTTCTTAATATTCTTGAGGGATCGGCGTTGTTTGAAGCATATCTTTGAGTCGGGATCAGTGTGGAAACACTTGTTGATATGTGCCAATCCAGCGTCCATGTCATTCATGCCGAAGAATGATATTGCTGAGAGGACTTGGTACGGCTTTGTATCGCTGGGGCGGAGGTGAAGCAGTTGTTGAAGATCAGTAGATGCCTCTTGCAAGTCGCCATTCTTTACACGACACGCATAGCGAGCCTCTCTCAGTGATGCAGACCGAGAAGCTACCGAGATAGCTATACCAAGGTCAGCGATACACTTTTCAACCTCGCCCTTCTGGCCCGCAGCCAATCCAGACGCTGCAGCCAGAGCCGCAGCTTCCATCTCATCAACTTCTTTGTGGCCCTTGCCTAAACCAGCGAGTTTATACTCGGCGCGGGCACCATCCCAATCAGCGGTGCGGGATTTAAGAGAGGCCAATTGTGAATGGGCACCTTTAAATCCAGGCTGAATAGCCAAGACTTGGTTGAAATCATCTCGGGCCTGTGGAGTGCGACCGAGGGACATGTAAGTGGTTCCTCGTTTGAAGAGTGTTAGATAATTGGTTGGGTCTCTGGAAATGGCGACATCGTAGTACACCAGGGCGTCGGCCGCTTCGCCTTTGGACAGATGGGCCTGGGCAGAATCGAGAAGCGACGAAAGAGGTAAATCGGCTGGAATGGAATCTGGCGAGATTGCATTAACCGTCGAAACCAAAGCCAGAATGGCAGTTGGGAATGCGAAGTGCATTATTGACGGGGGTCGGCACCGAACAAGTATATGTATGATGAACAAATGGACAGGCGTAGGTGTGGGTATGGGCGTAGATAAGAAGATGATGTTATGTGTAAAGAACAAAGGCTGGCTTCATACCAGACGCGATTTGGAGCAAGAAAGAGAAGTGAAAATGGTTGTTCTCACTGGCCAGAAACTGATGAAACGTGACACATCCAAACACATTCAAAGTCACAAGTATATAAGCCACGTTTAAGTAGAGCCAATATGTAAACGATGTAATGCATGGCCCATCCATGTTTATCAACCAACCGAAAAGAGGGTTGCATATCGCGCAAAAACCCTAATCTATGCAGCCCCAGCTATCCATCATGACGATTTTTATCAATTATGAGAACAAGGTTTCTGTTTGTCTTGATGTTGCACAACGGCCAGATCACCTAATTTTTGATACTTGAAGTTTGAACCATCGCTTGATGGAATAACGTGTGGCCCGAGAACAGAAAAATGGCACAATTCCCATCATTTAGTATTCCTTACTCCCCTTCTTTGATTCGCCAGGTCGCTTCCAATTCTCAAGACTGGGGATATGTAGAATCTTGGCTTACGACCCTCTATAAATCCACACTTTCACAATCGCCACCCTCCTTCGAACACAACCCCGAAACGCTTCGGGCTCTTCTCGCCTTGGCTACAGCCAACGAATCAGCCGATGAAGAGCACGCACTCCTGTTCTCAACTGAAGCAGAAGCACTGGCCCAGATACAAGCCCATGAAACTTCCGTCGCTTCGAAACCCCCAGCGCTTGGTGACGTATTACTTGATATGCTGGAATCTTCACTGAGCCGCGAGGGGCTTGCGGCTCTAGACACAATGGCTGCGTTGGCAGTGACCACCGGAACCATTCCGCACAACAGTGTATCTCTTGCCCAACCGTTTGCCGCCCTACAGGCCCAGATTTTCGAGACGGAGCAGATGATGGGAAGAACCCAAGCATTTCAAGAGTATCTAGAAAACTCTGCTCTTCCAGAAGCCACCACATCGTTGAGTGAATGGAGCAAGGCTGAACTTTCACCATCGCCAAATTTCTCTGTGGAGAATGCCGAATCCGAAAGACGATTCCGAGTCATAGTCGACCATCTTCCTGCACTTCACGAACGCATAGAAGAAGCCTCTCAGGCTGCTGAGAATACCGACAATCTGGACAAGATACCTTCACTTGACACCATAGTGGGAGAGGAAGCTGAATACATGCGCTTGATGGCTATTAAGAAAGAGTTAGATTCCACTATGGCGGGATTCCAACACTTACCGACGGATATTGAAGTGGCGAGGGCGGAGCTGGCCCAGATCCGGGATGAATTGGAAAGGGAAAACACAAAAACGAGATGTAATGGTTGAGAGCCTAGTCGAGCAGGAAACACCAAATAAACGGGGCGGATGAAACTAAATGCACATGTCCCACGTATATGTATATGTATGTATATGGATATACCTTCAAATTATGTAAGATTGGAGATATGAGATATCGTATCCTGGAGAGCAGCCCTCCCTCCACCCCTTTCCCAATAAAAATACAGGATTGATTGGTGATTAATCGCATTTGTCTTGCCAGCCTTCTCAGTTCCGCTTTCGCCCAGATACTGCTCCTCCTAGCCGACCAAGCTGTTTCCCTAGTCCAGATCTTGGTTTAGGGGTAGGTTGACTTGGTACAGGCCCGGCGGAATCTCTTGATGTGGACAAGGGAACTCCCACATCTTTGTCACGACCTCTACCACCAGAGATCTTCATATCTCCGATACCAATAGGATAACCATCATCGGCTTCACCTCCAGAGCGACGTTGTGCCCTTCTCGCTCGTTCCTGAACGCTTCTAAACTTCTCCAAAAGCTCTCCCCAGCGGATACTAGTGTCTTCACGACCTTTCAGACGAGTAGGCCGATCAAAACTACTGGATGAGGAATTTTGGCTAGATGATCTATTATGAAGGGTTAGCTGAATAGGTCACTATCAAGGGATAATAGTGACATGACATGTTGACCTACGATCTGTTGGTTATGTGAAGATAGCCCATGGAACTGACGGCATTGAGTCTGTTTTTCAGGGCGGCAAATGCAGAGGACTGTGGCAGCAACATAAGCAGCCCATAAAGACACTTGTAGAGATATGGGTATCTTTCGGGCTCCAAGAGCTGTAGACGCAGATATGTGAACACTGGTGATTCGATAAGTTGAACAAGTTTGTCGATTTGGATTAATAGATTGACCGTCATTTCAAGCTCGGCACTACCACACTTCGTCAGTTGCACAGATAGCTACAAATAAGTATCCGTGTAAAAAACAACTTACAAGATCTGCAGGAGATGGTACGCCTGTTCATAGGCCTGGGCAAGAAGGCAAAGGGAAAATGTAGCCACGGAGTTGAAACACCATGAGCGGAACAGAGCCACGAACAATGCCTGTCCCTCTTTGCTATCTGGATTGCGTAACCGCTTTCTCAGATCCGCAAGCTGCGGTGCTGTGATTAAGTTGTTGTTGAGGTTCTGTACCATGATGCTAGCAAACTCAATGTCGTCTTCCTTTTCAATACAGTCGGCTAGTGTACGATAGATTCGCTCAGGGCTCAGATTCACGCACAGTTGTCGTATAATGAGATTACCACGGGTTTCCAATAGACTTCGGTCGGTGAAGAATAACCGCAGAAGATCAATCATGAATTTGGAGAAGTAGTCATCTTCGCTAACCCGAGCTATCTGCGAAAGCAACAGTAGGTCCTTGATCACCACATCGTCCGACGAATCTGATAGCGTTTTGAGGAGAGCAGGGAAAGTGCCGTCACTGATAGTCATGACCTTTCGCGGAGACCTCTGATGCAGCATCAACAACCATGTCAACGCTGCAACTCTGGTCTCTTCATGGTCATCAAGAAACAAAAGTGTCAATGAGTTAACAGCTGCAGCATAGTCAATATTTAGAGTCGTGGTGGGATTTTCTACACCAGTCAGGGCTATGGGTTGAGGGGTGGCAGCTGATGCCGACGTCTTGCATCTCGTAGTTGGCGTGGGCGCACGGGTAGACTCCAATTCTCGACTATTCGTTGTCAAGCTACGGCTTGTTATCTGGTTATTGGGGAGATCAGTTGATGCTCTCACATCTGTTACTGTAGATGACTCATCAAGTGTCCTGACGTGATTCATCAAGGACGTATTGACACGAGCAGCAGCCTCTCGTATGGACTGTTCACCGCTGGCGATGGCCGGTAACATATGAGTCAGGATGCGCGGAGTAAATGTAAGGACTTCCTCTGGGCATATCTGGAGAAATTCATCGATCCAGCGAAGAGATTCAAGCAGTGAGTTCTCATCTGTTTTCCAGTCAGTTAGATTCCGTGGGGAATTTGGTCTCGAGGGAATGGAGTCGATTCGGCTCTAGCTATACCTTTGGAGGTGTTGAGAGTATCGGTCAGGATCTCGAGGATCTGCGAATACTGGATTTTAACATCTTGACCTGGAATCCACTCTTCCTCGGTTTCTTCTCCGTCTTCTTCGCCGTCGTCATTGTCGTATTCCTCGCTGTCAATGTCCGATTCATCACCAACACGGGCCCGATCGCCGTCACTCTCCTCTGATTCCGCACGTTTTCTTTTGCCACTCCCTGTAGACACCCGACTCTGATTGATTCCCTTGCGTAAGCGAGCAATTCGCTTGATCTCATTCAGGAATCGATCTAAGCAGTTCCGCGTGGCTACATGGACATCGCGGTTCTCGTCACTAAGAAACTTTAGCAATCCAGTTAAAAACTCTGGGAGATAGGATACGAGTTCGAGATCTGGAATGCCGTCCAGAAGAACAATCCAGCCGACGAGGAACTGCCTAGCATTGGGATTGATGACCCATATCCGCTCCTTCAATAGAGGGATGAAGTTTGGCAGAGAAAACGCAGGTACATATTGATCAGGCTCGTCTTTGTCAGCATCAGATCCCCTTTCCATAGGCACCACCGAAACATACTCGACAGCATTCTCTGACACAATGTCCTTGATCAAGCGGTCTAATAGTTCCGCTCCGTTCTTTACAGAAAGCTCGTGATCAGTGCCCAGTTTACAAAGACCATCAAACAGATAGTTAAAAAATAGCAGGATCTCCCCTTTAGCCACCTTTGCAATGTTGTACATAGATTCGCATGCATAATAACGTACTCTGGCCTCCGGATCGGTGAAGCAAGCTAGCACTGGCGGTACGATTTTTCGCAGATATTTGGGCAATTCCTTCCCTGATGGTCAGCATCTGTTCAACCTTTACCCAGAAATATGACGGGACATATCATTCTTACGTGGCCTAATGCTATAGCGGCAGCAGCAAGCCCGATAAGCCCACCGTTTCGTGCATGTGGGAGAGTGACTTGATATGCATAGTCATTACAGAGCTGATCAATAATGAGATCAATGGTAGCAAAATCTCTGGAAACAGTCAAGCTCCGGACCATGCGTTCTAACCTATAGATGGAGGTATTAGTAATGCTCTTATGTAAATACGAGAGGCTGTAATCAAGACCAAACATGACATCATTACAACACCCAAAGTCCAGTCAGAAGTACTCTAGGTTTACTCACTCTAAGGCACCTATTTTGCGTTTATCATAGAACTTGTCGCTAAGTGCTCGCTGAATCGAGGCGTCCATTTTCACCTCTGGATACTCTTCTGAATACTCTGATAGACTATCTGCAAACCGTCTGTCGAATGCTTGTCGCCGAAAATGTGGAACTCAAAACGGCAATGAAGAAACACAATAGGAAAGTTATGGACGCAAAAGAATGGGATTCTTTGAATTCTTGAGAAACTCAATGTTGCTTCATGGATGGCTCACTCAAATACCAGCCAACGTACCTGAAAAAAAAGTGCATGAGGTTCGCAAGTGTTAGGGTTTGTGATATTCCTGGCAGGCAACCATGGTATATAACCCCATCACGTGATGGGTTTGCATGAACAAAGAACGATGCTTCTATCTATGGTTTAACATTCATCCTCGTAGTGGCGTGAACAAATACTAAAAACGAACTGTTCATTTCCTCTCTGGCTACTAAAAACTTCCATCAATTAAAATCTTACATCGTCACGTCCTAAGTGAACAGAGAGTTACAAATCCCTTTTTGATAGATAAAAGAGACATCAAAAAACGAAATAAAACTGAAAGTCAAGTAGCTGTGGATAGATACTGACGAAAGACCTAGTCTACAGGTAAAAGTGCAGATGGGTGATTTGTGACTGGATCCAGTATTTAGGAGTGCTGTGCATGGTGATGACCGCCCAGAACCTCGCCCCTCTCAATGATTGTCTTTTTACATTTGGCCAAGATCTGTCCTTGACGAGCTACGTCAGCAAGATGACCAATCATATGCTTATTGGCGTTGACAAAACCAAAGTAAGCATATGGAATATTGGTCTCTTTGCAAAAATCCAAGACGAGTTTCTGAGCATCACGGAGGTTGTGGCGAGGAATACGGGGGAAGAGATGATGGACAGCCTGGAATTGAAGACCACCATGGACCCAGTCCATCCATGCGGGACAGTCAACATCCATGGTTGTACGGAGCATCTTTTGTGGAAATGACTCAACCGGGCCCAGGTCCATGGTACTCATAGCAAAATGAGACAGTGTGATTTGCAGATGAAGAGGAGTCGTGACCATGTGACTAATCATAACGAATAGGAACCGATTCCAACCACCATCAATGGTCCTGTAGACAGTGAGATATCCAAACCAGAACCAGAAGAAGCTGAGTCCAATCATTTCAAGGTATCGGCACCACCAGGCTTGGCCTTTAGTGGGACCAGTACCTTTGGCGAGGAAGAGAAAGCCCTGAAGATACAAGTTGAAACGACCTAGGGCAATAATGGGATAATAGAGATGGGCTTGCCACCGAGTAATCTTTTGGGCCAGCCAATCGTACTCCAATATCTTTTTGTGGTAGGTTGACCAGATATTCTCAAAGAACCGGTGCGAAACAGCCAGGAAAGGTAGATGCTGATTATCGGGATCATGCTCGGGAAGATTTGTGACGATGTGATGAACATTGTGACTCCACTTCCACCAGCCCAGGGAAAGGCCACCAATAAAATCGGCCACCATGATGCCCATAAGTGTATCAAGAGTGAAATTCTGAGTGATGGCCATGTGACCTGAGTCATGACCAAAGAAGGAGAGCTGATGCCAAAATATGCCTAAGAATGTGGCACTCACACAATAGTAACCTTTGTAGAGGAATAGAACAAATAGTGAGAACAAAATGGTGTAGCGAAGGGCCTCTTTGAGGTAAGATTCTGGCCGTAGTCTATAGAGATCAGCTTCCTTAATTCTGGTATGGAGTTCGCGGTATTTGTCTACGATCCGAGCTTGAGTCTCAATATCAATAGGCGGGTATTTTTCCAAATCCAGAGAAATTGCTTTCTTAGTCTCGATATCCAAGTAGGTCATCCCATCTATGAGAAGGAACTCTTCATCTTCAAGCGATGTCAGAGAAAGGTCACTACCATGGGCTGAGTCAGATCTGGTTGTTTTACGCAGTCGGAGCTCTGAAGGAGGATTGTCCGTATCGAAAGTGGGCGAGGGTGGTAGTGAGATTTCATCATTGCTTGAGTTAGAGGGACAAACATCATTGTGTTCCTCTTGTTGCTGAGGCATTAGATAAACACCACCTTGGATTGGAGGCACAAGGTTGACCCAGCGGCCTTCAATCCGACCGACCCGGTACTGATCCATTACGGCGCGGGCCTTGGGTGAGTGTAATCTGATTGATGACAAGTAAGCTTTAGGTTCGGAATGAGTCGGTTTGGACATCAGACAGTCACTGTCGGGGACACTTACGCAATGATTTCATCGGTGGCGTCACGCCCAATCATGTGGTAAACAGCCAGATCGCCACCAGGATGGTATGGGATCCACGCATCAAGCTTGAGGACATGCCCGTCAAATATGACGATAGACTTGCCTTGTGCGATTTGGGCTTTGACATCGTCAACTGTCATTACCGGATATTCCTTGGTGCGTTTAAGCATATTCTCTTGGAGAACCATGATTGCAACAAAGGCTTGTACGTAAATAAAACAAAAAACAACCAAGACAAGGACAGAAGACTCCCAGTGGAGTCTGTTGATGTAACGTATAACGGTGGGTTTTGATGTATGTGACTGTTTTTCCTACTTTGTGGAGGCAGCAGGATGAAGGAAATAGGATAGAAAATGCAGATGAGGATGTTGAATATGTGGGAAGCGGAGGGGTAAAGACAAAAAGACAGTTGAAGGCAATGTCCGTTGTATCTTGGAAACCGAAGAAGAATCGGCAGTGGAAGGAGGGCGGATATTTATTTGGAAGTTGCAAGCTGTGGACGAGATGAGACAACAAGCAATGGATATTTAGCACAGACATAAAAAGTTTCAGAAAGGAGAAGTGAAAAATGGGATGGATGCGTATATCAAGAATATGTAAATAGAATAATAGAATAATTTATCGAAAAGAAAAGAAGAAAAATAAAAACAAAAAAAGCACAAAGCACAAAAAGCTCTCCTTGTATATATCGAGAAGGCGTTCAGCTAGGATGGGATAGGAACAATGTGGATATATGCGAGAAGGAATCCGAACTGCGACTTTTCGACTAAACGGGAAGATCTAAAATCGGACTAGTTGATGTGTAACCGACTAGATCTCATGGTTAAGAAAAAAAATACAAATATCCATTATTATTATTTCCACCAATGGTATCACAAATTGAGACTTGTCGTTTCCTAAATGTACTATTTACTTCCAAGATGATGCACATATGCCTTGGTAATTTTTTACAATCATGTAACAAAACTAAATGTAATGAAGGACAGAACAATGTAAAATCCACTTTCAGATATTCTAACTGAATGGCGGGGTCTCAAGTATAACATTGCATTTTGGATTTATTCCAGAACTAAAGTCTAACCTCGACTAGGCTGCTAAATATACATTCAAGATCCCAAGCAAGCATCCTAACCCACTGCTTAATCTTCCCCTTTTGATGCATGTGGTGGTCAGATCAGATGCCAAGTGATATTTATATGCTGGTGCCATATAAATATATATATGTATATGGTAAAAGACTCTGGCCTATAGAATCCTAGTTTATTTTCCAAAATGGGAGTGCATGTAGCTCGCTGTTTACATAGAGTCCAAAGTTTTGTGTATCAGCTGCAAATAAAACTTCCTGTCTTGACTAAGCCTACAATATGAGCTACAAATTCTAACCTTCATCGACATAGTGCTCAAGATAGATGTACACATAATTTGGTGGGCAACTATATCTTTCAAAGCTCTCCCCACTTTCCTGTCATTCAGTTCAGTTGAAATGTAAAGATCTAATTAGTTTTGTACATAATGTCGTATCTTTTGGTTAGTATATTCTTAACTTGGCATCATATACTGTAAATCAATGGCAAAGGAAAAGAAAAAAAGGAATGCTATCTCAACTTGAACTATATTAACAGTCGTTGTACAATTATTGGCAGTACCAAACTACCCTCTATGTTGACACACTAAACTTAGCATCTAGATAGTTACAAATTCTATACAGCAGACTATCCGAAATTAAAAGCTTAGAAAACAAAACTGGACTTTCTTAGAAATGAATGGCGTTGCCATGGGTAGCCATGGCTGCCTCTTTGAAGGCCTCGGAAAGAGTAGGGTGAGCGTGGCAAGTCCGGGCAATGTCCTCGGTAGAAGCACCATACTCCATCGCAAGAGCACCCTCGGAAATCATCTCACCAGCATTGGGACCAATAATATGGACACCGAGAAGTCTGTCCGTCTCAGGATCCGCAAGCATCTTCACCAGACCCTCAGAATCCTGGTTGGTCTTGGCACGAGAGTTTGCGGAGAAGGGGAAGGTGCCGACCTTGTAGGGAATACCAGCAGCCTTCAGATCTTGTTCGGATTGACCAACCCATGAGACCTCAGGGTGGGTGTACATGACGGAAGGAATGACACCATAGTTGACGTGACCGTGTCCTTTGGTGATGTACTCGACGACGGCAACAGCTTCTTCCTCGGCCTTATGAGCCAGCATGGGACCAAAAGTAGCATCGCCAACACAGCGAATGTGAGGGACTGAGGTACGGAACTCAGAGTCAACAATGACACGGCCGCGCTCGTCCTTCTCAACGGCAGTGTTCTCAAGCTCGAGTCCATCAGTGTAAGGACGGCGACCAATGGCGACCAGGACGACATCAGCCTCTAGAGTTTCAGGCTTACCACCCTTGGCTGCATCAACTTCGAGATTAACCTGAGCGCCAGACTTGTCACCAGAAATAACCTTGGTACCGAGCTTGAAGTCAATACCCTGCTTCTTCAGAAGCTTCTGGGCGGTCTTGGAAATCTCAGAGTCCATACCAGGTCCACCAATCTGGTTCAGGAACTCAACGACAGTGACCTTGGCACCAAGACGAGACCAGACAGAACCCATTTCAAGGCCAATAATACCACCGCCAATGATGATCATTTTCTCAGGTACAGCTTTCAAGGAAAGAGCACCGGTGGAGGTGATGACACGCTCCTCATCAATCTCCAAACCAGGGAAAGGAGTGGATTCGGAGCCGGTAGCAATGAGAATGCTCTTTCCGGAAACAACCTTCTCGCCGCCATCGTTCAACTGGACCTTGACATCATTCTCGTTGATGAAAGAACCAGTACCCTTGAGGTATTCAACATTGTTCTTCTTGAACAGGAACTCAATACCCTTTGTCAGGCCACCGACAGAACTATCCTTGGCCTTCATGAGATTGGCAAGATTCAATTTGACATCGCCGACTTCGATACCGCGGTTCTTGGAGTCGTGAAGGATTGTGTGGTAAAGATGTGAGTTATTCAAGAGGGATTTCGAGGGGATACAGCCGACGTTGAGGCAGGTACCGCCCAGGGTACCACGCTTCTCAATGCAAGTGACCTATACATATATTATCAGCAGATGCAAGCTAGACCCATAAGAAATCTATGTGTCGTATCGTCGATAAAAATTATGAGAAAAAGAAAGATATATGGCCAAGTGACATACGTTCAAACCTTCCTGGCCGGCCTTGATAGCAGCGACGTAGCCAGCGACACCACCACCAATAACGACGAGATCCTTTTGTTCTATTTCAATGGCGTCGTCAGTATTTCTTCGTAGCCAAGGATATTTGACCACGTCGCGACTGAATCACCACAACCAGGTCCATTCTTGGATCCTAATCAAGGTGTCAAATGTATAGAATGAAAAGCAACATACCAACAACAGAAGAGTACATGCGCGCCCATCTTGAGGAGGAGTTGACACTGGATTTGAAAGATAAATTAGCAACAAGTCCCAGAGCCAAGGAGATCGGGTGGTATGCGGGGCCGATAAGTATCTAGATAACATGGCTCGGAGGTAACAATTAGACCTCTGATACAGTAGCCGGATAGAAGCAGGTAGGCCTGCCGAGACTTTCGACGCTGGCGAGTGGCAGTGTGGGGATCGTTTCGGACACGAGAAATGGGATCAATTGACTCACGCAGTCTGTCTAAAAGCCGAGCGAGCGGCCACACGGACAACCGAAAACTGCATTATGATATAGAGAAAAGAAAAACACACACAATATGTCCCTTCGAAGAGGTATGAAGAAGAAAAACGGAAAATGAACTGAGGGTTGCAAACCGTGAGGCGAAAGGCGAGGGACAAACGTTAGCTATTATGGGAATCTCAGAGAGGGAAAAACGTCGCAGTGGCCAGGGCCAGCTTGAGTGGGTACAAACGAGGTTCTGCCGGATTTCGCACCTGGAAACTTCCTAACCTGGATTTAAATGCATTATTTGTAGCCGGTACAGGTGATGTCCGCTTTTTTTTCTTGGGTAGTCCTCGGAGTTTTGGATAATACCACCATTCGCAAGCTCGATAAATAAATTACTGAAAAAGGCTACCCCCGGTTCTACAACCAGAAAGGAAAGCCCAGCCGCTTAACAATGTGCCAAAAATATTGATTGCGATAATAATTTGACAACAAGTTGCAATTAATTGATAATGTACTAAGAATATCATTGATTTGATCTGGACATTGAAATGGGATAAAACTTGGACATTTTACACGAAATTAAGCGGCAAGCATTCAATGGTTGTTGTTGACCTCGGTCAACGGATGAACAAGTCATTACCGTCGTGATTCCGGGGATTCCCGCACGAATTCAGTAACCCGAACCGCACAAGGATTGAGACATAATTGACACCTAGTAAATCGGGCAAACCATGGCTAATCTGCAAAAAACAAAATCATCGCAGACGTGATATGGCGCACAAGAAAATCGAACGTGGTAGCATGGTTAGATGAGCATAACAAAATTTATTATATATATTGGCCTCTGATGGAAAATTACATACTCTGCTTGTCCAGAGCAGACCGTGCTATTTTACAGGCTCTCTTCTCAGCCTTTTTCAAACCCCCCGATTCATAAATCTCTGAAAGTAAGAACTGAAGGCCGCCGGTTATTGATGTGTCGTTGGCATCTTTGAGAACTCGGAGAATTATGACCTCGGAACCCACAGCCTCACCCTTGTGGCTTTCACTTTTACTAGCTCTGACAGCTTCAGACAATACCGACTTTAGTAGACTTTTTATTATGACACCAGTCCGCTTCTTCATGGTTGGGAAATCAATGGCTTGCAGAGCCTTAAGAGACATGAAACCATCAACTATCAAAGCACCAACGAATTTACCAATATTCACGAGGCTATCATCATCGAGATTGTTCAAATCACTGTCGTCATTATCGTCGTCTTCATCGAATAGGGCTTCACCAAGCTGACGGAAGATAGCCAGAAGTTGGCTCTTGAAGGCATATCTAATACGGCTGTCGGTAGCGAGCTTTCTGGCCACGGCCGCATAGAACGGATTGTAAGGGTGCTCGCCTCCTGCACACGTCATCAGAACTAAAGCAGCCTCTGTTCTATGTGATTTGTTGAGATTTAGCTTGCGGAAGTGTAATACAGCGTCATCAACATTGGCAGCACCGGCAATCGCAATCAGAATATGCTGCTGAACTTCTTTCTTAAGACCAATGTCTAGGGCTAGAGTCTGGAGTTTATTTTCAGGAAGCCAGAACTCGTAATCTTCACTGTCGGTTGATACGTAACCAGAATCGATAGCAGAACCAGACACTAGCTTAGACTTCTTTTCAAGTGCCTCAGTAATTTGTTTGACAGCCTCTGCTTTGCGCGGATCCTGATAACTTGAGCCTGTGATCCACCATTTCCCCTTGGTCTCGGCAAGAGTAATATCGCGCAAGCCGAATCGCATAGGGCCATTGGCAGCCAATCGTCGCTGATTCATTCCACCAAGTAATCTGCGCATCCGTGCCACATGTTCTGCCGCCACTGCGGATTCTTGAACGCCAGCTTTGAGTTTGTTATTTTTCAAATCGGTGATAGTCTCAATCATGAACTTGGTGCGGACTGAGAAGTCACTGTTACTGGAGCCAAAGGTAGAACTCAGAGTATTGACGATATCCTTGATGGATTGTGGATCATCTTTCCGGAGATACTTGCCTCCGAGACGGACGATACGGAGGATCAGTTCCGTAGCTAACTCTGTGATATTCTCCAAGAACATACGGAGAAAGTCAAAAATCATGGTACAGCCCACAAGTTGGAAGACGTAAAGCTCAGTCATGAACGTGATCAAATTTGATGTTGCTTTTGTCGGCTGGCCATCCAAGGCCTTGGCCACATTGTATTCTTTGTGGAACAGCTCAACCACCTTTGTGACAAGTTGAGAGCCGAAGCTTTCACCAATAACCTTATAGACTGCCGCGGAAAACCCAGCCGTCATGATATAAAATGTATCTGGTAGGGCCGCTGGGTTACAAACTTGTGACATGAGTACACTAATCAATGCATCATTAACATTGCCACGAGCATTATCTTTGTAGACCTTTTCAACATTTTTCAAAATCCCCAGAAGATTTGACTCGGAAAGTTTGTTGAGGTAGCCATTGAGTTGACGTTGAAGTCGAATGTCTTGTTCAGAAGCATTTTGGACCGTTTTGCGGAGAGAAGGGGGAATATACTTTTCTACCACGCAACCGGTTGTAGGTGCAACATAGGGATTTTCACGAGACTTTGGCTTGGGAGAATTTCTGACTTCCTCTCCAGATGAGTCAGAACCAAAGTGATCTAAATCAAATTCCTCATCATCTGCCATTGAATCATCCAATCCCTCGAAATCGACAGCCTCTGACGCTTGCTCTTCCGATTCATCAAGTTCATCAAAGACTTCTTTCGGTGTTTTGTCCACGCTGTCGCTTCGTTCAGGATCTGAGAGACCATCATCAAGAGTAATCAGTTGTCGTCTTTTAGGGACAAATGCTGGAACAGCACCGGTTTTGGCTCGTTTAGCTTCCAAAAAAGCCTCGTATTCCATTTTTTGTTTCTTGGTCTCGTCTCCTGAATCTTCTGTTCCCCCCAACTCGGTAGCAAAAAGGTCTTCGAGTCCATCGTCCTTGAAAGCTTTGGGAATTGATTTTTGGCTTTTCTTGATACCGAGTTTCTTCTCGAGGTCTCGAATAATAGCATCGTCTTCATCGATTTGTTGTCGCAGAAGCTTTGCCTTGCGATGGTCGTTCGCATCATTCGCGATCTTTCGTTTTGGGGGGGGCATGGTAACTTGGATTGTAAAAACGTATTGAATGGAAGGAAACTGCTGAGTTTGATATCCGGGTAAATGGGAGTTATTCTGTCCTGAATGTTATTAACAATCTCCATAAACCCAAGCCCTTTTTTTTTTTATTAAATCGTTATCTTATCGATTGTTATCACCGCATCCTTGTAGTGGAGTATTTTCTCAAACAAACCCAGCCCAGGGTTGCAGCAACCTTCCCTGTCACTTGTCAGAGGGACCACCTGATCAGCCATGTCGTCGTTGATACCTCTGGGCACGTGTTTCGGTAACTGATATCACGATCTCCATCTATATCTGTACTATATCTTCATAATGGCGGGCAGCCATTTGTCGAACGAAGAGGTCAGTGTACACCGTTTTTGCATATCCTTAATCTTACTACTAATATTCAAATTCTTAGTTCTTTACCCGCCTCGCTGCTCTGTTTGAGGAAAAGAAGCCCAAAAGCCGTGGTTCCATATATCTCGTTCAAAAGCGCTGTATGTTGTCGTTTATTTCTTGTCGCGTGACTAATTTTGGTCAATTGAAGCTTTATCTCTCGGCTAGAAAAAATTACAATTCTAACAAATCCAGTGACCTACAATGCCGGTAATCTTTCTGAGGCCAATACCACCAAGTCTTCCCCGATAAATCCGCTTCCCCTCCTCATTAGAGCCACCGATGGCAAGGGTAAACAATCACGTCAAAGCAAAGTCAAGCTATCCACAATGGTTGACCCTAATGATCTGGACAAGTTCTATGTCCGTTACACGGAGGTGTGTAAAGGTGGCATGTTGGCGTTGAAGCCAAGAGACAGAAGCAAGAAAAAGGCGAAGGCCAAGAAGAAGAAGGCTGTGGCTGCAGTTACAGCATAAATAACGGGGGCCCTCATATTATACCCAACAATAAAGGCCTATAACATACTCAGACTCCAATTTCAAGTTACAGTTCACGGTTGTGGCTGCAAAATCATAATTTCAACCGAAATCTCTGACATTCGAAGAAAAAAAAAAGCCAATGAACATGAACATGATGTGTATTATAGAGCCATATACAGAAATCCCAACTAGCAACCAATAAAAACGCAAATAAAAACGGGCAATTTCTCGACAAGAGAAGAAATAGTAAGATAATGATTGGTTCGAATTAGCACATCCCATTATGACTCAAAGCCCAAAAGACATAGTTAAATAGACTCAACATGTAGATAGATAAAGACCTGATAAAGGTGAGATAATGTCGATATGACTAATACCGTGAGTGGTAACCGACACAACAATGCCAAAGCAACAGAAAGAATATATCTGATCATGCTTGCATAGGACCAATATGACAGAAGAGAAAACAGTAACCACCATAGTAGTCTTGGAAATTCGGATCGATTCCGATATTGTAATAGCCAGATCCCCTACATTATCTGGTCCTGGTTACCGCCAATGGTGTCAGTGTCCATCGGTGTCGTACCTGGAGGTGCCGGGTTGTTGGCATTGGCGTTTGGGTTGACATATCTGACGAAGCTCAAGCCCAAGGCCCGGCCACCATATTGATAACCCTGGAATTTGGCGATGGCGGTTTCTGCGGTTTCAATGGCATCAAACTTGACAACACCAGTTCCACGAGAGCGGCCGCTGGGCTCATACTGGATCTCAGCCTGCTCAACTTTACCAATAGTGACGAAGAGGTCAACTAAATCTTCATTGCTGGTAGACCACGGAAGCTATATTAGAAGTGTCAATATCATGAAAGATAACACAGTTTGGATAGAGAGGGCTTACGTTTCGGACATAGATGGTGTCACAACGCTCGGTACCGGAAGTGGCGTAATCAGTGAATGGGTTGGGAGGAGCGGCAGTCAGAGGAGCACCATGTCCGTGATCCATGCCGCCATGGCCGTGATGGCCCTGGTGGGGGGCACCGAATCCGCCACGGCCGCCGAATCCGCCGAATCCGCCACGGCCGCTGAATCCACCACGGCCAAAGCCGCCGCCGAATCCACCTCCGAATCCACCACGGCCACCAAGCCCGCTAAGCCCACCACGGCCACCGAAGCCCATGTTATTCGCGAATCTGTCCTCTCGTACTTCAATGTTCCGACCCTGCCATTCATAACCATTGAACTGTTGGATGGCATTGCGTGCGTCATCGGCGCTCTCAAAGACTACGATCCCGGACCCCTTGGGGCGACCGTCGTGTCCCATCTGGATGTCAGCCCGAAGAACAGGGCCATTTTGGGCTACAAAGAAATTAGCTCAGTGATACAGTAAGCGTTATCTCAACCGCTGCATACTTACCAGCCTGACGGAACAAGTCCTTGAGGTCTTGCCAACCAACAGTATACGGAAGCTAAATGATGATTAGTTGATATAGGCCGTGGCTTTGCTGATCATGATACTTACATTACTGACGTAGATTTGACGACTGCCGGCACCAGGATGGCTGCCCATGTTTGCATGACCACCATACATACCGCCTTGGAACCCGCCCCGATGCCCTCCGCTTCCATTGTTAATAAAGCGTGGCTCGGCTTCACGATCCTATATCTGGGGTTAGAGATAATGGATGAGTCAATTTGTAGATTCAGATAAAGCTTACCTCGCGAACATAGACCAAGCGGCCCATGAGATTCTGATTACTCAACGTCTGGACAGCATTCTGAGCTTGTTCTCTAGTAGCATATTCAACGATACTAGACAACGGTGTTAGGAACAGTCAGACAGTAAAACCAGATTAGATGAACTTACCCGCAGCCCTACAATAACCGTAAAACAAAATTCCAACCCGTCAATCCAATAAGTCCATCAAAACATTGCCGAGGCATTCAAAACACGTGAGTGAGGGAGGGGGGGGAGGGGGGAGAGGGAGATGACTGGGTATTGAGTGTTAGGGGAGGCATAGACCAAGATCCGAGCCCAGGATATTGCCCACCTTCGACATTCCATTGGGGAGAAGCAAAACATCAGCGAACAGTACTTCGCCAGCTACATATTAAAAAAAAAGAAAAGTAACCAGTTAATAATACACGCCTTCATTCCAGGTAATATTGAGACTTACCCTGGCGCATAAAATCCTTGAGGTGATGCCACTTGACATCATAGGCGAGATTACCCACATAGACACGGCGGTCTTGTTGAGATGAGTCCCGTATATTGCTGATCATACTGTCACGGGACGGGCGGGAGTCTTCAAACGATCTGTTGTGACCACCGTAGTTGTTGACACCAGTTCCACCGGAACCTTGAGGCATGGGGGAACGATCGCGGTTGCGACGATAATCGTCACGGTTCTCACTGCGGTCACCACGCGAACGACTGCGGGGTGAGTACGAACGACGGCGTCCAGAGCGACCGGGACTACGAGAACGACCGCGGTGTGGAGACCTGGATCTGTCACGCTGGGAATCAGAAGGGGCCGACTATTCTCTTGGTCAGTATTTCTAGGGGTGTTGGATAATGACACATTATGCACCAGAAGCTTTTCGACTTGAATGGACGCAATAAAATTTTAGAGAACTTTCTCGCGTTCATATAATACAGGGAGAGCGGAGAAAGATCCGGAACGTAAAGAACGAAGTGCAAAGTGATGAAGGGTATAACACTTACAGGCCGATAGTTGTCGATGGAATCAGCTAAATTTTGAATGTCAATAAGATGATCTGGTATCTAATTACCCATCCCAATAGAGGATGTATAGCTTGCAATTGATAATAGGACATAATGGGGAAGTTATGATACTAAATATTGGGTAAGATAACATAGTGGTGTATCAAGACTAATTTTGGCAAAGTCTTGCGTCCTACAGCGGTATTCGTTTGACTATACGAATCTATTAAAGGACCCAGTTTGATGGCTTGTCTTAATGGACGTTAACGGCTTGCAGAGCCAACGCCACAATAATAGTGATGGTTCATGTACAAAGGCCACTTAGAGCGCAACTTGAGGATGCAGATAATTGACATTATCCATTATTTTGTAATAAGCAAGCTCATTAGGGAGAAACGGGAAAATTGGCTGTCCACACTAGTGGTTAATTGTGGTGGGAGTATATTAGAGATTGACCTAAACATGGTCCGTTTGATGGTCATTGAGCCATATTCGGTTCTGGCCGGCATGAGTTAAGTTCAAACAGTATGTCCACACGGGTGCGGAAGGATTAACTGCATAGGACCTCAGGGTACGCATGCTTTAGACTGATCCATAGGGGTAAAGGTTTTTGGATGCCAAATTCAACACCCAATTCAGCCCCATCAAAATAGCAGTGTAATAAATAAGTGCTAAATGCGAACTTTTCGTAATCCTATACCGACGATAAGCAAGTCATTATGCATAGTGCATTGACGACCAAAAGGTAATGTAGGAGTTATTTTGTCGGCAAGTGATACAGCAATGCCGTAATAATACAATCAACCTGGAATTGACTCAGAATATCAGGTGAAAGACAAAATATATATTTATCTGTCAAATTGTCATGTACCACTTGATATCCAATGGACGTGAAATGTTGAACCAGACACCGGTGGGTTCCATATAGTGAGTAGAATTGAGCCCTATTCCGATGCAGTTGCATACAAGAAACGACTCCAACAGAAACCCACATGTGGTGAAGGTACCGGCAGCCAGATAACAGCGGCAGTAACCATACCCCAGTCTGGAATTGGAATGACGGATTGGCGTGTATACAAAAAATTATAGCCCCAACACCAAGATCCCGTATCCCTCAATCATGCTTTATGATGGATTAATAGTTTGTAAAGCCATTGATATTGAGATACCATAGCCTTGGGCAGATTTCTGAACATTAACATAAGCTAACATCAAATGATATTGCTGCAGATCAAAGACTCAAGTACTTGTGCTGTCACTTGACATCAAAATTACTCAATAAGCGTGGGAGAAAAGATTCACAAAAATATTTGACTTACCCATTATCGAAAAATGAGGAGTAACAAGAGTTACTGTACGACAGGCCGTGTTGGGTCGGCTGTGACTAGCGGCCAACACTGGTGTTCGAAGCAAGTATTCGCAGTTAACTACGCAATGTGTATCGCTACCAAAGATATTAGTATGGGAACACGTGATGATAAAACAACAATGGACAACATTGACGAATGGTAATGCCAGCACAAGCTTTCTGAAGTCAATTCGGCTGGTGCTAGAGATACTGTATTTGTTATGTGCTCAGAGCATGGCAGCCGGGCTTATGTAACCAGTAAATGAGTAGAAATTTCTAGCTGGACCTTCTTAGGGCCAAGAATATGCTTAGGTTGAATGACACGCAGTAACACAACAAATCAATGAGCTGTATGCAATGAATAGTGGATGCCACAGCATTGTCTGGATGTTACACCAACCTTACTTGCAACACAAACATAAAAATATAGGTGTTTATTACCAACACAAAAGCTGTACCCACTGGGAATAGTGTTTGTCATACAGACAGCAATGGATTGTTTCCAGGGCAGTGCATTCAAATAAAATGCAGACCATAATCGAAATACTTTCACATGTCCATATTGAGCATGATGCTCATTACGCGATATCAAGAAAGTATGGTTGCCGAGATAGAAGGCCATAATGGTAGCACTTGCTATGATACAAGCTTGAAATATCAAAGCTATATGACAACGTCGTTTACCATTCGAATCGTTAGGCCTGTCTGTCATAGAAACACGTTTCCAGCCTCTGTTCGGAGGTCAGGAATCTCAAATGATTTCCATCTTGTTCAAGACGGTAATTGAGAAATCATCCTATGGGTATAGTGTGATCTGATATCAAGGCACATTATCAGGAATTCTGGCAATGACGATATGGCATGAAAGACACCAAATCTCGGGCATCATGTCGGACTCAACAGTCAGGTGCAACTGGGTGGATGGCACAGGAATCGATAAAGGCAGATAAGACCTTCAAAGATATATGTTGACAGTGTGTGAAATGTAAACATGTTTGGTATAGAAAGGAAATGAGCCAATATAGACATGAGTGTGATCATGCTGTATGGGACCGATACACTAAGGAAGCTAGTGACAATGCCACTGAAACTGGTATCAATAGTAATAGGCTCCCATCCATTCAAAACCACAATCCTGTAGTCCAAGGCCTTCACTCTTGAACTGCTCTTCTGTTCGGCCCCGTCCCTGCATGCCGCCATACCCCGAAATTGATACAACTTTGAAGCCTTCTGTGTCCCGATCAAAGCACAAACATGGCCGTTGTTCTTCTGACAGTAGTTGAGACCTGATCGATAGTACTTCGTCGAGCAAAGATATTACAGCCCACTGATCGCTCTCCCACCTAAATCGGATGCAACATAACCCCACGACATCCATCCCAACTCCGAATGGATCTTGAAGACTGCCATCAGGTTCGATAAGATCCCCTCACATCTGCAATTCCCGAGAAATTGATATTCCGAGCTTCCTTGTGTCTGATTAACTCGCGTAGTTGAGACCCGACACCAGACAGTTCATTCAACAAAAGCATGCATAACCACACTGGCGGCGATGGCAATCTCACAATTAATGAACAAATCCGGGGCAACAGGGTGGATATGTGTAGTCAAAAAGCGGACCGACGTTGACGAAAAATTCTATCGCTTACCTTTGACTCGAACAAATTAGTCGCGGCCAGAGTATCGCGGCACGAAAATGGTGTTGTAAAGAGCCCGTTGATATCAGCTTATGTTGTTGATTTGTAGGACAAAGTGAGACGATCGAGAAGTTATGAGGGGAATAAATGAGGGAGCCTCGTTGGTGTCCACAAAAAATGGGCTTACCCGCGATCTGACGCGTTTGCTGCAAGGACACAAGGCTGGATAGCCAACCTTCATATGACCAGGGTTGGGAGTCACTAACTATAAGCAGAGGGATGCTGCAAGTCATTTATGTGACAGGTTGCATTCATTAGTACATTCATGTATTAAAGTTGGAAGTTATGATTTTTTAATTTATTGATGGATATAGTTAGTCATATGTCAACATATATGCCATGAAATTAATAAAACTTCCATGATGTATGATGTTATTTTTACAAGATTTAATAGATACAAATATTTTTAAAGATTGTTAAGTTTCTATTGTTTAGTTCATCGACATGACCCAATTTTTTGAGAATGGCAATGTTGGGGTTATAACCCTTAAAATAAGATGATCCACAAGTTGGAAGACTATTGATGATTCCGAAGCGGCCCATTTCCATCTAGTGCTAGGCAGTAATTATATAAGTTTATTTACAAATATACCACACCAAAAAACTGGTGTTAGTATGAAGTGCCCTACTCACCATCCGATTGCTCGGATTGTCAATCCTGCTACCATTATTCGGATCACTCGTTTGGCTTCTTGCTCATATCACTCCTACGATCATCCGTCACCATTGTTGCCCTACAACACCACGGAGCAAGCGATACTAAGCTCTGCCTACAAGCACGTCCCACAACATGGGTTTTCCATAGAAGCTTTATCCGCTGGTATTGGTGACCTTGGTTTTCCGGGAATCACCACTTCGGGTATCGCGGACGGTGCTTTTGCACTAGTGCGCTACCATTTGGCCACGAAGCGTAATACATTGGCAGAGAAGGCAAAAATCTTACTGAAAGAGAGCGAGATGAGGAGTATCGACGATAAAGTAGAACTTTTGACTTGGGAACGACTGTTGGAGAATCGAGATATCATTCATCACTGGCAAGATGTAAGCAACCTGGTTGAACCTATCGAAGTTGCGTTTTTGATAATCTAACCGTCTATTTACCGTATAGGCTCTTGCCATCATGGCACAACCCTCATATGTTCCCCAGTCACTCAAAGAGCTCACTGCTTTAGCCGATGAAATCTACTTCCTGGCATGTGATGTCTCAGTCGATCCATCCTGGTACACCAAACGTGGCTCACTCAGCGCCATATACGCTTTAAGCGAACTGTTCATGACCAATGATCGCTCATCAGGCTTCAGTGAAACTCGGAACTTTCTTAAGCGGCGATTGGCCGAGAGCTCAACCGCAGGAAGTATCATGAACGCTTTCAACCAATATGCTGGATTCACCGCCAGCGCTGCCATCAACGTGCTCAGGAGCAAAGGCGTCCGGATTTAGGTGAGCAGCTCAAATATTGGTGAGCATCTTGTAATTATTAAAATTGATGATTAATTCCAATCTCATAAGGCCCATGGATCGTTCTTTGCCATTAAAAAAGCATTCGTATCTATTGAAATATACACACTTCAAATTGCCGGTGACTGATTGCCAAGCAGAACAAAACACACAGGACGGGAGATATTGTGAGACCAAGCTCGCGGATCACGTTTTTATTGTACATATTTTTGGATATCAAGATTTACATCTGATCTATACGTCGTTGCCTTGGGTCTGTCAACCGAATAATCTTGACATCTTTATCGAGTTGAGCGCGACCTTCAATCGCGTTCGGGGTGATAAGAATATACTGTCGTGACACTGAGCGACGAGCTGCGGATATCTATGATGATGGTTAGCGTGATACAAGTGACTTGAGATCTCTAGGCGTTGACTGACCAGCATATTGGTGCTGATGGCTCTGTTGACGTTGTCCATGAAGACGTCGAATTCGTCAAGACACCGGATGGAGGATCCCATTGCTTCCCAGATCGACAACAGCATGCAAACAGAAGAGAACGACTTTTCGCCACCAGACAGCGTGCTTGTGTTCCGACCTTCACTATTCTTCCGGTTCTGATCAGGCTCAACCTGCAGTGTCAAGATCTTGGCCCGATGGTCGATGGTCATCTTCCCGTGATAGCCACGCTCAGTAAGAAGATATGCAAAGTTGACTCGAGTACGAGCTGATAAATGCCGCTGGAAGTATCGCCATCTCTCGATACGATCAGACAATGCCCCACGCATTTTTTCCTGCATCGTTAGAAGCTCTTCGGTCAAAGCCTTGGACTTCTGGTATCGCTCCATAGTTTCAGCCTCTCGTTGACAAATGACCTCTGCTGATGCGCCGAGCTCAGCCATGACACTTTCCAGCCGACTGCGAAGAGCCCTGAAACGAGCATATAGAGTCTTGAAATTCTCGCCTTCTTCAAGTTCTACGCGTTCAGGGAAGGTGTTGCGGGCTTCAGCTTCCATCGTGTCCCGATCATCCCGTTTCTTGCCACACTCAAGATTCAGACTGTTGACTTCTGCTTCATGACGGGCCAAATCACGTTCATGTGATTGTTTGGCTGCCGCTACAGCCCGCATAGCCTGTGTATTACTGTCAATGCGAGCATCAATCTTGCCAATCTTGGCCTGAAACTCTCCCAGCTCCAATTTCTTCTCATCCACCAGCTTTTTGGCCTCAGCAGCTTGCTCCTTAAGTTCGGTCATTCTGACTCGCATGGCGCCAAACTGAAGGCCATTGTGACGTTCAGAATGTTCAGCTTCGTTAAGCCGAGAAACAAGACCACGAAGTCGGTGATCACTGCCGTCAAACTGATCCATTTCGGCCTCGATATCCGTGATCTTGTTGGTAAGTGAGCGTATCGTTGCCTCAAACTGTTTCACACGGCGTTCATGGCTGTCTAGATCGGCACGGTGGCGATATAACTGTTCATTCAGATCATTGAGCTGGTTCTTGAGTGAAGTATACTCGCTATCGAGGTGTTGACGAAGCTTGTATCTTTCTTGCAACTGAGCTTCAGCATCTGACCGCAGCCGAGGGGGGCCATTGTATCGTTCGATGGGAGTTGTACTGTGATTGCCCCCTCGAGATTGAATGATCAACCCATTTCCGCGTTGATTAGGGTGGTCATGAAACGTCATGACAGCAGCAATATTTACCTTTATTTCGTGATCCTCAGAAAGCATGACCTCCTCCGCAGTCCTACGCTCCTTAATCAAGACTGTTTGCTCAATAGTATGGTTCATGATGAGGACATCCCGCACCTTGATGTTATCGAATTCAAGGACCCGAAGAATAGTATCAAACTCGGGACTCGGCTCTTTGCCAGTCACATCCAGGGTTTGATCAAAGGTCTTGATGACAGGACAGCCTTTGACCTGACAGTTAGCCATTAACCGTCGTAAGCGGTCCATGTCAGCTTTATCAGCAACAAGAAAGGCCAGAGGAGTAGCACCAAGAAACTTTTCAATGCTAGCCGACCACTCCGGTCTTTTGAGGGCAACGAGACGGCCAATAGGACCCAACGGTTTCTGATGCCATCCACCTTCGCGCTCAATAGCATCGAGCAACCTTTTTGTGTTTGGAGGATAGGCATCGAGAAAATTGCCGTTGTGCCGGCGAAGTCTGTTAATCTCCTCATCAAGATTCCTGAGTTGTTCGGCTTTTGCAGCAACAACTTGCTCCTGCTCGCTGATCTTCTGCTGGCACTCTTCGATGTTTTGTTGAATCAAAGGTTTACCAGCACGGAACTCAGACAGGTCTTGTTTCTTGAGTGAATATTCATCTTGGGTCTCATCGAGTTCTTGTTGCTTAATCATCCGGGCATCACCAGTGGCATGATTGAGGCGTTCTTGTTCTTCCTTGATGTCATTCTTAAGCTTTGAGATATCCTCCTTTGCGCGCTGCCAATTCGCTCGTACGATACGCTCATCTGAGTGCAAAGCATTTATCTCGGTTTGGTAGCCTTGATATGCAATTTCGGCAGATTCCACTTCTGAAGTAAACGTCGTGGCCTCCGCGTTGGCTCTCTCGCGATCCTCCTTCAACTTCCGGTTACGATCCAAATGCGTGTCGATGTTTCGGTTTGCGTCTTCAAGAGCAGCTTCAAGTTGAGTAATGGCGTTATTTTCAAACTGGATTCTCTCTTCTAGTTCAGAAATCTCCTTTTCTATGTCTATGACTTGTGACCACACCAGACGTATGCGCATAGAACGAAGATCTTCTCGCATTTTTTCGTGTTCACGAACAATGGTAGCAAGATTGTGCGCCTTGTCGGCTTCTGTCTTTAGACGGGCCAGATGACTGTCATGGGTCTGAAGTTTCTCCTCGATATTTTCCAGAATCTCTTCCACCAGCTTGTAGTCATGATCGAGTGCCTCGAGTTGAACACCTTGGACAAAATATTTGTACTTTTGTGCTGGACTGGCAGAGTTGAGGAATTGGCGAGCCATGTCTTGGGATAAGATGTTCAAGGGATTGTCCACCTGCAAGCAGAAATGCTCAACAATTTCATCAACGGCCTGTCGTTTCGTGGATATCGTCCGGCTTCCAGTAACGTTTTTCAATCGGAACCCTGATGTTCCAGTCTTGTTGAAGTGGCGTTCGACTATGATGGAATCCCCATACACATCATGCTGATACGCGCCAGAACCCTTATTCTTTAACTTGACTCTGATCATTGACGAATCTTGGCCCTCTTTGATAAAGGCCCTCAAGCTACCGCCACGGTTGGTTGATCCAGGTTTGGCACCGAGACAGAGGGTTAAGGCAGTCAAAACTGCACTCTTACCACTCCCATTCTCACCAACGACAAAATTTATGAGGGGGCCCAGTTCCACATGCAATTTTGTGTGGCACATGAAGTTGAAGCAGGTCACTGATTCAATGATGCCATTATCGGCCACTTGGCCGGGAGCGCCATTGGAGCTCTGGCCAGTGACGTGTGGAGTGACCAATTCATCGTCAAGCTCCTCATGCTGTAAATGTTCAAAGTTTTGATCTCGCAAAATCTCATACTGAGTTCGGGGAGGTGTGTCTTCTCGGTGGCGGCTATCGGCATGACGTTCTGCATAACTTTGGGAATATTCGTCAGTATCGTCATCTTGGTCGCGAGGTCGCTTCTGACGTGGCATGCTTTGTTTTGTTTTTTATGTTTGAGTTTTTCTTTATTTTTATGTTCGGAATCTTGGAGATCGACCAACTTGGTTGGGACCGAGCCCGCGTGAATCTCGTAAAGTGCTGACGGCAGCAGATGGGGTTGTTGAGGAAGGTATGAACAGAAAAGAGGTCTAATAGTTTTTGTATCCGATGACCCTAGATAGTCCTCGTGTATGCGCTCAAAGCGTGCAAAATGGGAGACAAACAATTGCCTTATAGACTCGATAATTTTGGCAAAATAAACAAATAAGTCATTCGCAAACGCTGGTTAATCTGATGATTTCATGGGTTGAAATAATTAGGGTTATAATATGACAAGCGAGCTATGCGACCCTAACATCACGCGCTCCTATCACAAAAAAAAGATGCGTTTTGAGTTTAGCCGATACCGTGTAATCTGAATGCACTCTACTGGCTCCACTTTTGCCATGAGATGGTTCATTGCTGTTTGAGATAGAAACAAAGCTATGCATTTCCCATGGATTAAAGAAAGCCAAGATGAGGAACATTACACTCTATATATACATACATACTACATACGTGCATATATATATATATATATATATACAATGCCAAACATTTAAGTTGGCCACAAAATTTTGGAATAAATTTTGCTACTGATTTGGACCATAAATAAAATCCAAGTATATTTACTTCAAATGATGATTAATTCGTACAAAGCTGTAGTCCACTATATCTTTGCTCATCTAGCCTCCTTAGCATATATCTTTTATATTTCAAGCATATTTATCCATCTAAAATTGACTTTGAAAGTAGACCCTTTAAATCATGACCTGCCATGAATCCAGGGTCAACTTCATGGGTAAGATCTTATTAAAAAACAAAAATAAAACTTAGACATATGAATATAGCTAATTCTAAATCTTATTACCTTTTTTTTTTCTTTCTTTATTTACTATTAAGCTTTTCTAGAGTTATAGCTTAATCAATAATGAATATGTTTGGAGATGGTAATACCCACTAATCAGAAGCCCTATTTATACATCTAGAATATATATCTATAATGACATTAAGAAATTATGAAATAAATCCAGTAAATCCAGAGAGAGCTAAACTATAGATCTATGATTATCTATTCTTATAAAAATCAGCTATTGTGGTATGAAAAATATTTTCTTCCAGAGGTCTGATGTAGGGGTTTCTTCAAATTTATCCCAAGCTTGTCACAGCCTGCTTAAATAGTCACGACCATATGTACATGCACATACAGAACTACACACATACATTTATTTTCATCTTAATGGACATTGTAGCTAGCTGTCTGCCAATAAACCGTGAACATTTTTGCACACCAATATCTACGCTACAACCAACAACACAAACAACAGATACAAGGTGTTACCTGAACGTATTGTTTCATGATTAATGTTATATGCGAGATAACATATATTCCATGTAAATAAACAACAAGAAACGAATACAATTATAAACTCAACTTATGATCCCATTCATATATACATACATATTCAATACACAGGCCACTAAACTCGACCTGTATCGTTCTATTACATCATTAAATAAAATCGCCTTAATTTCAAAGGCACAAGAAACACAAAATTTTAGATCCATGTAGAGGGTCCAATAAATGACCCATCATCTGGGAGGGTCTTGGTGACAGCAGTTCCCTCAGCATCCATGTTGTTGTTGATAACAGTGTTACCCCACCAATCCGGGAAATTGGCACCACCAAGACCCAACCCGAGCGCAACGACAACGATACAGAGAGCAGTACCGATATCAAGAGCACCAGAGAGAACGTAGTTGTAGCGTGTCCACCAACCATTCCAACGGCTCCGGATGAAAGAGTTGAAAATAAGACCTACAATGCACCACTGGGCAAGATACCAGGTGGTAGCGGGGGGGATCATGCCTGCGGCGCCAAAGATGGCAGGCCAGAAGACGTAGCGAAGGAAACTCTTGGGGTTACGGCGGGCAATCAGATATTGGATGGTCGGAAGGGCAGCACCAATAAGCCACATCCAGTTAGTCCACGAATACATGGCACCAGCACCAAACATGCGCCTGGGACCAATGACTCCCCAGATGACGGATGCGTTGTAGAAAGTGCGAGCATTAGGGCAGGTAAGACCCTGAGCTTGATGCGTAGTGCAGATGCCATCAATGTTACCACGCAAGAAGTTGTAAGTAGCGATCTGGACAAAGGACAGCCAGATGACAGCAAAGGCCTGGCAGGCAAACATAACGCGGGGAGGGATCTTCATGTAGTGACCAATCTTCATATCGGCAACGTATGCAAGACCATTGTAGCAGGTCATGTAACCCCAGGACTTGAAAAGCATCATAGCAATGGGGCGACCGGGAAGCATGTAACCAATAATCAGCTCAGTGATGACGTTGAGGCCAGTTTGTTGGTTGGTGATGGCCTGGATGATACCGACAGGCAGGATGAAGAAGACAGCAATCAAGATGCAAACAATGTAAGCCCACCAGGGGAGGTGAGTGGCCCAAACCTGAGAAGCAATCATACCAAAGGCAAATGACACGCCAAAGATTGACATGAACCACCATTCGGGCGCTTCCTTGTACTTGCGCATAAGCTTGTAGTGAACATCCGGGGGCTCGTACTTGAGGTCGCGAGTGCGGGCAACAATATCAGATCCATAGAACAGGGCAACATGAACAATTGTCGAAATGAGGCCAGCAAAGCCCATGCTGTAGGACAAGGAGAATGCAGGACCGAGGATAAGGGGAGAGTACTCCTGGTAGGCAGTCTCGTTGAACTCAAAAGTAGAAGTCAAGATACGAGTAGTGTCGTATGACTGAGCAAAGCGGTCAAAGTTGGCGTTGGCAGAGATGGGAAGGTACTTCATGTAATCGGGTCCACCGTAGGCAAGACCGATGCAGCCCAACATCATGAGGAAGATACCAAAAGCGACGTTCCAGATAGCAAAGGCGGGGGTCTGAAGGGGCGACATCAAGAATCCAGTGATGGTAGACCAGTCAAATGAGATGGGCAGAAGACCAAGGCCAGTTTGTCCACCTAGCAGCTGGTTAACTAAGACGTTGTTGGGCGCGATCCAAGTGGCAAACGTGAACAGCTGCAGAAATTGGGCCATGACCTGAGGAATCCACTCGTAGCAAAAGCTGGTACCAGCCACAATGATGAAGAAGGTGTAGCGTCCGACCTGCCAGCCATTGGTGAGAGATGGGTCGGAAGGAGCATGGTCATGAAGGGAGTACATGACAGTGGTGAAGATGAGGTTGGCAGGCCAGATCATGGAAGAAGGCCAGACCAAGAACCGACGCAGAATACCAGCAAGACCGAACCCCATGGCCTGAGTAGAGATGATGAGAAGGATCTGGAAGCCCCAACCGAAGAATTGGTTGTAGAACAATTCCTGGGCAAGAAGAATATCGATGGCATATGAAGCAGTGGCACCAGCAGCAGTCATTATGGTGATGACAGTGTGCTCTTTGACAGTGAAATCGCCGGGGTTAAGCGGGATAGTTTCTCCCAAGAAGTGGAAGTCATAGTTTGGCATGAACTTGCCCCAGGCAACACCCATGCTAGGAAGAAGTTAGCGACTTGAACCCCAGGTTTTCGAGCAACACGACGGTTGGCATCATTTTGTGTGTTACTTACGGATAGCAGATCAATTGGACAACGGTGGCCGAGATGGTAATGGGGGAGCGACGAAGGCCGAGAAGGATGTTGCAAGCAGCAACAATAGTGCAAAGAATACCACCAATTACCCAGGCACGGATAGTGCTGCATGGCATATCAACATCATCAATGGGGGGGACCTGCAGTTTGAGTCAGCATGTGTAAGCTGCAATTGAAGACATATCATCCATGTGGTTTTGTGATAGAACCCTTCCAAGAGGCTTATCAACTAAACTATAAGACCTTCCACACCCGATCCTGCTAGGATTTTGATGGGACCAGGGTGGGTAGAAGATTTGCACGTAGGCCATGTCCGTGATTTTCTTGCTCAAATATGTAACAAGGACTTGCGCTCAAGACAAGACCCAGAAAATAATACAACGTGGAACAGGCGGGGAAGCCATAGAGTGAGAGTGGGGATAGAGAGAGCTGCCCGTAAATTATTTCGACAGGGCCGGGGAAGTGAAACAGTAGATTCGTTGCAAATTGAGCGGGGGGCCTGTACGGCCAGTAGGGTCTGGGGTAGCAAGCGACTTACAGCAGCGCGAACTTCAGCGTACGGAGAGTCCTCCTCATATATTGTTTGCTCAATAGTAGTCTCTTTCTCGACATCTCCAGACTGCAAAGTGTTGTCAATGGCATCGAGGGTATCAGTGTCTAAGTAGGGATCCCACTTAGAGATCTTGCGGATGCGTATAAGGCGCTCAGGGGCGGCTTCAACGCTGGAGCTGGACCCGGCGCCGTCCTCGAGGGACGGTTCGTTGGCCTTTTTTCCGCGCCACGAGAAACCCATTGGTGCTGGCGACTGATGAAGGACTCTTAAGCGGACAGAGTGTTGTTGTGTTGCCGAGATCAGTCACAAAAGAGAGGACGCTGGAAAAACCAAGAGCTGGACAGGATGGCGATGGGAAAGAAGGGAGAGAGACATGGGTTGTGTGAGGAGGAAGGAAGACATGCCCAGGTCTTATAACTTTTGACGACAATGACAGTCTCTCTGCCTTGGATTGGAATCCCTCCACTGGCCACTCCGAAAAAGAACAAAGAACATTTCTGCGGTGTCAGGGCGCCATGCACGGAATGACAACACTGATCCTGGCAGCTACCAAGTTAGCGCATGGCTGCAAAACTGCCAAAAAAAAATTCCAAGAATACAAAACTGTAAAAGTTAGATAGACAATATACACATATGGAGTATCCCTGTTATTGACTGTTAATGGCACACTAAGACAACCCCCCCCCCACTACACCACCACCATCAGCAAAAGACCCTTCTTTTGAGTATACATGTCATTTATCTTGAACCGGCATGTTGGGTAAACAATTTCTCTAAATTGGTTCTATCTGTGACATTCGGTCTAACCCGCTTGCAAGAAAAAATAGACACTGACGAATACTGAATCTAAGCTTTCTGACCACCTTCCTGATCACACAACTCCATGACCCACACATGTCACCGAATCATGCACAATCATAAAAGCATTGGCTTCGCATACATATCTAATTACATCACCTCATTCTGTTCCCTTTGTTAGCTTTGTGAGGTTTCACTATCACTCACGCATATTGGAATAGACGTTCATCTATCGATACTTAATCAGTATATTCATCAACAACACAACAGCTTATCAAGTCTGCAATCAGAAGCAGCCCATTAACTTCGAATCTATTGACTCAAATATGTTTAAAGATAGATATCATAAATATTCATGAGTTTTGCTTGTGTCTTTGCCTTTTACTATCAGTATAGAAATGTGGAATAGGGCTCCGGAGCCTTCCGAATCCGGACAATGTTTCGTCATTATATGTATATATATTCAAATGATAAGATACAAAATAACTTGTCTTAGACCATCTATTCCTTTTTTTACTCAATATTTCCGCCGCCCGCCTTCATCCTGGCTCGCTGGCCAATTGCAACGAGACGCGAGCACGCGCCATCAGCGACCCCACCTTCTTCACTCGCATACTTTCCTGAAAAGGCAGGAGGACAGCCTTCCTTGCGCCCTGTTTCTATTTTGGCAAGAGACGAGTGATCAGTGATAGTGATAATGGAACTTATTTCATTGACCTCGCATGAGAGATATCATTTACATTTATCGTGCATGCTATTGGATGTCGGTGATCTTTATTGGGTTGTCCAGTCATATCTGAATAACTCAATTGATAGTGGCAGATCCCTCGATGAACTTGCAAGTCTTTTTTTCTTGTTACAAGTCTACCGTTTCTGCACCAACCTGACCATGTTTGACAAGACTGCTCCTCAGTAACATTGACTTGATTTTTTTTTTTTTTAATCTTCCCGAGAAAAATTCAATCACTGAATAAAAGGTGTTGTCAGAAGCATGACGTCAAAGCTTCAGTTCATTAGGATCACGCAATGTTGACCGTTACGATATCGACACGAGATTTGTGAGATATCTAGATGTTTAGATACCATCCCATCCCGATCATTGCAAGTCATTTTTCCGCGCTTGAATTAGGTAATGAGTGGTCAATGCTATCCTGGAGGCCCCCTTTTCCTAGCCAGTCGAACAAAATTCCTTCTGTTGTCTCCAAAAAAGAAAAAAATCATGAAAAATGACTGTGCTGATAAGAATCCATCCTGTGCATGATCAAGGAATGATAAGCTTCGGAATCTGATCTTGGCTCAGATTTCATGCAATCTCCAAAGTAGACTTTTGGCGATCAACGACTGAATTTCAAGGACAGATAGCAATGCTTAACCTCTTTATTCAAAGCAACAGGATTGGACAGATCACAAAGCCAAGATGTCATTTGAGAAGCTTCTTTGTCTCTCTTTCTCTCTCTCAGATCCGATGTTCATCTATAGAATGGAATATCGACCAACTTTTGGAGATGCCAAGCTTGCTGTCAAATTTCTGTTAAATTTCTAGAATTATCACAATCTGATCTGCCAAACTTGCATGCCAACATATATCAACCACTGCAATCAAGGTCCAATACCTTGTTAGTAGTCTCAATTCGAGTTTAATGCGTGTATCACCAGTGTTTGATAATAACGTTAGGATGTTACATCGAGAACCAAGTAATGATCTGTTTGTGCTATATATTTTCTTTTCTATATAGTTCATAATAAATATGAACAAATATTTTCACATCCACTTAGAACGCTGCAGCATATTGTTTCTTTAATATTTTGTGCGCAGAGAAAAGCAGTCTAGCGCTCAGATATGCATATGTAGATGTAGATTTCAAGTTCATTACTAACGGTAGGGTCTGAGCCCTTATGCATTATAACCACGTGATCACAGATCTAGCGCTAGTACTTTACATGAATTGAATTATGGTTGAATTATGGATTGACGTCAGCTCCAGATATGTGGCAAGATAACTCTTTGTGAAGTCTGTTAAAGAGAGAAGTCTGGAAACAGACAAGACTAACACAAAGATACATATTCTTATTATTATTTTCTCACTCGTCACAACTAAATGAGTCATGTCCTTTTCACAGGACAACAATTTAGATACTGGACCTGCAACTGAAACCCAGGCGATCCAACTGGACAATACATGTGACTACCAGTTGGTTATTATCAACCCTGATTTGAACACCCGCCAGAATATTTCTCATCTTGAAGAAGTTCACAACGAAGCAATTCGACTTGCTATCAATCTAACTGGTGCATATATATGGCAAAAAGAAGAGTTCCAGGTTAGCCGCCAACAGCAAGGTAGTAAGTCTTTTCAAGCTAAATACATCCACCAAACCACAAAAAATTGTTACAAAAACTCGTCACATGCCATAATCGGCCTGAAACCCGTCATACTAACCGGTAGACACAGCACTTCACCTTTTGTCTGGTTCCACTCTGTATGGAGACTCCGTAGATGATGAGTGGATCATTGTGTTTCTCTTACGACAACTAACACTACAATTCAATGATCTTTGGATCCATATCAACGATAATGATGGCGAGTTTCTATTGACAGAGGCTGCTAGCGTTGTACCAAACTGGATCAACCCGGAGTGTGATAGTTTTCGGGTATGGCTTCATCAAGGCAAGCTACTTCTGTTACCACCTGATGACCACGAAGGGTCGTCCAACCCCATGATTACCGGTCTTCGGGCCTTGGATCTTTCTATGGCCGTCGAACAGATCACAAACCACGTCCGGCACACGAAGAAACTAACAAGGTTTGCGAAAACTGGCCATTGGGGTAATGGACTATACGGACTATATCATTCGGCTGAGCTAGAACAGGAAGCCTTTTATCGTATTCGGAACTTTCCGGATAATATTGCCCATATGATGCATCATGCATTGATTGCTATTCCTAGAAAGCTCATTTATATCCTCCATCATTGCCCAAAGTCTCTGGCTCCAGCTATCGAGCAATTCTATCTTCGTGATCCATTGTCATTAGAACAAATCTTCGCTGCCAAGTCAGCAACAGAGACTGTTTTCCCCCCGAGGGATTTTGCCATGGCGAGTGTTAAATTTTCAAAAATTCTTTATGCTCAGCTCCGCTCTCAGAGATTCTTAACACCTCCACCTTGGAAAGAAGCCTTGGCAGTAGCTGCCAAACAACTTTCAACTGGAAAATACCCGGCCGTTTCTCCTGAGAAGATGTCGGAACAGCTTGAGATGGGGATGAAGCTGACTATCGGGTTCGAGCTGTTAGTGCGGAGAATAAACGATTTAAATAGTCGCTCTGTACGTGAGTTAGCTTTGCTACTTCAGGATCTCGAGGAAGATGGCAGCGATGATGCCTTACCCAGTGATTCTGAGATAGCAGCTTGGACTGATATTCAAAGGGATGATGACGATTCTTGGCTTGACATTGACTTTGCCGAGTTTGAACGGGAGCTCAATGGCCAAAAGACAGCCAGGGGAGGTCAAGCCGACTCTAAAACATCAGTATCCGGATTCGGTGATGCAAATGCTCAGGAGAGCCTGCGGAAGATTGTATCTAGGTTTGAAGCATTTTTGAATGATGATAATGCTGGCATAGATGGCATCAACTTAGGGGACGAAATGGATATGGATAACGATTCTCCATCCCAGGCTGAGCCAGATGTTTCTGATGAATTGATTGACGATTTGGACCAGGACGTTGTATTTGACGAGATAGCGTTTCGTGCCATGATACATAATGCTATGGGATCATTACATGGCGAATCATCAACTGAGGCGAAAGTTGACCACAAAAAACCATCATCAGCGTCGTCATCCTCAAAGCCTGCTGATAACGAAGATGACGTGGGGACTGCTTTGAACATGATGCATCTGCTGGAGATTGAACTCAAACAACACGGAGCTCTTAGTCTCTCGGATCCTGATCCTCTACCACTAACAAGTGGCAAAAAGCGTATAACATCCCGGGGTGATCCTAGTGCTGCTCGAGTCGTCAGATCTCCACAGTCATATCAGAATCAAGAAGATGATGCGGATGCCGCGAATGAAGAAGATGAAGAATATGAACTCGACATCGATTTCAACTTGGCAAAAAATCTCCTTGAAAGTTTCAAAAGCCAAGCTGGCATTGCTGGGCCGACGGGAAATCTTCTTGGGCTTTTGGGATTTCAGTTGCCGCGAGATGAAGGGAGGTCGGATAGCCAAGATACAAAAGACACGCCTACCAACCAATTAGAGATCTAGTTGCAGAAGCATGCAAATCATATTGCTGTTAGAAAGATATTTTTGAATTTGTTTGGTGGGACAAAAGGCTGATCCGTCATAAAGTGTATATCTTGATATTATCAGATGGATTGTCCACATATCTGTTCCTTTAATGATTTGTCTAAGACCATTAACGGAAACAGAAATACAAATAAATGTAGTAAAAAGGAAAAAAAAAACCCCCAACATTATGAATGTTCTTCCTAACCATTGATCAGTGACTTGTCATCGTCAAGTGTCGAATCGGAGTTTTTTTTTTTTTTTTGAGTATTGCCGTAAGTGAATGATTGCCATACATAAAGAATGCAAGTCGCATTAGCGCTACCAAGCAAACATTCAACACGATGCAATGGTAATTTACACGAATGTGTAACGATGAATGGGTATACACTACCTTGGAATAGTCAAGGTGTCTAATCAGTAACTGCCATTGGGATCCCCGCTTGCAAGGCTGATGTGAGAGGATCTTGGATGGTCCCTCTGTGGAATATATATCTACATGCTAACAAAGAAAGATATGACTGTTTTTTTCTCTCTCTCACCGCCCCAGACCCACAACTCACGGCAAACTCACGGCAATTTGATTACATATTCGTCTCATAAAGGCGCATCGTCTACACCTCCGCTATAGATTGGCTTGATAAAAAAGTAATACACGTGACCATATTGGTTCATGTCTGGCAATGGGATCTACCATAAGGCGGTGAAGCTTTGCCGTTGTTTTGTAGTGGCCTTGCGACGGAACGATGCGATCTGCCCAAAGACTTCGGCAGAAAATGTGACCTGTCTTATTTTTGGCGATAGTCTGCTAGAGACTTCCGTCGCTTTGCTGGTGATTGCTCGCCGCTCGAGTATCGCCGGGTTGTAGGCAGACTCGTATGTTGCGGTGGCTCAATCTGAACCTCACGACTCACTGCTAATGGTACCCCCAAGTCATCGAGAGTGTCGAGTTTTGTAATGGCAGTCATGAGACGCTTGCGAGCTGCCATTTCCGCAGTAAAATTGTTTGCTGATGGCCGCGCAAACTGGGCTGTTACGCGGGTGACTGCATGATAGCATTCATAGAGGAGAAGGCGCACATGCGCAGATCGACCATCCTGCACTATTGGAGACCAACGCGAAGGGGATATTGCCAAAAGGCTATCACCGGAAGGGGCTGAGGGGGCTGAAGCTACAACAGCAGCTGCCTCCATTTCCAGGTTTATTGTGAATGGCACAGAGTCGTTGAAGCCCTCAAGAAGCTCTGCTGAGGGATTGTTACTGAGTACTTCGGCAAACAAAGGATCTCCAAAAAAGCACATGCTCCAGTCCACGAGTCCAGTGACCGTCACTCCCGAAGCATACGTTCTGGCGGTAGACAAGTTGGCAAAGCCAAAAGGGTCCTGTTGCGGGTGCATCCCTCTATCACAGCACATGATATTTTTCTTCGCTTTGGCTTTAGAGGCGGAGTAGTTGAAGGACGATGGTGTTGAGTCTGCAGTCCATTCTTTCTCACGTAGAACCAAAGTGTTGGTATCCAGACCGGCATCAATACACACTAAGCTCGGCTTTGTCACATGTCGAAGGAGCGGTAGAAAGCGTTTTACATTAGCTCGGATACTGGTGAAGGGCAGAGTGATCATCAAGTCTTCCCCATCTCGTAATGCGCCCTCCAATAATTGATGGAATGTGGTTTCCCAGGAATCCGAGGTCCAGTCTGGTATTCTACTGAAACAAAAGCTCTGAGGACGAAGCGTGCCGTTGAGAACATCGCTTACGGGTCCAAACTTGCCAGTGGGCGATTCAATGTCTGCCAGCTTACGGATAAAGGCTCCAATCTGGAAGTTGACACTCGGTCTCTCAGTAACCTTGAGTTCTGGGTTGAGCTGAAATAGGACGGAGCCTTTAGGAGATTTCATGATGTTGTAAACTTTGCTGAGTGGTGCTTCTGGTTGGGGGTGACCTTGGAAAAGAAGGACTGGAAACATTGAATGGAGAGAACTGTTGCTGTTGCAACAAGACAAGGTTGAAAGAGGACAACAATACTGTTTTGGCCTATCTGACGTTCCTGGTATATTGCAAGATGGGCAGAAGTGTGCCTTCATAGGGCCAAGATGCGAAGGGGTTGTGGGTGAATAAAAGGAATATGTAGTTGATTTGGAAGATTCATTATTGGTAACAGCGGAGTCGTCGTGTAGACTTGATGTACTGGATCGGGCCTGGTATGTGAAAGATGATGGCCGACGATGACAATGGCAGTGATGTGAGTCTCTATCAGAAGAGGAATTCTGTATTGAGGATGAAGATGAAGATGAAGACGAAGATAGTGACGAAGAGGATGATGACGATAATGCTAATGAGGCAGGCATATGATGTGAACTTGGTGGAAGAAATTGAACAGAATCCAGGTCCAACACTGAACTCTCTGATGAAAGCGATGATGAAGTCAAACGAGGAAAAACAAGCGAAGAAGGCGAAGCTCCTTGATAAACAGGCTGCGACTCGGCTATCCATGTGAGAAGCGCAGCTTCCGATTCAAGCGACAGTTGTTCAACGCGGAGGAGGCTCTTCATGTCACTGGGACCGACCGATGCAAATATCTGAGAGTCATCAGCCTCAACCTGGAAAACAGTATGGAATGGGTGTGAAAGACGAAGCCAGCGACAGGTTTTCACATTAATATGGGGAATAATGCGTGATATTGCAGTTTCTACATCGCCTAGGGACTTGATCAAGATAAACTGTGGCAGGCGACGAGAAATCACCTCAGGCTCCTCAGCTCTAGGGGTCATCGATAAAGCCATTGAATTGCAGATTGCTGGTGGTAGACTTGGAAATCCCGCAGGTGAAGTTCGTGATGGTCTCGAGCAGGTTGTAGTTTGGGTACCTCTGATATAACAATGACTTTGTACTCCTATCTGATCCTGAATTGCCGTCAAGGAGCTCGAGTGGTGGGCATGTGACAACCAGAGATTCTCACTAACATATCTAATCTGTATTTGGACAAGCGAGATAAAAGAAGCGGAACAAGAAGGTGCATGGTATGATACAAGTGCAACATGGAAGGGGGGAGGCGAAGTTCTCGGTATTTTCCGGGACTGTGCGGAAAGAGATGGGAATACCGAGGTCATCGAGTGTGTTGTTCTCTGTATTGGCTGAGCCGTATGAGGACAAGAACACTATATATATACATTCGAGATGTCGTCCGTGTGTGCTTATGGTGTACAGAAATGTATCGATCGATTCCTATGGGCGTTCAGAGCAGTAGATTGGACACTCACTGAAAAACAAAAATATTACCCCGAGGGAAGACAGAAGTCAGAAGTCCGCCAGAATACATATTTGACAAAAACGGGGCGACTTGCAATTACACTTGACGTCAGCAAATCTTGACGAGATGTTGAATAGCTCCGAGCAAGATCAGTGAAATCCTCAAGATGCAGACTCTAAAGTCAGAAATTCCTTATGAGGGTATGTGTGTGTGACAAAAGATTGAAGTCACTGTTAAGGTGGGGACAAGGTTGATGTTATGTGCTCCAAATGACAGCAATTACCATTATTTAGTGATCACTTTAGACATTCCGAAAAGCAGGTACTGACATTGTCATTTTCTAAAAGGAGAACCGTGACCATTGAGCAGATCAAGATCATGTCAAGAGTTTAGGGATATTTCATTACTGGATTGGAGTAGATATATCATAACTAACTTTGGGAGTTGTTGAAGCTTAACCTGACATCATGTTAGTATAAGGAACTCTTGATTTGTATCTGCCAATATTACTAATTATCACTATTTATGCCAGACAGCTTTCCATCTTTCTTTCGTTTACATGTTATTTTGCTCTAAATATTCCATGACTAATTAAAGCAATCATCAATTCTCGAGTCGTCTGGTACTAGCTTCTCCCTCCATCTGTATAGACGACAAACTGGGATGGAGAGCGGATTTTATTCCGCACTGAACCACTTCTTCGCTTGAAGTAAAATTAAAGTATTTACTGAGAATTGGCAATATTAAGTGTTTAATTATTTGACTTGATCTCAGACTACCAAGATCTGCCAAGGTGCAACAAGAATACATATCTATCATCTTTTGATCTATCAAGCGCCTGTGAGTTATTTAGTTATACGAAGCTCTTGATGAAACTCTTAGGGAGTTCATGTAATCGTGTATAACCTACTACTTACTGACAAATGACAGCGGAAATAAAAACATTGTTCTCTGAGTACCATCCCTGGCAATGGAGAATTATAGAAATTCAATTTCCAAGCAGCTTCTTCCGACATGTTGTCGGATTTAGTTTTGATTTGTATTAAAAAATAAACTGAATGAGTAACTTGAGCAAATATTTACATAGTAAACGTACCTTGTCGACCCTATATCTACCTGTTTTCTCACTCTGATCAATCCTCTCGCTTTAATCTTCATCTCATTGGCCAGAACAAGCGAATGGCACTACACATTACCACAAATTTCGCGCCAAGTGCTGACCTGGCATTCAGGAACCGTGGGTTATCATCCAGGATGCCTGTAATTATACACCGAATTCGCCGTTGCTAAGGCAGAGGTTATTGCCGTAGGCATTGGCGAAGCCGGAGTTGGTGAAGCAGACGCATAATATCCTGTAGACAACGCAGGTCACGCAGAATGTTATACTATTGGCCTTGTTGCTGATTTATAGATTAAAGAAGGGAAATCCTTCACTAAAGGACCACTGTAGGAGTACCTACCGGTTGTTAACGGTGGCTCTTATGTCGGGCAACAAATGTAAGTTTATCACCTTAGATTAAGAACGAAGTAATTGTATAACTAGTGTATTTGTAGTCTTCGACGATAACACCTACGCCAACAAGACTTGGACTGAGGTCAGCTTAATATCAGTGACTGAAATTTATGATATGGAAGTTGAGTTCTTGAGCAGCCTTAAGTACAGCTTGTTCGCTAGAGAATAACAATGGTCTGCTTGACTCAAAAACATATGCAACATGAAGGCCTACTATGATGAAGCCGCCTGCCGCATCGAATCACTTGATCCCGTTACCAGCAACCCAACTCTGCATTCCTCTTTTGGCCCGTTGTCTTCATGGCCCGCTTTGCAGCCGACATTGCTCATGCCGATGGGCTCCGGTTCATGGGGCACCATGCAACCAACGATGCCTACGGGTTACCCCAACGCCACAGCGCCACAGTTGTCACAGGCTACCACACCGACGTTCCTTCCTCCTGCTAATTTGGGAAATATGCCGATGGCGGGGTACGTGACACCTACGAAGAGGCAGAGCCCGGGGACTATGGGGCGCTTTGGTATGAGCCCCCATGGACATGAACACGTCCAGGGAGATGGCTGTATGTCGTTGTTTTCTAACTTGTCGATGCCACGGAGTCCGTTGTCGCCCGTCAGTGCACACGTCAGGGAGTGCGTTGAGGACGGGGCATCCGGTGACGACACCGTTGGAGGGGATAGGGATTTCGCGGAGCCCGTTTAATTTGTCGCCGGGGTATCTGGGGGATCGGGGGTCACCGTATCGCGGTGGGGGGAGGGAAGGGATGCATATGTTGATGTATCTGCCGGGGGGCGTGGGGCTAGAGGGGTATCATTTAACGGGGCAGCCAGTGACCCTGGGGAGTATGCAGTATCATAAGGTGGGGAGGCCGAGGGAGGTGAGGAGTGGGGTGCTGCCGGATTTTAGGGGGTATTGAGTTGGGGGAGGGCAGCTTTAGGAATGGAGAGAAGACTTGGGATTGTAGAGGATTTTGGGGTTGGAGTTATAGGACCTAATTAGAAGATATCTGTTTTTGACTTGTGCTTATGATTTTCGTTGATTTTACGAGTTGTAATGCTTCGGAGATTGCATAGAAATGTATACAGTGCTAAACATTTAAGCGGGCTGCAAATCTTTGGGGAAAATTTTGTGATTGATTCTATCTATCAACAAGGATCAAGTATATCTACTTTAAAACTTAATAAATTTATACAAGGTTGTGATTGTACATGTATTTGGCTATTTTCTTTTCTCAACATGTAGAATATTTTATATTATATAGATAATTATCTATCTAAAATTGACTTTGAAAGTAGGCTCTTCAAATCATTTTCTACTATAAATCTAGGGCTAACTTCAAATACATATATCTGGTTAAGATCTTCTTAAAAAGAAAGAGAAAAGCTATATATATATAAATATAGCTAATTCTAAACTTTGTTAAATTGCTCTCTCTATTTTATAATCAAGTGGTTATATAGTTAAAGCTTTATAAAAAAAAAAGGGGGTATGCTTTGAGGTGGTGATACTTTCAAAATAGAGAGTCCTTAATTATAATTATAGACTATACACTCATAATGATACTAAAAAGTTTTAGGATAATTCTAGTAGATAAATGAAGAGCAAAATTATAGATTTATCTTCATTTAAGTATATCAACATGAGATACTTTTGTATGAAATTTATTTTCTTCTGGAGATCTGGTGTAGGATTTTTTTTAAAATTTATCCTAAGCTTGTCACGGCTCACTTAAATAGTCACGACTAGTAGGGTGTGGTGTAGTAGTTAAAGTGAAACAAAACAACAAGGCAAAGTTCAGCAGATTGAGGAAATGGCAAGACACTCCGATTGTAGACCAGCTAGTGATGTGGTGATGGTTATTCTAGAGTTTCCTTTTTTCCTTTCCATGGATTCTCGGTCTTTTTGTCTTTGTCTCCAGCCGATTCTTTTTCTTCATGGTAGCTTCTTCGGGCTCCAATGGTGGTCTACGCGATCCTCGAGGTAGGCCTTTCCTCCAGTACCCGGTGTGAGTGCAAGTGTGCAAACTTGCAAATCTGGCATTGGGTTTGGTGTTTGGTTAATATAACAAAGCATGACCTCGTCGGTTGGCAAAGTTAAGATTACTCAGAAAATGTTACTAATAAGATAAGACTGTTGGTATTGTCTTATTGTTACTATTATTATGATTCTTGCTTCAAAGAACAATGACGTGGTATTGTGTTTGACTGCACATACATGAGGAAATCATATGAGTAACTCCATTTTGCTTTTTATTGGGGAGTTGATAATGGTGAATTATGTGATTGGTGGCTAAAACTGGTGATCTCTGAGTGCTTAAATTACCCAAAGAATTTTGTATATATTTTGAGAGTTGTGCAGCTTTTGATTGAGGGTAGTTTAGTGGGTGTGCTGATTAATCTTTGACATGCTCAACAGGCACAAATTGGCCAGAAATTATATCGGGAGAGTACTTGGACCAGATGTAAATTTCCGGGAAATCCCGATGCAGGGTACTGTTAGGTGTCGTTAATAAATGAGGAACTCAATTACACATATAGAGTACATGATCTACAATATAGTATTGCAAAACTTACACTTTGGGAAAGCGGCATAAGTTATGATGGCTTAAAATGCCTCATAATTGTCATTGGCGTAGGTTAACTCTCTCTTGCTGAATTCCTCGAAACGTATGTTGACCCGGGCTTGTGCACCGTAAGTGTGCAGGATATCTTTCAGTAAGATATCCAATGCATTCTTTTCGGACCAAGTGGGAGAGCCTTTGAACCAGGTGGGAAAGCCCTCGACAAATTGATGAATGTATGCATGCCTCGAAATACCTGTTTGTGCTCTCCATTAAGGCTAAAGGCTGATATTCATCGTCAAACTTATCAATCCATTGTTTGATTGTCGAGATGGATAGCAAAGGCTCCGGGAACAGGATTTAGTGGGGATGTTCAGTTCCTGAGCTGGCATCATGATCAAGACACTTAGAATTTATAAAACGAATGTTAAAATCAAAAAGTCCCTTAATTTTAGAATAACAGCAAACCCTCATTCTAAAAGATGAACATTTCAATACATTTATGGTATCAAAATCGGATACTGAGTAGTTGTTGGTGTATTCGGCTGTGAGCCATTCAAAAATAGTAGTTTGGGGTATAACGTTGAAAAGATATGGCCAGCTATGTTGAAAGACAGCCCAACATGTTTGGCAAACTTGAGCTTTTAAAAGTTTTGATACTTGTGTACAAAGGCATATTTTCGGGCATCTCTCATGCCTTCGCTTATGGCCTGACTTTGGTTTGTGGACCAAGGACCCTTCCTGTCCAGGTTCAATGTATATGTCATTCAAGCCAAATGTTGAAATAAACCCAAAGAAAAAGTACAAATAGCACTACGAGATATCAGCACTAAGATGTAGGGAACCAAACCTCTTACTAGGCGAAGGCAGTGGGAGATAAATGCTTCTTGTATCGCTCAGTGACATATCAAAGAAGTGATAAATAAAGTTTATAGTGGATTTAAAGCCAATAGTAAAGAAGCTGAAAGGTGAGAATCTCTTCCACAGATTTGATTTCGTGGTTTTATTTATCAAAATGGATAAGGCAAGTCCTAAAGTGAAGCAAACAAAAACACAACTGTGATATAGTCATTCTATATATAAATGCACATTTATAATCAGTCAGGTTGACTTGATAAGACACAACTCACTTTGTTGCCAGTCTGCCCCATAATAATAATAATTTTGTATGTATATACAAAAGGTATGATGTGTCCTACTGTTTATGGCTGGTACACATCGCTGCATACTCCACTTTCCTGCATAGGCAAATTGGGCTTTTGGCCATCACAGTCGCATGTCGTTTCCCTTAAAAGGGCGCCAGCATATAGTACATTGTCAGTGTAAAATAATCACAGACGCATTCACCAGTGTCTTGATGTGCTTGATGTGCAGAAATAGAAAATCCAGAAAATGGTCTGTGGTATGACCACTGAGTGCTGGGTGAGGTCGGAGGCTTATGTATATGTTGCACAGGGAGCGTTGCATTGAGCCTGCTGATTGGCAGCAAACTGGTAGGGAGGGGGTTAACAAAATAGATGTAGGCATTATAAGTGTCGAGACTCTATCATTGATCCAGGGGTTTGGACATGTGTGTGGGTATCCACCATCGGACAAGGCCGGCCGGAGAAGACAGAAGAAATATAGTTAAAAAGTGATGTCAGAAGATGGAGACTCGTGGCAATGATCTCCTTGACACAGCATTCTGCAAGTTCTCAGACCCTCGCACGAAGCAGAAGGAAGAGACAAAGCCCTTATCGCTTGTTTTCTTTTTCTTTAACATGATCCCAAATAGACCAAGCTGGAATATTGAATGTATTCTTAATTCATCACCCTCGCCTTGAAACGTCGCTTATAACCCGCCCGCCAGCCAAACTTGCGAAATCAAGTCACCTGAATGGTATTCAACTTGGAAAAAGTTTGTCGACTCTGAATTTAATAACATCTTGAGCTCCAAGATTATGGTTTATGTCTATGTGGCCATTATTGTATGTCTTTGGTAACAGTTCCGAAAGTGACCAATAGCACAGAGCCCAGATCGAATTCGACAATACTCAACGATGTGTTATATGTTTTCGCTTCTCTTGATCTTGATGGATAAGTAGTTTCATCAAGAACAGCGAATTAAAGGAACTCAAAGATATTGGGACAGACTTAAAGACCTCGGAAACAACAAGACAATTATTTTTTAGAGATTCCGTGGAAGACAATAATGGCCCAAACATTGGTACAGGACTATACATAAAGTAAATACAAATCTAAACTAAATAAAATCAATGGAACGCGGTAACCCAACAAAAAATCTCGTTTACAAAAGAACCTGCGACGACAAAAGGGCCATTCAAAATATCTTATGTCATGGACCTAGCATTGACCAACTACAAAACATGACATTACCGGTCACACAACTACGCCCAGCAGCCACCAAGCATCAATTTAGATTACACTCGCATTACAAAACATTCATGTGACGCCCAGGACAAAGCAATGATTTAGAAGCTTATTCTTATTAAGAGGCCTGGCCTTTACAGCGGCTGGTTCGCAGCGGCCAATGCCAGTGATACATGTACTTTTAGAATTCAAACCCAAACGCCATAACACCAAACCATTAACCGTTTCCGGAGCCCGACCCATTCATGAAGATCCAACCCAAATACAAACAAGAGATATAAAAAAACATGGCTAGAAGAAAAGAGTCAAGAACAGACTTAGAGCTCCTGAACCCACGAAGAGTGGCCGTGGTTGTAATTAGAGAGCAACAGGTAAAGCACAGCCAAGAACAGGAACAACGACTGCGCCAGGTTCATCCAGAAGAGAGTCCGGCTGGAGACCACAGGCTTTTCGGCAGTGTAGACATCAGAGTCTTTGCTAAGACGATCCCCCAAGCGCTGCTGGATGATACGGAGCTCGCTAAGCTGCTCCCCGACAATCAGCTCTCTCTCGCAGAGGGCAGCTTCCTTCTTCTTGTACTCGGCCAGCTCTTGTTGAGTCTGGTCATACTTTTGCATGAAGTAGTCGGGATGCTGACTGCTGCTGCGACCCAGTTGGCCGAGGTTGGTGTTGCTGTGAGCCTTGGACATGATGGCTGTGAAGGAGCTAACACGTGGGAGCATAATAGAAGCGGTACCGGAACGGCTGCGAGCCAGAGCGCGATTGACCATGATGGGCTGGTTGGCCTTGGGACTAGTTCCCATGACAAGGCCATCCTCCTCGTCCTCTTCTGGAATATCGAGATCATCGTGGATGTGGATCTTGGTAGACTTGCTGAGCATGTTCTCGATAGTCTCTTTCTCGAGTCCGTTGACAGTGACAGGCTGCGACATGAAGCGAACAGCCTCAACAGCCTGGTTCCAGCACTCAAACTTGTACTCAACATCAAAAGACGAGAGGCTAGGAGTGAAGACGCGACCACCCTCATCATGGAGGTCAGCAGCAACATGGTCAAGGTTGCGCCAGATGTTAACCGAGAGACCAGCAGCAATGGCAGCACCGAGAGCGGTAACCTCGCTCATCTTGGGACGGTGAACCATCATGTTGAGGAAGTTGGACTGGATCTGCATGGCCATGGCGTCGTTGGAAACACCACCATCCACGTTGAGCTTGGTCAGAACTAGACCAGCCTCGTCCTTCATAGTATCCAACACTGCCTTGCTCTGGAAGCAGATAGACTCAACGGCGGCACGGCAAACATGAGACTTGCTGTGGCTCATGTCCAGGTTAAATAAGCACGCTTTGGCATCAGACACCCAGTAGGGGGCAAACAATCCAGAAAAGGCGGTCACAAAGATCAGACTCCCGCAGTTAGTGACTTCCGACGCCAGTTTACAAATCTCAATGGGATCAGCAGCAAAACCAAATTGGTTGGCCAGATACTTGAGACCAGAACCGGCGACAGCAACACTACCCTCAAAGGCATAAGCCATACCCTTCTCACCAAAGTCGTAACCAACAGTAGTTATCAGACCGTTGTTGGAGAACTTGGGAGTAGAGCCCTGATTGAGGAGAACGAAAGCACCGGTACCGTAGGTGCTCTTGGCTTGGCCCTCTTCGAAAGCACAGTGTCCAACAAGAGCAGCAGACTGGTCACCCAGAACACCACCAATCGGAACACCCTTGAGAAGACCTTCTCTGATGTAGCCGTAAGCTGTAGGGTGAGAGGATGGGCAGATCTTGGGTAGAATGATCTTGTCCATGTCCAAGTCGAAGAACTCAAACAAATCCCGAGCGTACTGGCGGGTCTTGATGTCCATGAACAACGTGCGGCTAGCATTGCTGGCATCAGTGACAAAGTGAGAGTAGCTGCCCCGGTTCAGTCTGAAGACGAGCCAAGAGTCGATAGTACCGAAGCAAAGCTTGCCGTTCTCATAAGCAGTCTTGACGCTGGCCTGGTTCTCGACCAACCAGCGCAGCTTGAGGGCGGAGGGGTATGTTGACAAGCGCATACCACAGCGCTCAATGAACTTGTCACCACCGGGCTTCTGCTCGTATTCCTTGACAAGCTGACGGGTACGGGTGTCACTCCACACGATAGTCCGCGCCAGAGCCTTGCCGCTATTCTTCTCCCAAACAACGGTAGTCTCACGCTGGTTAGTGATACCAATGGATTCGATATCGGTGGCTTTGCGTTCGGGGTTCTTGTCGAGCCATTTCTTGACACAGATCTCAATGCAGTTGGTGACATCTTGCAAAAGATCGTCGGGGTCTTGTTCAACATATCTGGGTAAAGCTTTGTTAGATAACTAAGACTGGCAATTTATGGGTCGAGTCAGTGGTACTTACGATTCGCGGTCGTGATAGTTCTTAAGGTCAATCTGGTGCATCTCCTGGATTTGACCAAAGTTGTTGAAGATAATGAAGCGCGAGGAAGTAGTACCTTGGTCAAGGGCGCCAATAAATCTCTCGGGGCCGGATGATCTCATGGTAATGGGGATGGAGTCATGGCGACTTCTGATAGAAGACATGGAGTCGTCACTCCCACTACGCTTGTGTTCTGGTTGGAACATTATAGATGTGTATATGTGGAGGAAAGGGTAGGTAACGAGAGAAAAGAGTGAAGACTAAAGGTAAGTCTTAAGGACGATAGATATTTGAACGGTCAATTAATGTTGTGTTCAATTGATATCAAATCAAACGAGAACTCAACACTATGAGATGTTCAGGTGTACAAATGACAGATTACAAATATATAAGACAATATCTAGGAGGGATAGACTAATGATGAATGATAAGCCTCAGAGAATGGGTTGTGATAATGAGAAGAACGGAAAGTACTGACAATGATATGAAGAGAAGACGAGAAAAGAAAGGTCCGGAGACAAGCAACCTTTATAACAATGAAAAGCTGAGCTGCTGAAAACCGGTTGGCACTAAGAATATCGTCAATGGTTACAAGTCTCAAATAACGAGGTTTGACATATAGAGAGACAAGCCCAAGTCCGACGAAGATGGAATGTGAATCGCAATAAACAAGGTAAAAGGGTGTGTGGGTAACAGGTATAACTGAGGATAAGCAAAAAATAAACACTGATTTTTTTAGGAGGGGTGTGTGGGATGCAAGGATGCAACCTTTCCTTCCCCATTTAAGCTTGTATCCCAATTAGTAAATACCTGGGGAAATACTGGGGAAATACTGAGTGCTACCCAGTCGCGGTGTGAGTTTAGTAAAGAGTCGTATTTCCTTGCTCAACCTCCAGATACAGTGAAGGCGGTTGACATTTAACACATTTAGTTCAAATGTTATGTGTGATGTATTGAACAAAACTGGAAAGTGGTAAAAAGGATAAGGATCCCGTCATTATCCACATCAACATTGCATCACAGACAACAGCGAAAGTGAACAGCCACTCTCCTATACTCACGCAGCTTGCAATTGGATCATACTTGGAAATAATGTTCAATTCACAACAATTGAGTTTAACTGACAACGTCTTTGTAGATTTTGATATCCATTCAAAAATGAGTATGAACAAGCATTTAGATGAACTCAAGTCGATATTCCCACTCTCAGCTCAAAGCCCTTTATTGACCTGCTTAAGCCTGGCTGGGCGCAGTCTTCAATCGTGTTCATATGACCATGGCAATCAATTTACTTTATATTTATTTACTCTCCCTGGGCTAGGCCAAATTGACAAGGGTAAAAATAGATATGTTTTCTCATAAAAGAAAAACTATGATAAACGGTTAAATGCGATAAATAGAGAAGGCAGATTTTTATTATTTTTTTTTTTGGCACAAGCAAAATAGATCTGTAGTTGAAGCCGTCCAACCAGCTTTGGGCGAACAAATTATGCAATACTATTAGCTCTTTTTTTTTTTTTTTTTTTTTTTTTTTTTTTAAAAAAAAAGCCCACAGAAAATTACAGAATCACTTCTTGTACATCAATTCAGGATTTCTCTTAGGGCGAACTGATGTAATGTGTAGTCATCATGATGAAGACCCACTATGATAATCGGGGCTTTTGTCACATTATGGGGAGCCTGCTAGAAAATATAGTAAAAGCCATTTTGATGACAATGGATGTCAAAATAAAAATATAAAAATGTGGGTTCAATATTGTAGAGAATTCAATCTCTATCAAATTTCTGTTGATGTAAGCTGTGGATTGTCAAGATAAATACATGATTTCTGACATCGCGACATCGTTATATAAAACATTGGCATATTCATCAAATCATCCAAGACCATAATCCTCTTAGTCTCGGCAAAAAATCTTTGCCCTCAGTTCCCGATGCTTTAGCAGAATTGCATTCAGAAATAAAATAAAAAAAGATATTCGGCTCTCAAAAAGTCTAGGCCTAGGTCCAGATTTCGTTTCTACTTGCCGCTAGTCCAGATACAGTCAAGTATAGTCAGGATGTGAGTAACACAACTTCAGTGCTGCTCTGTGTGAGAAAACACCAAACCAAATTCTGGTCACGATAATTCCCAGTCACTTTCAGTTGAAAATCCAGTAGAAAATACCAACACCGCATTTCCATTCTATGAGGCTTCTGTCTTCTCATTTTTATCTCACAGAGCCTCACACCTGTGCCATGGCACGGCGCTCCAAAGCTCCCCCAGACACTCACAAGCCATCACCGCCTCTACATGCATGTATTCTCAAACAAACTCCTCCAGTCGCCATCACCTTCATCTCATCATATTTAAAGCGTCTTTTTGAATCTCCTGCACAGAGCTCATAAACAAGGAGAGGTTATTTTTTTCTGCTTGGCATGTCTTGTAAACGAGACGAAGAATGTGTGGCGAGGTACTGATGAGTTTGCGGCGCCAAGGTTCACATTTTTATATGCTGAAGATATCGCTTCTGAAGTCTATACATACTTAGAATATGTTCTCTTTATCCTATTCTAAACCCAAAAAAATGATGCGGCCTCATGTTGACAAACAGTGTTGCACAACACATGGCGTATACTCATCATGGGGTATTCCTAGTAATAATGACAGATATCTATGGTAACCCTAACTCAGATCAGAGTCTCTGGATATGATTCTTTTGGAGATATCAGTTCTCATGACCATGCACACGGCAACAAATGTGATGAATTCATCACATGTCAGCAAAGAAAAAGGCTAAGTCGAAAAAAAAAAAATGAAACGTTGACTTCCCCGGATTTACGCACAAATCTACCCCAGATTTCCGGTTTAAATCATGAGATGCTTTTGTATATTCTGATACAAAGTCCTGGGCAATATCATAGTAGTGAAACCCTTACTGTGAATATTTATATCTTATCTACTGCTAGTGACGTTTTTGAGCTCTAATGATGTAAATGTTGGCGACATCAGATTGACTGGTTGCGTCGCAATGTTGTAACTGACCAACACATTTAGTTTCAGGATAAAAATCAGCCACAATCGATATCATGGTTGTATCCTGCTCCTATAGGTATATACCAAGAATGTTATCCTAGATTTCAAGAAATGCTATTTTTTTTGATGATTTTACTAGTTATATACCAATACTTTCACCATGACCTTGCTGGCAGTGTGGCAATGAAGTAGATAGTCACAGTAATCACAGAAGGGTATTTCCTGATCATGAGTCAGTCAACAGGGGAATAAGTGACGAATCAGATACCGCAATCTTGAATAATCACTTGTAAAAATGTCACAAGCCCGCCATTCCGAGAGATAAAGTGGAGCGATATGTAACCGAAGCCAATCAAACACGCCGATAACATATGGCAATTTAAATGGAGAAGGTTGTATTCTAACCAGCACTGAAAAAGTTAATTGACCCTTGATTACTGATTATCCTAGGTCAACAAAGGCCAAGTGGTTCACAATCGCCATATCGGGAAATTCAATTGGATATATACATTCATTTCCCCTAGGGTAAATCGGTATATTGAATCGGAACCGGATCCCATATTTTTGGCAAGTGGCGAGAAGCCGGGGATAATGATGAGAATTAGGCCGGGCGGATGATGGGTGAAGGAGTTTTTTTATGGAGTGTGGGCAGGGTTGTTGCGTATAAAAGGGCTGTTGCGTTTACTCACGATGAGCAAACGCCTGACAGCAAGCGGGAGTTCTCAGTGAAGCTCAGTAGCGTTAAACAAAAAACGCACACCTCATAGTGAGTAATGAACCAATCAGTTAGTCTCTCCTTTATTAATGAAATTACACCTGTGTTTGAATTTGACAATCAACTTGAGTACCATCTCAACCCCTGTAGTCGGGCATAAGACATTGGCCAATCTGTCGGTGGCTCATTTGGCCTCGTGACCTTTTCTGACTCCCTGTTTATCCTTTGGTCAAACGAGAAAAGTTGGCGCTGCGGAACCTCGTGTGCGTCAAGCAAATAATTTGCACGAAATGCCACAATATTGGACAAAAGTCACAAAAGTCTGGGGGAGGAGTGTCAGCTCTAACACCGAAAGTTCATAATATCACGTATTTATATTTATATAATTATATGTAAATTTTTATTGATATGCATTTATCTAGATATCAGTGGATATATAGAATAGTTCCATGCTTTTCTATTGTGGGGTTCGAGGTACTAGATTCCAGTGAGCTGCATGCACGGATGCCCGGGAATGGGGGAGGGGGAGAAACATACTATCAACAGGTTCTAAAACCCCATGTTACAAGCTCTGGGATGTGGGAAAGATAGAGGCCAGACCTCGTCGCTTGTGCCGATTGTTTACGGGGATTGTTTCTTTGAGATGTGAGATGGTTGAGGGCACGCCCCTAGAGATATGCAGTGGGACAAAGGAAACAGGCCGCCAGGTCAAAAAGGTATCGTGAGAATTGGGGTGAGGATTTGTGGTGGAAGGCGTTTGCGTAGGCGTATCTGCTAATCTAGATTTTAGGAAAGAGGATTAAGTGACTGAAGTAACCGACTAATGGGAGGATTGTCGGTCTATTTGTGTCGCGAAGCCTTGTATGCATGGGCTGCTAGTGTGTTGAATTGAGTTAGAAATGCAAGTACAAACAGATGAAAGACTACAAAATGAAACATGTCTAAGTCAATATGTCATCAGTCCTTGAAAACAAACTCCATCAGTTAGTTACCCATTAACGTGTTCTTCAGTCTATTGAGATAAACTAACCAGTCTTCTTAGCTCGTTTAACAGGAGTAAATCAATAACAGGGATACTATTGGTAAATATCCAAGGATCCTTTTCCTTTTACATATCACACCCTCACGATATTTCCTTGGTGTTGAATCGTTCCTAACGTAAACACTAACAAATATTGTATACCCACTGCCTGCATCTCCCTGTTCCACAACTGTCTCGTCCTTAGAGGCAGAGATAGAGGAAACCCGCCCACCCGCCAACGCAACACTCACGATAATCCTTGTCTCGTCTCTTTCCCCATTATCTTTGTCCGCCTCCCCCGATGTTTTCTCCTTTTTCTCTCTTTTATCTGTTAAATTTTTTTTTTCTCTCGTCGATGATTCTGACAAGGCCCAGGAATTTCTCTTTTATTCCCATTTATCCCCATTCATTTCTCGGCTTTGGACCGGGGTCTTCTTTCTCTATCTCTCTCCGTGTGTGTGTTTTTCTTGTTTCCTGAATGTGACAAGCTGGACCGTTCACGATGTCCGCGTGACCACTTGGCCTGCAGGCACTTTGCACAAGCAGCGGCATCGTGGGCTCCCATGCACCCGTTCTCGGTATCTTGTCGTTTATTTTTCCTAGTGTGTGATTTTCTTTCTTAGAAAATCCAAGTTATCTCCTTGACAAGGTTGTGTATCTTTTTTTTTTTCTTTTCTTTCAACTCATTGTTTCTTCGTATATACTTGGATTCATAGTCGATAATTTTCTTCGTCTGGCTGAGATATTGACCTTATTCTTTGGCGAGGGGCTAATGTAATTTGATGTGGTTTTCGGTTGGCCGAGAGAGACGAGAAGACTTGGTGTCTCTCTTTTCTCCCTCGGAGGTTCTACGCATGTTCTCTTTTTTTTCGTGGTGCAAATTTTCATGTGAAGATATTGCCCAACCTACGGATATTTTCAGATATTTTTAGTCTTGACATGTGAAGGTAGCATGTGCACGATTTGATTTGATGTTTGATATCTATATATCAAAATTTTAGTCATGTTAATAATACTCCACAATAACCTTCCATGAATCTTCCACGACGAGCATTTCAGGCTTGGACTCACCGGATTTCCACCAATCCTCGTCCGAACGCAGATATCTATTTAATCCTCAAACCCTCCCTACAAAATCCCAAACACCAGAAAACAGGTTTCATTAATATCTCACTTATAAACTCAGGCACAGAAAACATGATGAAGCAACAAAATGGCCAGTGCATACACCGAATATTTATCAGATATAAAGACATCGAAAAAAAAAATGATAAAATACCAATATTTAATTCGCATTCCAACGTTGCGCCGAGACCACCGGGGGCTTGTCACCTTGATTCCTTCCCCCAAAAACTTGGATTTTTTTTTGCTGTGCACAACACAGGAATCCTTCAATGTGACTGTATGTCTTTTCAGATTTTCAATATCAAGTAGACTTGTCCCCCCCCCCTACATATTCACCACTATAGATACGAATGTCTACTCTGTGACAGAATCATTAGTCTCGTCAAGAGTGTCCAAGCAATAACACTAACCCGTATTCACGAGAGAGAAAAAAAGAGGCCTTCTCATACATCCATATCCCCCTCTTCCGCCCACGGAACTGAACCAGATATGCCAATATCTTGGTCGACTCCTCGACACGAGTGAACAACTTCTTATTGTCTTCTTGTCTCCATGCACGGCAGTAAGGCCAGACAGACCTCGACCGTTAATTCCCAGACTTGTATCTTGTTGCTGCAAATCAGCTTTTTCCAACAGAAAAAGAGAGATAAAGAAAAGTGCGGATCGTGCTGTAACCGCAAGATGAATGTGTGCTTTGGGAGGATATGAGAATGTAAGTGATAGTACATTCGTTAGGGATTTGTGATGTTCTACCTGGTTATCAGAGTGGTTGGGATAGGGATATAACCATACGTTGAATCTTCATTTGGAGACTGGAGTCTATAGAGGGAATATGTTCTCCGTTATGGACTCTATACATCGGCCATCATCTGCCAAGATAGAAAACTACTTTGAACCCGTGTCCGTATCCCATGTCTCTCAAAGTGTTGGCTTGTCCCCATACCCGTTCCGGCCATAATTCACCCATCTCCAACCTCAAATATCCGAAACTGAAACTGAATTTCTATCAGGAAGTCCAGGACGCAACTGTCACTCCGCCATTTCCAAACGCTACCATATTTTTCATGAGAAATAATGATACTATGTGTCACTTAGCTTACCCATCTATCTATGTAGCAGTCCCGTTTTCACCCAACACATCTGGCCCCCCTATCTCCAACTCTCAAAAACCATTCCAAGCAAACTAAGCCGTGCCCAGCCAAGCCGCCGAGACCTGTCATATCAGATAATTTATTCACCTAAAAAGCCAAAGGCTACAGCTACCACTCTATGATCTCTAATACATACAAAAAAAAAATGGCATGCAAAGACTCATCCAAATCGTTCTCAGCCCAACGTTATCTGGTTTTGTCCTGAGTGGAAAATCAATCTCCAAGTTTGTATAAGTTGCAGACAGGGATTATATGCAGGTTGCCATTTTTTTCTTCTTCCAATAAGCGAGTGAGATTATATGTAAATAGAAGGGGAAAAGAAGTGAGTTGGGCGTTGGGAGATTCCGTTGTTACATTGGTTGGTCACGCTGGCGGGTTCGTATGCAGTTCATCGGACTAAGGAAAGTACCATTCTTGGGATTGTTTTTCTTTTTCCTCTCCGATGCATTTAGCCAATCTAGTGTAATATGTGAGTTGCAACCGTTTTATTTGGTCATGAGGGTGATTCTCCCAAAGATTAGTTTGGATTATGTTGGTGGGTAAGAGAGAAAAAAGACAACCAACACACCAAGATGAAAACTGACAATCACCACATACAACCATCAGAGACAAGCCATCCGGCATTTCCATTCAAGGTGCATTCAAGATGGCTTGATGATAGAATATTCTTTGATTGGCTACATGAATAAGTGTAGATAATGACAGGAGTTTTCTCAAGATATTTAGCCAAGGACTCACCCATACTTCTCATGGTTCATCTCCAAATACCGAGACTTTGCTAGTTTGTTTTCAGCTTGTGAAAAGTAAGATGTTGGCAGGCTGTTATGGTACCTTGGTGCTTTGAGATAGATGGCGACACCTTCTCCAATGAAAAGTGAGGCCGAAAAAAAAGGGTGCAATCTTGCGAACTTCAAAAGTCTTATTGTAATACTTGGGTTTTCTCAAGGTATCTTCAACGCTTACATTTAGTGTTGGGCTACTAGTGTGATACCCGGAAGGATCATATAGGGTTTTTGGAGATCTGGCTTGGAGTTGGACTCCATTTTTTTTCTGGTCTTTGGGCAAACCCTCTTGCACTTGTACTGTCTCACAATACTTTGTTCTGCTGATAAACAACTCATAGATTGTAGTCACGGTTTCCCTCCTTTGTTCTCTTCTCCCCCCCACGCCAATACTTGCCATTGAGCATTGACTTGTACGCCCTCATCCTCACACTCTATGCAGTCTCATGCTAAAACTCTCTCCATCCTTTGCATGCCCAGCCGATGCCCGGATTATCGTGACTCCTAATCTAGTGTGTGTGTGTGTGTGTTGACCGCTTTTCATATCCAGGCTGTTCATGCAACCTCTGATCTTGGCCATATGCCTTGCTAAAGAGGAACTAGAGAGACACGGAGTGTGACTCAGTGAATTTCAATGTCATGATGATAACATCAAAGTACTCAGCTTCCGGAAGAATTATATGTACACATATGAATAACTAGCGCTGTTGAGTTACGTGCATGCATGCATGCAAGGAAGTACACTATAAAGCAGACCCAACACAAACAACTGCATGCATCACATCACGCGGACAACTTCTTGCGGTCCAGATCAACTCCCCTCTTCGTAAGCATATCTCAAATATTCTCACCCACCCAACAACAACAAGCACCTGATACAATAAGTCCTGGATATGTTAATTTCAAGACATCAATCACGGCATGAATCACAGTAGCTACCCCACCTTCCAGTCTGGCGGAACCACACAGATAAGAGGAAAAGAAAAAAGAAAAAGGACAAATATGATATGTTAAGCCTGAGTGAGCTCGACTAGTCTAGACTATATTGTGTCAATTAAACTCTGACTTTGCTTGCATCTTGTATCCGAAAGTGGTAATTTTCTTGCAAGTAGGCTTGTGAGTGGTGTTGAGGCTCAACATGACGTTGACTACTAATACATACATATATATATATATATATATCTAGATCTTGCTATGTACGAGGCTCTGCAGTGAGGCTGGATGTGGTTATATTGATATGGAGACAAGAGGCGAAAACAAAACGGGTTTTTAGAGTTTCCTCTAGCCTTGTATCCACAGATTACCGGTTAAGGGATCTAATAGTTACTCGAGGAGGATACTGAGGCTGTTTTTATGTGCTGGATGCTTCGTTTGGGTGGACAAAATTCCCATGTGTTGAGAAAAGAGAAGCGAGAGATTTTGAGGAACTGGAAATGTTGGGGGAGAGAGAGACGATAAAAGAGAGAGGGGGACGGCGGCTAGTTTTTTTGACGTTACACGGGGAACGAGCACGGGGTGTGTTATCGTGAAATTGTGTGTAGGTCTAGGAATTGAGAATTTTTCTGTAAGAGAAATATTCTTATAGAAGCACAGAGAGTTCTTGGCGGGGACGGACTGAGGAGGAGGGCAGTGGACGTCTGTGGGAGAAGGAGGAAACGATGGGAAGGAAGGAGATATCATAGCGTGCAGATGGTCTTGTATGTATTCGGAAAGTAGAAAAAACCATTCATCATGCGTGTTGAAAGCATCTATGGCTTGATGCAGTAGAGGGCGTGTAGTCTCCGAGGGAGCCTTGTCTGTGTGGACGAAGAAAAATAAGATTAGAGAAGAAACAAAGACTCAAAAAGTTACCGAGACAGCTGCTTCGGCAGGGCCATTGGTTAGTGCATAGCCATTATCATGCGATATACCGTCAAGTTTGTGTTTATTTGATATCCTTGTGTTCAGGGGGTGGAGCGATTGAGACCGGATAGAATGAGGATGGGAGATTCCAAAGTGTGATGGGGGTCTATAAGGGTTTTGGCTAATTATGGAGTCATCTGACTGACCGGTATGGAGTATCGCCGGTCTGTAGCGGGCTGACTTGTATTTGATTATTTGATCCCTTTATATATTTCCCTATGTCGATGAGTGTAAGTCTTTCAAGGTAAATATGTCATCTAGCTCTCGCTCCCAGCGCAACAACATTCATAGCAGACCCGTCGGATAAGACTAACCACTTATATAAACTTCATAGAAGTGCCTTAGATGCATCTCTAGCGAGAGACAATTCTTGTCACATACTTTTTCACTTGCATAGAACTTTCAAGGCAGACGCTCTTTTTGTGACCTTTGAAGTCCCGCGTGACCTAAAAGACTTTTCTTGATCTACCGTGGGAAGGGGGTGCAAATTGTTACGTCCAAATATATGTTTATCATATTTGTATATAATTTGTATATAAATACTCAGTACACATTTGTCTTCGTTTTTTTCTTCTTTGGGACCAATAATTTGGGGGTGTGTTGCAACATACCAATATATGCAGGGAAGCTTTTGTAAGTGATGAAGGATGGATATGTTGTATCAGGGTGAGAGAACCGTGTGGAAGGGCAGATCGGGATGGAAGAGAGGGAGGAATGGGGTGGGAAAGTTTGGAAGATCTTTGACTGTTTTGGTGAAGGATGGGATATAGCGGGAACAGGACTTAACCGCCATGAAAAGATCGTGAGGTTGAGAGAGCGATAGAAGATTGAAGCTGGTATATAATCTGTACTGTTCCATAAATTCAACAGAGTGAAGGTATTTATAGATAACTAACATATTGCTTCCACCATAAATATGACCTTCACAGCGCATCTTGCCCAGCCAGCCCCCACAAACAGCTGAACTGCACATCCCAACCTAACACAAACCCAACCAAGCCAACCCCTTTCCATTCCAGCCTTCCTTACTTCCAAAGAAAAATATAAAGACAACTGTCATGAAACCTTTGCCTTTTTCTAAAGATAAGGAATTGAGAAAGAAAGAGTAAAGCAGCCCCGTGATTCCCACCCCCTACACGTTTGCCAACATATACACATATAAAAATAGAAAAATCATGCAAAGACACTCGCACCCTCCCTCCTTATTCTATTTACCGCCTGTCCCACGCAAAGTCCGCTCATTTCGTAGAAATCGCACTTGGCCTCAACGGTTCATTCACTAATTTCAATTTTTCACGATAATTCTATGGGGGTTTATGAATTATATCAGTTTATCTACCAGGAAATTTATTTCCAAGAAAGACAACCAAACTGGGAACTGTTATGTATTAATATGAGCTTCACGGCCTTTGCTCGGGCAGTAGGAAACAGGACTACCTGAACGGCTTATTTACTTAACCTTCTCCACTACCACAATCAATACATTATCATGACATGTACTTTCTTATCTTCGTTTACGGCTCAGTTTCCCAATCCTGTCCCAAAACTCCACCACTAAAACAGAATAATGCCCACTCACCCCCTCATTCTCTGTCGCCTCCTCTTGCTCCCGACTATCGTGACCTGCCCCATTTGGTGTTGACTCCCCCATTCAGCACACACACATATACACACGCATCTATTTTCTCATTAACACAGCCCAACCCACCACTGTACAACCAGCCAGCCCGATCACAATAATGGACAATTCTAGACCGTTGCCGTCCCTTTTAGAGAGGGAGGTGGAGGTCTGGATGGGCTTGGGGGAATGCCACAGCGTAGGAAAAGGTGACGAGAGGACCCCGTTCCTTTTCAATCGTGGTTCTTGCGTTCTTGCTATTCTTTGTTGGGGTCTGTATGGGTGACTCGCATTATTTACCGAATATTGACGGGTGGTTGAGGTTCGTTCGGTGGCCGAATATCATAACTGGGATCCCCATACTTCCCCAGACTTTTTCCTCACATCCTGATTGGTATCCACTATTATTTTTTTGCCAAACCGCGGCGACTTCCTAGACTTCACATGTTCAAACCATATATCCAAATACACTTGTTTTCATGGTAATGGACTAAATCTCCCAATCAAATATTCTCGTTTTTCTCAATAATCTCCTGTCATACTTCACATCAAGCATGCACTCTGTGCCACCCCAAGTCATTACATTAAAGAGACTCCATCATGCATCCACTTCCAAGGATTTCTTGATGTTCTCATCTCTTTCAACACCGACCTCACCTCTGGATTCTATCTATCATAATTTATTCTAATCATAATGCCTTCCAAGTCATTATTGGCCCTATGGCGCAACGGTAGCGCGTTTGACTCCAGATCAAAAGGTTATCCGTTCAAATCGGGTTGGGGTCATTCTTTTTCCTTTCCAGTTTGCAACGGGAAAACCCTAACTACAACCCTAGTTACTTGTGGAAATCCACTTAACACTACTCAATCCGGTAAATCAAGATGATGTATTTACGTCAGTGGATTTAGATTTTATCTCATTGCTGATGTTAGATGGGTGTGAAGATAGTCTTGCTGTGACAAAAGTAAGGCGAGGTAGTTTTTGGCGGCAGTTCCTATGGATGATCATGGCGATTGTCAGTATGTCTCCAGAAGAATTTTCAGACATGATGGTAATTCAGTGGTGACGGGTTGTGATATCTGTCATTCCAGATAAATGCCGAATGATTGTTGAATAATCTGTCGTTGGCGTATGTAGTCTTGATAGATCTTAAATATAGAGTCTGGCCCATTATGATGCCTCTAAATATCTGGAGAATGAGACATGACCTTGTGATCCTATGCGTCTCGATTGCGGCTGTTCCAGCTCTAGCTTTCAATTCAGCTAGTTAAGGCAGGATCATTGTGGGGCAAGTTTGATGTGGGGTATGGAATATGGGGCAGTACCCTTTTCAGCAGAGGGCACTATGGATTCGGAACGCGGAAACCAAACGTGTGTAGCCGCCCACTCTACGGATAAAATTCAAACTCGAGTAGCATAAGAACTACCATCGCAATCTAATATCTTAGCTTCGTTATTTGTGCGTGAAAATAAAAAATATATACTCCTCTTATGTACTCTATTCTGCCAGGCAGAATTTTTAGTCCTTTCCATTGACATGTCACCCGGAACGGCGTGGCCCCACGTCAGCCATCTGCTGATGGCGGGGTCGGAATCTGAGAGTCCTAACGATGTGTGATGCACATTAAAGTCTACTTCGGTGAGTCAGGCTTGTTTTACGCTGGGATGGACGCGGGGAAAGGGTATCTTGGAGTTTCTGATACTTGGGTGCAATATCTGAGATGTCGGTATATATGGGCGGCACTCATTGATTTGACGGTTCCGGACGAAAGCCAGTATAGATGAGGGGCGATATCTTATATATAGCGTAGTTCCTTTTTGGGTAGGGGGTGTCCAGTATCTGTCATTGTGGCCGTGTTATAATGCTTGTATGATTACTGATGGTTATTGTTTCCGTCAAATTTGGAGATTGGAAGTTACTTGGAGGGTGGAGGTGAAGTTCTTAATTGAATTTGGATAAAGTCATGATAGTTTTTTTTTCATAGCTGACCTAGGCGCTGCCGTTTTGGGTGAAGCTCTGAGTAGCTGGCTTGGAGGTTCATTCATCATGAGGGTAGCCGATTGGCGAGGTTTCTTTTGCTTTGGGATAATTGGAGTAGTCATGAGCGATGGTGACATTTTTACCCGGCTGGTCGGATGGCGAAAGTGACGATGGTGTCCAGAAGGTTATTGCTAATTGTAATGTCTTGTCAGCTATACGGCTTGGCGACTCCAAAGTTGGAGCATCATATAGCCTTTGGATTCTGCAAATATGAATGAATTTCTGGAGTCAGAAGCCACAATTGTCGGTAGCTGTATGGGCCGTTACTCTGCATTCACATATTTCCCAATGTCGTTGGGGTCACATCGGGGTTGAGGGCCGTGGAAATAAAGTATCACATTGAGCTAAGATCTAGGTATTATCGGTAATGTGCTCCGATATGATGGACGGAGCAGAGATCCCATCACATGAATGTCTCTGTGGGTTGATCAGTAGCTCGGTTAGGGTGTTGGTCCGAGTCCGACTGTGCTCTATCACTGTCGGGCCTGAGATTAGTCGGCCCATTTGGTGTTGAACGAGATATTTCTACATCTACCGTATGGTGGTATTTTTCAAGCTAATAGTCTAACGATATATCCAGAGAGTGGACTTAAGGATTCTAATGAGGTCGTTGGCGATGTCATGTTACACAGGGCTTGCCGTTGTCTACTCCTCGATCGTCCGAGTGGCATCCACAGCTTCCCATCGAAATGCCAAACAAGATGTTTTCACAAATATCAAAGTTATTGAGACAGCTACAAAATCCCGACCGTACCCATAAGCTCGATTATATCATTATCCTACGAATTATGGTGTAGTTTCTCGATACCTGTCCTTAATCATGGACACTGTCATCGACAGATACGTCGGAATGACCAATTAAATGATTATCTGCAAAGTTTTACTTCAAAGAGTCTTGGACTTCTATAGTACATAATTAATAGACTTGACTAAAGTTATATTTGTGAACTCTTTATGTTTACCGATCGGATGTGCCTACCAACATTGAGCCACCTTGGTCATCCGGGCATCATCTTCATCCACCGGATTCACCTTTCCCCGGAATATTGAAAACTTGTGATGACTGATAGCTTTTTTTGACTTAATACTTTTTCACGGCAGTGGTTCGATCTACATTGACATCTGTCACATTATTGCTTCATATCGTGGGCCAAGGGAAAAACAAGCAACCCTAACGTACACGGTTTCGGTGGGCCTATTCTATTAACCCTATTGTTGACCACCCCCTACCAACGTTTCAGGTATTTTCATTTTCAATGTGCATGAAGATTTTCTCTAAACTTTCGCCCGCTTGAACCCATAATGTCTAAGCGTCTTTTTTCCTCCAGACTACGTGTTATTGTCTCTTGTCGTTTACTTCTGCGTGAACACGGTTAGTGATCGCATATTGCATGATTGGCTTAGGTAGGCGTGTTTTAGTGTGTATGTAGGGATTGTTGATGTTGTGTGTCGATAGTTTAAAAGTAACATTATTTACTGATGGCTGCAGTGCCTCATGTTGTATTTCTTGCACTGTTCCAGCAAATCCACTGTCTACACTTTGCGTGGTTCATTTACGCACACAAAGAGGCTCACAAGTTTGTACTCGGAAAGCAACACCGAATATCAGCTACTGGAGTTTATCATTATGAGGATTAATTGTCTGGTAACAGAAAAGCTTGATTCCTTTGCCACATCGTGGTCTGTGGGCTCCGGAATGTAAATCCACATGTTGTTTGGGAAAGAGATGTGCTACAGTCACCGTAGGTCCATCTGGATCGTAGACTTTAGAAGATGGCCTTGCATGTATCTATCTGGGGTATCTTGGCGATGAGGACATTGTGGGTTAAAATTCAGGTTGTTCAGCTGGAATTCGACCAAAATACTGAAGGCTAAATGATGTTTATCTCAATATCTACGGATAGTGGGAGGCGAGGCGAGGAAACGAGCGAATAAAGGAGAGTGTAACACGGCGTGTGGGATACATGCACACACACTGACTTGATTACTTCATATCAATGAGATTACGGCGAGAAGGACAATGCATGAGGGTAAATTAGGCTGCAAACAGACCAATGAACTAACCAAGATGCAGACCAGTTCGCCGTATGACAATAAGATATCGGCATATGCTGTGGCACTGTATCCATGCAGATTTAGCCTCTATCAGTAAATGAAGTTGAGGCAGTGGATGGCAGTGTTAACTGAAATCATCATTGGCTTACTGAGATATATATTCATAGAGGAGGCCTGTAGATTATCACTGTGTACGGCGTGCCTGGATACTTGTAGTTGACCCATATATTTTGATATCACTTTTATGACGCTTAACAGAGATAACGTCACCGCGTGTTGAATGACTAAATACCACCGACAACAATTGTGGCAAATATATCTATATATATTGACTAAGACTTGTTTAGTCTCGCGGCGGTTCTGTTATAGGCGCTTTGGCTGCAGTTCGGCGCCTATTTTGCCTTGAGCTACAGGATGTTGTTCAACAAGCCTAAGCGAAAAAACCATGTCCTCAAAAACATGGGAATAAGATGTCACCAATGGGAAAGAATATGGAGAGGATTTTACCATATGATATACATCTTGATACCATTGAAAGCTTCATCAAATAATGATTGATAAGCGCCGCTCATATCATTGATGACGTTGACAGGCCATCAAGTGAGGTTAATTAGAAGATGGCTAGTTGACAGGACCACATTTGACAGCCCGATATAACTGTCTCTTCATTTTTCACCCGGCAATGACGTGCCGACGGAGCTCCGAAGGCCAATCTCTCTTCGGTCCCGAAACACCCAAACGACATGGTCTCAATCTTTGCCGTCCCTCCCCCGTGCCGAACCGGCTTGCCAATTACACCACTACCCGCATCGAAACTTCGGAACCGACTGTTCCCTTTCTTATTCATATTCGTCTATTCTCCGGCTTGGCTCTTGATTTCCGCTGATGATGAAACGCTTCCTGGGTAGTTCCTCAGCTAATGCGAGCGGTATCTGCATTCTCGAAACAGTCTCAAAATTTCCCTTTTTGGATGGGCTGCAGACCCCTGGGGAGACCTCCTGAGGTCTATTGACCAATTAAATGTACAGTATAGAGTGCTCGTGTTACTTGAATTGTGGATAGTATTGGTGTATTTAAGAGGAAGGGACGCTAAGGTGGTGTTAGTTTGATGAATAATGCAGGTACAAAGGTGCAGGTTGCAGATTTATCTAGAGGTTCAATTTTTGATGATGTGGTTTGCGGATTGAGATAACGAGTTCTAAGTGAATGGTGAGTGGCAAGACAATGAATAAATGGTCAGCGAATGAATATTGAGATATATAACGCACGAGCCGCTATTAATAGTGTGGATAGTGGTTCAATGATAAATAGTGTGTTTTACAGTTTATCCAAGGTGACATTAGGGCAACCGGACAAACAGAAACCCACGCCGTACGAGGACCGAGAGAGCAAGATCAGGAATCAGAGGATTCAATATCAAAAGATTTTGTGCAAGTCATTAGCATGTCCGATATCATAGTGACATGACCATAAACTCTCCGTGGTTGCCAAACAAGAATTATATTTCTGTGCGTAAAGGAAACTGCCATGCAAGATCAAACCGTGCATGGCAGATTAGGTTGTTGCTCTTTCAAATAGCACTAAGAGAATTATCCCTTAGTCCTACGCTACTCCAACGACCAACCATCAGCAACATCTTCATGATCTCGGGGGGGGGTTTGTCTGTGTCTGCGCCTATCTGATCAAGCCCCGGCGACGCTATCATTTGATCATTGACACCTCATCGGCCAATTGACCTCACGCTTTTGTGACAGCAGTCAACTTACCAGTCTTTTTTTTTCTTTGTAGGAGCGCTATCCTCGTGCATAGACGCCCAGGATCCTGCAATCCCATCACTCCCAAAGCTTCTAATCCTGTCCCATTTCTGCTGGGTTTAGTCCCTTGTTCTTCTCTTATTCAGTCCAAGAAGGGCAAATCGGACTAGGCTTTAACATCAGAAGAAGCAAGGGTTGTTTGTGTATTGGTTGGCCGGCCGGTGGTGTCTCGGGGCACTTTAAAGTCAAGGCTGAAAATAACATTCATGTCTCGTCAATAAATAAAATTGATACAGAAAAGGCGTAAAGTTGATGTGCTAATTTAACGAACCTGTCAACCTGCCACCCCTTCTTTGTCTATTCCTCAAAAGAACAAAGACGAGAAAAAAAAAAGACAGACCAAATCTGCTGTGTTGCCGATTAGTGCATCGCTCAACCGTTGTCTTATTTTCTCGCTTGTCTCGCTTCTCTCCCCACTCATATTGTTTGCCCTTCGCTTGTTCTCCTCTTCACTCTGTCGATCCTGCGGCATCTGTCTTCTATTCTTACGCGGCCATTGTTATCGTCTCTTCTCTACGTGAGACAGCTGTCGATCACACTCGCTATATTGGTTTTTGTTTCCCGCTCGTTGTCATCCCCTTATCCGTCTTAGGTCTTGTTTCACTTGAACCCTTCTCTCTGTTAGACTCTCAAAGTTTAAACTTGGTCCTTTAATCGTCAGTCTTTCTTACCTCGCGCTGTTTTGCATCTGCCCCAACTACCCGACCACAACCTTGCTAGCGCTGGCCTGTCAAACTGGTTTAGAGCCGCCTGACCCCCTTCACTGGCTGTAAGTTGCAGCGCCCTGCAAGCACTTGCGACTCCATGGGCTTCCTCAATTGCTCTTTTCGCACTTGATCTACGTTCTTTGTGAATCCACCATCACTGGACCCTTGGACAAGACGACTTTGTTGCTTCTTTTCTTCTAAACATCATCTGCCTTTTTATTCTGTCTCTTAGTCTCCAGATCACTCGTTCTTCTTTCGTTCTTCTTTCATTCAAATTTGTTAATATCCCGGGGTTGCTAAAGAGAGCGAGCTGGTGACCTCTCTTAGCTTCCGTCAGAGTCGACCGATACCTCTTGGCTGTTTTTCCGCACTAGCAGCTACCGACACTCGCTCCGACTTCTTGAGAGACTCTTCTTGTGTTCTTAGTCTCTCAAAGTATATATTCATATCCTGGGACGATATTTTGCTATTTTATTCGACGACGTTAACGACCTTTGACGACTATCGCTTGGCGCTATATCAAGAGCTCTGCCGATTACTTCGCAGGCGAGTAACGGCAAGTTCTCACGGCCGGACCGTCCTCTTTCGTGCCACCATTCTCGCTCATCTGCTTCGGTATCGATTGACGGCTCACTTCGCTTCTTGTATATTGTCTTTTCATATTCTCGCCTATCATTTTTTTTCTTTTATTATTAAATCTCTTTTGCGGCATTCGTGCCTTAACATATACACTTAAAAACCTCCAACATCATAAACTGTCACAATGGGTTGCTGTGGCCGCTCGCGCAAAGCGCCCCAGTTCCGTTCGGAACAGAAATGGGAGTACATTGTGAGTAGTGTTGCTGTCAATTGAATGTCAGAATAGGATTCGACTAATACCAAATCAGAACTTGAACGACTTCAAATCCAAGGGTTGTGTTACCCACTTTGCTTACGCTTATCTGTGGTTCTCACTTCTCATGTCAACAGCTGTCTACGCTGTCGATACTTTCACCGCTGTCAACCTCCTCGCCTTCAGTAACTGGACTTCCAAGATCAAGCCCGATATCGATCTCAATATTTCTAAATGGGTTTTTAGTATCTGCATTATCTTATCTTTCATTAACGTCTGTTTTGAGCATATTCGCGCTTGGAGAGTAATGGCTCGCGGCAACATTGCTGAGTGCTATCTGGATTCGCTGGCTGTCAGACTTGAAAGTACCCGGGTTTTTGGAAAGAAGCAGGGTTACCGCCGTTTTCTTGTGTTCGCCGAACTTACCAAGAGTAAGAAGGGCACTGAGTATATTGCACTGTTCACTTACTTCAACCTCAAGTCTTGGGTGCGTGTTCTGATCTGCTCCGGGCCTCGCCAAGTGATCAATGCCTTCACCATAAAGGCCCTCTACGTTGCCGATCTCAACCCCAACTCGGCGAGTGTTGAGGGCTCACTGCTCGGTTTCTTCGAGAACCTCAAAACTTTGGCTACTGAGGACTACCAAAAGGCTATTGTCTTGGTTGGTATGTGCTTCACTCTTATTGTCTGGATCTTCTCCTTTCTTTTCCTGATTCTCGCGCTCTTTGCCTATGTCTTCTTCCTGTGGCACTGGATCCCCCGCACTGACGGCGGCCTCGGCGGCTACTGCGAACGTAAAGTCAACAAAACCTTGATGCGCATTGTCACTAAGAAGGTCAACAAAGCCCTCAAAGTCCAAGAAGAAAAACGCGTGAAGGAAAACCGCAAGCAAAACGGCCCTATCCAACACATTGATCGCAAAGCTACTCTTCCCACTATCCCCGACGTCAGTTCCAGCAAGATGTCCGATGGTCTTGCCCAGATGCCCACCCTCCCAGACTTTGACGCCAAGCCTACACTTCCCAACGTTGGCATTGAACGGAAAGATACTATGCAGACTGTCGCGACTCTCCCGGCTTACTCTTCCAAGAACTCCGACATTGAACTCAACCGTATGGGCCGCCCCAACCCTTCGCGCAGCCAGACGAATGTAACCAATAAGACTGGATACTCTGATGGAGCTCCTCTTCTCAACAACGCCCAGGACATGGGTGCCATTTCTCCTATCGATAAGCGTGGCCGCTCTGATACGGGACTTTCTGCCTATAGCATAGGAGAGGGTATGTCGCGGCCCATACCGTCTGCCGCTTCTTACGCCATGAACCGCCAGAACACCGGCGCCTCCAACTACTTGCGGAACCAAACCCAGTCGCCATCTCCATACGGAAACGAACCTCCCCGCCGCCCGGTGATCCCCGTTGCTCAGATGAATTACAACCGCTCGCAGTCGCCTGCCCCGTCGATGGCCAGTTCTCAGTACCCTCCCATGCGCCAAAACACCTACCAGAACGGCCCTATTCCAAACCGCCAGCCGACGCTTCCCCAGTTGGGCGAGATGAATATGACTCGTACCCAATTGCCAGCTCCCTTTGGCCAACAGAACATGCCTTCTCGGCAGCCCACGCTTCCTTACCTTGGTGACATGGAACGTTCGGCTTCTCCGGCCACTTTTGGTGGCCCTACCCGCCAACCGACCCTCCCCAACATCCTGCCTGAGTCTACGATGCCAGAACTGGATACTAGTGACATCTTCAGTAATACTTCTATGGCCAACATGGATCGTTCAGTCTCCCCCTCTCCTTACGGACAACCGGCAGCTCTCGTCAAGCAATTCACTGCTTACAACCCCAATGCCCCGGCAGCGGGCGTCGCTGAACTAGGAAGTGGATCACCACCCCGCCCCACGAGATCCGCCACTGCCCAGCCTACGGGCTCCCTGACGTCATCGCTGAGACCTGCCCGGAGCAACACCTCGCCCTATGACGTTTTCGCTACTGGTGACGGCTACTCATCGCCGTCGTCATCCGTCAAATCCAACAACTCCCTCCCTAAACTCCCTGAACTCAGCTTCGGCGTATCCGCCTCAGCGCCCGCTCTTAATGATAATAACAACACCAACAATGGCGGCTTCAAACCATTCACCCCTCAACGCTCGGCTACCACTGTCCCCGCGAGTTCCTTGCTCGCGCCCATCCCAGAGCTAACGCGGAATAACACGGCGCCAATCGGCGGCGCTGGCTACACGGGGTCTGGATATGGCTCAGACTACTTTAACGATTATCGGGGGTCAACGCAGTCGTCGGCGTTTGACTTGGAGCATTATGACCTGGAGAGACAGCAAGATAGACGGCAGTGAGTGGGGTGGGATGGAGTGGGTTGTGTTGATTTAATTTGATGTATAAAAGGTTTTATTTCTTCTTTGTTGTCGTTTTTCTTTTTTTTTTGTCATGTGAGACGGATGTAGTCTCCCTCATTCTTTGGATTTCTTTGCCTTCATTTCCCCCCCTCCCTTTTCCTTTTGTATGTTTGTCTCATTTATTTGTATTTTGAGATACCACCATGACCTTGTTAATCCGGTCTTTACCTTTTTGTTTGCTTGTTTATTTCTTTGTTATTTATTTACTTTTAGTATTTTTGGGATCTAGATTGTAGATGTTTCATTTATTTGATGACTATCTATTTATATTTAGCAGTATTTACTATGTGTGATAGACTTTTGTCCGTGAATATATTACCTGGTGTTGCCAGTGAATACAGGAACTTTAATATATTCTTTATTTCTCTTAAAATGGTTATCACCATTCATGTATTGTTTATGTCGCTATCATTGATAGAAATACTCAAAAAAAAGTAAGTCTTATGTGATGTCCAAACTCCACCTCTTCATGATAGAACAACTCGACCGTAAAAACAGAAACAACCGTGGACAGTACGGGAATCGAACCCGTGACCTTTCGCAGATCCGCAGAGTATGCGAAGCAAACGTTATACCCCTAAACCAACCGCCCTTTAGATTAATGTTGAATATATCTTCTATTATAACCCAAGTACTCAAAAAATCGTTGCTATTCGGAAGTGACATCCGAACTCTGAGAATCATATTATTCACACCAACACATAATGCCATGCACATTTAACAGACGTCCAAAAGTGAACATGAATCTGATTTTATTTTCAGGACACCAGTCCAATACCGGGGCATGTCAATATCATCATCCTGAACTAAATAAACCTGCCACTCACCCACGTACTCAAAGTCATAACTCCCAAAAAACCGTGAAAATACAGATACAATACATGACAGAAAAGAAAAAGTGTAAAAAAAAAGAATCAAACGCCAGCATCTTAACTTTTGTAACAAGATGGCAGTAGAGGGGATATCGAACAAGAGGGAACAAAAAAAAAGAAAGAACGCTAACAAGACTAAAGACGTAAAAGAGACTGCTAGTTCTTGTGGTCTTGATATAAGCCGTGTTCATCAATATACTTGATGACGCCGTTGGGGATCACTAATAGTCATAATTAGCAATAATTCCAAAACCCGTTTGTCTCTCGGAAAAACTTGCAGTAGTCTACGCTCATGTCGCGCTTGATATGCAACCGAATTTGTGTGCTGCTCATGTTATTGTCAAACGCTTGCTGTATGACATGAATATTGTGCCTCCACTTGCTCAAACTGTCAATCGCCTGCTCCATATCTGTACCCTTCCTCTCAATGATAAATGCGCCAAATTTCCCCAAAATGTGATCCAGATCCTCCGGCGCCCACACTCCGGGCGTCGACATCGTTTGCACCAGATCCGCCCCGGCCAACAGGGCGATCCGCGGCTTCAGGTATGCCGTACCGTCGGCAGACAGAATACCATTGGGGAGAGCGCAGGAGATTTCTTGCTCGAGGTGGTCGAGGACGCGGGCGGTGGGGACGTAGTGGGGTTGCAGAGCTTCCCAAGGGTCGACTTGGATGCGGTTTTTTTCATCATGGGCGACGGCGGCTTCGCACATGCTCTGTGGAAAATGTTAGCATTGTGTCAGGGCGGAAAGGCCGAGGTATGGTGGTGTGATGACGGTGGGCGGTGATGGGTGTCGGCTGTGCCAGAGGGGCATCATGCATGCGTGGGCTAAGAAATTGCGTCATAGGTCGCAATTTGTTTTTTCGGCCCTGTTCAGACATTCTGACGACTTTTCTTTTTTCGTCAAGGGGGAAAATGTACGGTGATGATGATGGCAATGGCGGGGTTCATCTTACTATCCGGTGCCGGCTGGGCGCCAAGCCCGCCTTCTTGTAGGCGTCAGACACGGGGGAGAGGAAACTGTGATGACGATATCAGCATATATGCTCAATGTAGTAGTAGGGCAATAACAATTTGTGCATGCATGCGGTGACCGACGGACTCCTGTGCCTAAAATTCTCCTGCTGGAACGGTACTGTGAAACTTTCCCGGCAGGCCAATGAGAACAGACGCTCAGAAGGGAGGACACTACTGCTAATTTAGACTAAACGTAGGGCACAGCGCATTCAGGTGTCGCATACTGCATACAGCGGCTCGGAGCCTAGAACATTCTGAGACGAGCAGTATGTCAACGTATCACACAACTGAGCATGCCTTCACCTAGAGGGCAATAAGTTCGACCTGTCGGCATGATTAATCATATCGTTGATTGCAAAGAAACAAAAAAAAAAAAAGTAAAAATACAATACGTACCCTCCAATGTACTCAAACTCAGTATTGGCATGGCGTGCAAAGTCGCGGGCCATGGGAAACATGCGAAGATGGAGGAATGTTATGGGAGAGACTAAAGGTGGCACACAACACCCAGTTAGAAAATGGTGTCATCAGAGCAGGTGGGACAAATCGCACAACAAGAGTCATGGTAACGAAACCATGATTGACATTGGGCAAATATAAAGATAAAAAAGTAAAAACTTACAGGAACCACAAGCAACAAGAACAAGTGGCGTCTTGTTAGGCTCGGTCAACCGAGTGCGGAGACGGTGACCCGGGAATTGGTAGGTCTCCAGAGTCATTTGCGACGCGGGGATGGAAGGCGGCGGAAGACCCTGGAATTCGGGCTCGGAAGTCGGAGTAGAGGCCGTGGTAGACATTTTGGATGCCTGGTATAAACGAGGACGGAGACTAAGAGATGGAGAAGGGCTCTGAGTGCGGGGCTGGAGGTAGGTGAAGAGGGGACGGTAATATGATCGGCAGTCGATGCCGAAAGGGATTCTGCGCAGTGAAGTACGTGGTGCTATGGTTGCGATAGTGTATACACAATAGGTTGATATTGAGAACCGGAGGACCGGATACAGATAAGTTCGGTGAGGAGCGTATATAGTGATGTTTACTGATAAACGATGCGGGTAGCCTTGAGCTAGATGCTGTTTGATAGAGATGTAGATATTTGGAATGGATAAATAGTAAGATGGATAGAAAGAAGGAAAACAAAAACTACTTGTTCGGTGTAAGAGGGGAAAATGTTCAAATAGGAACAAAGTGGGCTTGACTCCAGATAAGTAATCGGTATCTTTTTTTTTCTCTCTTTTTTACAATAGCACCGCGGTCCTGCGCATGAGTCTGAGTCTTCAACCCCAGAAATAATAATAATGACAAGGTTCTTTCTTGATGAGTTGCGTCAAGTTTTGCCTGGGGTTCGGACTCGAGAGTTTTTGAAACAAACAAGAAAAAACACAGGCCCTTAGTTGTTCTGGCTGAAAAAAAAGAATAAAAAAGAGTTGGAGAAAAAGAATCAAGGGAAAAAAAAAGTTGACAAGATTCTGCGGAGATCGAAAAAATAAGTGAGAATTTTAGTAATGATTTTTTTTAGCACAATATTTGGCTGTGATGACACCAGATTCTTACGTCTTACCAGTTCAAGAGGGCAATGTCGAGGAGAGCAGGCAGGATCGTGAGTGATTGAGGAAGCAAGAATACAACGATTTGTGTTTGTTATGGCGAGATTCTCGTCATGACATTCTCCGCAACTTTCTACATACCTAAATGTACATTCACATGTCCCAGATATGATTCCATCCGTAAAACCAGCCTCTACCTCATTCTCCACAATTCTAGCGCTTGTGCTAGACTTAGTAGTAAGGAGGTTCAAGCAGTTGTCAAACCAAGTCAATAAAGCCGCCAATGACAACAGTCTTGATCCTATCTAGGAACAATTTTGTGATAATGATTGTTTTTTTTCTTCGGGCAAGGGGGGGTAACACCTGTTTATCGCCATCGCTGCCGCCGCCTCCGCCGCCGAAAGACACAAAATGTCTTTCTTGTTGGGCTGGATGGTAATGACTTGCTTTGTTTCTATATAGCAAGCGGTTGAGACTGAGATTATATATGGTGGGTATTTAACTCACTTTGTGTAATGTGACTTTTGAGCTTCTCAGATGCATGCAGGGTTGGTGAAATCAATATTCACAACTCATTGAGTGATGAATGGAGGTGGGATGCGTCAGACAAGTAAAATGTTCCTGATACATAAATCAACCACTTTTCTTGTTAGGGGTAAACATGTACCAGGTACTTTATCTATGACGCTAAGACACATGGAACTCCGGACTAGAAGAGGCGGGGATTCTGCATCATAGCAGACAAGGGTTATTGTTTTGATGAACCGTCGCCTAGATTTCCTCTGAATATGTGCATATGTATGCTTACAACAACAGACTCATAATAACAACCAATACAACGCAACGCCCCTCCTCGTCGCTCTCAGTGGAAAGAAACATTCGGCCAACCCTTTTCAACCCGCCGATGTTTTACCGCTGTCTCGACCATCGGCAAGACCCTCAGGGTCCCCTTCATTCACTTCCCGACTTTTTCTTTCACACATATCTGGTCTCTTGTAATTTAACTTGACTTGTGGCTCCAGCTGACATTTCCATCCCGTCTAAACTAAGAAACCCATTTTTGTGTACCATCTTGGCCGTCGTTCCCGGCAAGCTTATCTGACCTTTTGTTATGGGCGGCAAAGCACGTCGGTGACCGATAGTGTTGGCTTTGGATACTCAAGACATAAATATTTGAATATTGACATTTGTATATAAATAAACATGTACAATATCGTACCAGTCTCTTTGTTCATCAAGGCATCTCAAAAAAGCAAGGCTTTGTAATATCAATTATCTTTGGCTAGCCCAGCCGCTGTCGTGAAATGTTGTATATATGTAAACATGTGTAACTCAATCTCAACAACCTCTCATTTCTTATCAACTCCTCTTCTCCATTCGCCATCCATTTACCAGAATCCCTCTCCGCCTGCCCGCTCGTCCGTTCGTCCCGCTCAAGCTCCATTCCTATCTCTCCAATCTTCACAATTTACAACTTGGACACCTACCCCCGATCGCTTAGGATTACGCAGGCTAAACGACCATGCCTCGCTCTTCTTTTGTTTCGTAAGCGAAAACTGTTAAAGGACTTGCATATGGACAGGTTTATAATCGACATCAACATATAGCAATTAAGTATTGGCTAACAAGGATTAGTTCAGTGCGCAGATGGGTAGGCGGGTTCCTGTTGGTGGGTAGTAATAATAATAGTATTGGTGGTGTAATCCGGGTAGTGGGGATATGATGATGTTTCTACTTATTTCTCGTTTTAGATACAAAGTGATGCATGCATACATGTTTTGGTAATCATGGAGATTCGAGATGCTCACCTGCAGTAAGAGACTAAAGATAATGATAGATCATTTCATCATCTGCACAAGTCCCAGCTTTCACACACAGATACACACATCTCACCAACAATACAATGTGCGGCAATCTCCATCGTCTTACCTAAACCAACTCAATCAATCCCCCTACCACTTTGTCCCATCTCATCCAAGGTTCTCTTGTCTGCCTTACCATGTCTATGTTTTCTGCTCAAATAAAAATGAACCGCCGAGTTGAGCACGTGATTATTAGCATGTAGTGTAGGCTGTCATTTTTCCTTTTGGTTTTCAACACAAAAAAAACAAAAACACATAGAAGTCGGAAACATGCAAAAAGGCCATTGGAAATGGCCATCCATAAACAATAATATATAATCTAAAGGTCAATTATAGAATCTTAAAGTTGGAACAATGGACAAAAAGGCAAAGGGGAAAACTCCCCATCCGGGAATCGAACTCGGATTACCTGCATGACAAGCAGGCATAGTCACCACTACACTAATAAGGACCTGTCAATTTTTCTAGCGTTGCCTATCTCGACTCAAGAGCCAGATATATTGAGGGTTCGTAACCCTAGAAAAATACCGGCGTCGATGAAATCCCCGAACTTTCCGCCGAGCTTTATTATTTCCCAGGAGCCATGATATCATTTTTTTTCTTTTATTTTATTTTATCTTTCAGTCTCCCAATCCAGTCATCTCCATTTAGTATTTTTCAGTATTCCTTCTTTTTGTTCTCCCTTGAGTCAAACAAAACCACGCAAACCCACTGTCTCTTCCGTAGCTCTCTTGCCCCGCCTCCAATTGCCCATTCCACCCCACCCATATACAGACAAGCATTGAAAGTGTCCCCGTTTGTTTCCTCCCATGGTTTCCATAAACATCATGCATAAAACGAGACACATGATCAGTTTAGTGAGTGGAATGTTGGAAATTCTTGTTTTGGGGTACGGAGTTGGGGGATCCACATCCGTTAGACCGGTGATATGGGTTGTGGCTTGAGGGATATGATTTAGGGTTTTATAGCACACGACAAACCCCGTTGACATCAAAGCCCACACGATAATAACCCTGAATGTACAACCCTTGGAATGACTCTGATATCATAAAGCTTTACTTTAATGTTGTATGACTTTGATACTCTTCATCTCAAACTCCGTCAACCACTCACCTCCCCAAAAATGACCACACAAGACACCCCCACAATCCCTATCTCCTCCGCCCCCGACAACTCCGGCTACCGTCTCCTCGAATTACCCCCCGAACTCCATGCCTCCCTAACCGGCCCCTCTCCCCCAGTGTAAGTATCTACTACCACCCCCAAATACACCCCCTCCACTAACATATTGCTCCCTAGCCTCTTCCTTACCACGGGCTCCGACGGCCTCGCTACCCTCAAGTCCCCCAGCCACACCTACACTCTCCGCCAACGCAACACCTCTAACTCCCTCATCCTCGTCTCCCCGAGTGATCCTACAACTAACATACCGCGCGATGAAGATGGGGATGTCGACGAGGCGAGGCCGGTGAAGGCGGGGTTGACGGCGTTTGCAACGGTGCATGAGGCTGTGGAGATGGCGAGGGTGCAGGAAGGAAATGGAGGAGTTGCGGGGGGGAAGGCGCATACGGGGAGTCGGGGGAAGTGGCATGAGAAGTTTGGGCGGGGGCGGTGATTTGGGAGGTAGTGATTTGCTTTTGAGACATGATACATGTCTGTTGCTTGCAGGCGGAGGCCCGGATGCAGTATCGGGGGTTGGCGGGGCAGTGGTTTCATCCACCGAGGGAGAAGGGGGAAAAGTGGAAGGAGTTGTTTGCGTTGGTTGGGACGGGTGAGAAAGACGAGAAAGAAGAGGAGGAAGATATCACGGCGGTCGATATGGGGACGGAAGAGGGTGATACCGACATTGTCGATGTCAGTGACGGCGAGCTGGGCAACGGGGACTGGGTGATGGCCGATCTCCTAGTCCACATGAAGCCCGGCGTGTCAGAGGGATCAGGAGAGTCCGGAGAACAGGAAACAAGTACATAATCAATAATTAACACCCTAACAATAAAAACAGCATCATCCCCATCGCCAGATACCCCCCACACCTAGTCTATCCTCAATGCCGATGCCCAGCGTCTTCGCATCCACAAACGTCAACAAATGGTTCCCCCTTAGAATCCTCTCAACCGTCTTATGCAGCACCCATTCCCTCTCTACCGCCATCCGCTCGCCGGGCGACATCTGGTCAATCCGCGGACAACCGCCCATTTCCCAATACCCCGTGCTACTTGCCACGACTCCGCAAAGATAGCAAAACGACACCCCACAAGCAGGGCATACAACACTATTGCATTCCGACCCCTTGATAAGCCGTGTCCCACAGCTGGAACACGCCCTAATTACGGCCTCCGACAGGGGCCCAGGAGCGGAGACATGGGCTCGGAGGTTGGCGAGGAGAGGCCGGAGGAGCCGTTGTCGGAGTTGGTGGGGTTGGTGGAGTTGAGGATGGCTGGAAGGATGATATTATCGGGGGCTACAGTATAGTCAAGCATGTTGGAGTCTATGTTCTCATCCATATTGATACTGATGATGGGGAATTGTAAGACGAGGAAAGGTTGGAGATGGCAACCATAAAGAGAATAGAAAAATATACACAAAAGCGAAGGAAAAAAATAAAATAAAATCATGGTGACAGACTCCATCAAAGTAAATCACCAAATAACTAAAACAAAAAACACCAGATGAAACATCCAAACCACACACACAAACACCACATTCTATTCCCTTCTAACAATAACAAACAAATACAAACAAAAAAAAATCCAAAGACCCCCCTAGAAACACCTCGGCATCACCGCTTCCTCGTCAACCGCCGGCTGCCCTTGGTCACCACAGGCTTAAAGTCCTCATCCGTTTCCGACGGGACAGAAGACAGCTCATCCGAGTCGTCATCCGAATCGGGGATCTCCGTAGCCTTTGCCTCCGGTTTATCGAGAACAAAGCCGCCACCAGGGGCATCGTCATCCGCAATGAAACCACCGCCTTCATCCTCACCACCGTCATCCTCTTCGTTTCCCCGCTGCAATTCATCAGTGTCATGGACAATCTCTAACCCCCCATCGCCATCATCGTTGTCATCGTCGTCAAAGGTTGGGAAGAACGCTGATCTCGTCAGTGGATCTTCCTTCTTTTGTCCATCCTTCCCCTCTTCTAGAACCTCCTCGAACCCCTCTGGAATAAACCCGCCCCCCTCCCCCATCTCTACGCTAACCTTCTCCTTAACCAGATCCTCCTCCCGCGTATGACTCCGCCCAAACACCGTAAACCTCCCCAAAACCTCATCGCCATATTCCTTCCGCACCCTCTCGACAATCCGTAACCCCTTAAGCAACCTACGCCACCCGGCCAGGGCCAACTTGCGCCGCTTCTCGTCTTTTTTGCATTGCCGTTCGGCTTCGTCAATGGCGATTTGCTGTACTAGGGCGCCATAGTTTTCTTCGGCGATGACAACGCCTGAGATGACGGGGGCGGCCATGCGGTGGCCAAATTCAAAGTCAACGACAGCTTCGGCGTAGTCAATCTGTAGTTTCTTGCAGGCTCGGACTGCTCCTCGGTGTGGGACGTGGATGGCTCCCTCTGGACACATGTGGGCTGCAAATAAGTCAATATTTCTGTTGTCGTCGTTAGTAAGCCTCATTAAGATAAGTCACAAATCAATTCTCCAGGTCTACTTACCCATAACTATTCTTCGGAATAACCCCGTCCTTGATCGGCTCCGGGATGATCCAGTCCGTCTGCTCAAACCCGTATAACCCCTGAAACACCTTCTCCCCTGTCCTCGCCTCCGCCTCAGCCAACTCCCTCCTTCGATTCGTCGTCGCCGCCCGAAACGGCACCATCTTCAACGGCACCTCCCCCGGTATCGGCGCCCGTCCCTGCTTATGCCACGTCTCGGCCGACTTGACCTGGACCATGTCACTCCTCCGGTACACGGGCTCCTCTGTAACGATACCCTTGGCCTTTGTCTTGAACATGCGGACGGGCTCAGCGTGTGGCGGAAGGGCTTCTTCGCGCTTGAGGTGGCGTGCCAGCACAAAGTCGGGAGAGGATTTGAAATAGGCGAGAGTTTCTTCGCCTTCTTTGACCTCTTTCTTTTCGGGAATGGCGGGTTTGAGGTCTGTGGAGTCTTCGCGGGTGTCCGCCTCCGTGATTGGGGGTGCCCGGTCGGAATTGCCCCGCTCAAAGCAGCTCATCACCCTCTTAAACCAATCAAACTCATCATACCTCTTGATCCTCCCGTGTCGGTCCCTCACTGCAATCTTCTCCACCCTCAGCCTCACACCTTTTGCCCTCCCCGGAAACACCTGCCCCTTTAGATATCGCACCGTAACATCCTTGGCCGTCCCATCCGCATTATACCCCACCACATATCCCATCTGCTGCCTCATCTTGTCCGCCTTTTGTCCCCGTGGTTCCAACGTCTCAATCAATCCCCGCGACATGCCAATAACTTTCTTGACCATCGCATCCACCGGGAGCCATGTACCCGTCACTGGCGAAAGGATTTCCGTCCAGTACACCGGGTACGCGAGATCCGCGTCGAATTTCACGAGGTCCTTTTCGGCAGCGTGAGTGATGGAGAGGTCGACGTTGGTGACGGCTTCTTGATCATTGTCGGGCAGGGACATGGCAAGAGAGTCGGAGTCAGATGAGGGGTCGGAGAGTTCGGAGTCTTCTGAGTTGGCAATGACAGTTGCGGTGGTCTGCGCTTTAAGTGAAGGATTCCGCTTTCTGGGCGTTTCCTTTTTGAGTTCCTTCCCCTTTGACTTTGCTGGTGGCTTTGCTTTCGGTCCCGCTTTGGCCTTTGGCTTACCCTTTGCCGGTGCTATTCCCGTCTCTGCTGCCTTTACCATCCTTGCTACCGTCCTCACATCCGGCGCCTTGATTTCATACTCCCCATCTCTCTCCGGCTCAGCCTCTTCCAGCTTATTCCACCCATATCCCAACACGGCCAAATTCCCCACCAATCTCGCCTCCATCCCCAAGCCCCTCATCAACGCCGTAAACAACTGTGCTCCTAAATCCCTGCTCCCTTCCAACCTCATGGCCGCCACCCTAAACTCCCCCAGATTCTCAATCCTCTCGCCAAACTTTGAAAAGTCCCGCCGATTGATTTTCCAGCCCTTTTCCAAAGCATCAATGCGGTGGAGATCCATGTAACCGCGCTTTCGGAGACCCGGGGCTGTAATGCGGAACCGTTGCTTCCACCAGGAAACCAAGGACTGGAGGAGACGGGGGAGAGGGTCTCTTTGCTGTGTCTTTTCGAGGGCCTCGATGGCTTTGTTTATTGTACTTTTGCCTTTGTCTCGTTTGCCTTTGGGTTTTGACTTTGTGGGAGGAGACTTGTTGAGGCCACTGGCTTCGCGCCACCAGTCAATCTCGTCCCACATCCTCAGAGGAATGTGTGATATCAAGATGGCCTGGACTTCTTCGTCACAGGCCCAGGCATTCCGGATTGAATTATGCCACATGAGGAATTGTACGTGCATGCAATGTGTAAGTATTCGGGCTCGCCTTGCTCTCTTTGTTGGCCCCTTCTTTTGTCCCGTGTTCATGAGGGAGATCCGATTATCCTTCCTGAGAGTGAGTTCCAAAGTCTTGGATTTAGTTTCTTCGGGCTGGTCATCAAAATCCGGCAGAGGAACGTGGACATCTTCAAATATTGGCTCATCATCGGATTCCTCATCTTCCGAACCAGAGTTACCGTCCGTGGTGCCCTTTTCTTCTTTTTTAACACTCTCTCCCTTAATCATGACCACATCCTCAAACATATCCCCGTTGTCTTCAAAAGTCAAATCCTCACTCTCATTCTCATTCCCCCTATTCTTCATCCTCAAAATCTGCCCGGGCGATAACCCCCCCGTATCGGCAAACGAGGCATCGAGGCTATCATAAAGCGTCGGCTTCCGCTTGCCAACAGGTAGTTTTTTCTCCTCTTTCTTAGACGGTGTTTTGGCACTTAGTTTAACATTTTCTCCCTCTTCCTTCTTCACTTCCGTTTTCTTGCCCGTCTTCCTAACGGACTTGTTCGGTGGCTCATCCTCATCACTTCCCCGTAACCGTTTCCGCGAAACGACAGGCGGCATATTGGCAACTAAGCAAAAGAAATCAAACAAAGAGAGATCAACTCCTCTTTTAGAAGCATGTGTAATGACCAAGATACAACCCACAATTGACCACTATTTTCTACGTGCTTGATCCGTTGGGACATTGACGCGGGATCACGTGATTCTTTTTCCATTTCGGGGTTAAATGGGTACGTCTGCCTAATGTAATACAAGGGCAACGAGGTCTATGATGACATTTTGGTAGAAAAGGAAGATAAAAGTGAGATTGCGGAGATTAAGGACTAGAAAATCTCAAATTTTTAACATAAAAGTCGCAAATCAAATAAGAGTAGACGAATTGGTGTTATATACGGCAGCGGTGATAGTGAACTAGGCTGGTGGTATATTGAATAGGATTAGGAATGTGTAAACTCTGGGTAAACTAAGTACCGACTCGGCAACAACTTGTATCAACTCTTTATTAAGTCTGGCTAGCATATTGGAATGGTTTAAAGTTTAACTGATATAACAAAGAAAAGGGATCATCTATATTATGGTACTGGAACAAATTTATAGTCTTTAAACCTCTCTTTCATTGCTCCTGACCTGCTGACAAGTATATCTTCTGTCAGATTCTCTTCCACATGCATGATGTCATGGGTATCCTCCTATTGTTCTGCCGAGGGGTTTGCATACCAACAGAACGTTTCGAACCTGTAACAAAGACAGGCGTGCTGTCTGTACACAGATGATGTGCATAAAACCCCCCAATGACATCATGTGATAAAAAGGAGTTCTCCCATAAGAAAAGCCACACCTGTGCATCATTTGCTACCCGTCGTCCCCTCCCTCCATAAAATTCGTCGACCCTAACTGTCCATGTCTCCTGCGTCTCCTGCCCCACCTTTCCGCCTTCCTTGTCTCCTGCCTAAGTCCTAGCTTCAAAACCAAGCAAATACAACCTCTTTTCTTTCTGGACATAACTGTAAATTGCCACAACCTCAACTTTGTTTTCTCTCTTCTATATTTCTTGTTGCTTTCTTTCTCTTTCAAGACTCTCTTGGAATCAATTATCCAATTCCTTCTTCATATTTTCCACACATCACATTTCAATCATGTCTTGGCAGGGTAAGTAGTTACGAAGCTCACAGCCCCCCGCCCCCGCTATCGAGCTATCTCTCAGCTTGTAGCTCTAAAGGTTGAGCAATCATTGGTGTTGGAGGTCTATCTTGCGGTCTTGACGTTTGAAAACCGGCACATGAGAATACCGAATGTGTTAGTGCGGTGTTGTTGTGCGACTGGATACCGTTGTGGAGGATTTGTCTTTGTCTCACCGTACCATCACGTTCCTGCACCCGCTCTCAGGATGGCCGCATACACCCACGAAGCTCGGCTCACAGACTCAATTGCTGCAAATAAAACTTGAAATCAGGGTCAAAGATGTGATACAACATCTGGGAATGATTTTTTGGTAATGCTAACATGCTTTCTTCTCGGCAGCTTACGTCGACTCTTCGTATGTTTCCACCGACCCCTCCTCTGTTGCAGCCCAACCCCGCCATCATTCAATTTCATCTGAATAATGCCGTCCATATGGTCAATTGCACTCGAATCCCGCCCCGAACCATATACTGACCCCGACATTGAATAGCCTCGTTGGTTCCAACAACGTTGATAAGGGTGCTATCTTCAGCGCCGCTGGCGACTCCGTCTGGGCCATCTCTGCCGGTTTCCAGGTACGTCATCTTCTGTTTGTGTGACATGGTAGCATTGGAAATCTGGTTTATGCGCAGAGGTCTCTAGATGTTGAGATGGATAATTTGGACTTAACTAACATCACACACTATATTCTAGATCAGTCCTACTGAGATGAAGGCCATTGTCACCGCCATCTCCCGTGGCGGTGACGGCTCTAACCCCGTTTTCACCGAGGGTTTCTACGTCAACGGCGAGCGCTATGTCGTTACCAGAGTCGACGACAGATCATTGTATGGTCGTAAGGTAAGAATCTTCTCCTTAACCTCACGCTGAGGTTTTCCGTGCTAATTCCGGGACTCCCCCCCCCCCCATTACAGGAGAAGGAGGGTATTTGCATTGCCAAGACCACCCAGGCTGTCGTCGTCGGCCACCACAATCAGAACCAGCAGGTCGGCAATACTGCCAACACTGTTGAGACCCTGGCCGACTACCTAATCAAGTCCGGCTACTAAATCAAGAAAGGGGTGGCATCAGGGGTGTATATAGGCGATATCGATGATACATAGCCTGATGGCCGGATTGGTAGGGCAGATATTGGTAATTTCTGAAAGTTACGTGTGGGATGTTTTGCTTGATGATATCGGAATTCCTATAAACTGAATAGTCGAAGGAACGGCAGCCTCTATAGGGCACTTTTTTTTGCATGGCATGTTGAGCTTGGTATCTTCTTGACTTGTGACTTTGCAGTTTGTAGTTATGTCTTGCTCATTACATCACCATGTAGTACCACTGCCTTTCCAGTCGCTGCAGTTTTTCGGAAGCATTACTGTAGCATAGAGTGATTCATATGGTATCAACTCTTTTATGTTTCTTTACAAATCAAAGGTATAAATGGAGGCCATGAAACATTCATGTCATGTCGTGGTAACACGAATTACTCAGCCACTGAAAATATTACAACTCCCATCAATACCACTATCCTTACACCGGTAACTCCCGGTTGCGCATCGTCACCCCAAGCTTATCAATCAGCATTCCTGCATACGGTCCAACCATGGGCAACGATCTAACCATCCCTGCAATCGTCCCAAAGAAGTCCCCAAACAAAATCAGGATACCGTACAATTCCGCGCAGAAGCCAATCAGCGGCCAGCGCATGAGGATCAACGTAATGCCGCCGAAGAAGGCGGCGGTGCCTTTGGCTTTTTGTTTCCGGGCGAAGAAGAGGGCGGTTTTTTGCGGGCCGATTATGAGGGTGAGGCCGATGATGAAGAGGATGTTGCCCATGGCAAGCCTTTGGGGAAAGAAGAGAGTGGAAGGTTAGTGGGGAGGACGGATAGGAGGGAGAATAAGGGGGGACTTACATGGCGCGGTCGAAAAAGAGCATGACACCTCCGATGAAGAAAAAGCCGCCTGGCAGGGTTGTTAGTTTGTTGGTTCTATTGAACGGTTGTTGTCATGATCGTCGAGGGTAGTTTGGCATACCTCCAGAGCAAAAAGCCACACCGGCTTCTGTAAGTATCTGTTAGCTCCCATCACATGTCAATCCGCGGTAGAGGTAACGGTCCTACTCTGTTGGTCTGAAAGCCACATAGACATTGTGTCAGATTGGTTTATTGTCGTTCCGGGTGGTTAGGTCAGGTAGGGTCAAGAGGAGGCGGCGGTCGTGGAGGTTTAAAGAGTCCGGGTTGGTAAAATATAGTCCAGGGACGTCTGTTAGCAAGTTGATGGATTGGCGCGGTAGTGGGATGAAGGGAGGGTAGGGGTTTAGAGTGTCGGTGGGAAGCTCCAAGGGTTGAGCTCAAGTTTCGTTGAATTCAATTGTCTTCAAATGGGCAACAATCAATTTAGTGAAATCGATAATTTATATGTGACTGGGCAATTGTGGTGAACGGCGCGGTTGTGGAATGTAGATGGCGTGTCATGGCGTCGATGATAGGTCGTGGTGCAGTCTTCATGTGCGTTTTTACCTTTCTAGTAGAAACCTCACTCCGCCACCCAATCTTCCTTTCGATGAAACTAAACGCGCTCCTTCAGATGCGGCTCACGACAACCTGCAGCTTCTGCAGCCACTGGAACAATTTCAATTACCACTAAAATCGATCGGGACCCTCTGTAAAACTTCCACTGACCATACTAATGCGGCTTTACAGTTCCCAAAGCCCCAATATAATTTTCAATAGTGTAGACATTATTATGGGGTCAGGTTACCTAAGCATGCATGGGTTCCACGATGGTCCAGAGTATATGAAGCACACAAGAGAGCGTTGCAATTCTCAGGTACGAGATTTTTTCCTTCTATCATCGTCACAAAATGTACGCCATCAAGACATCAACTTCATGTCTTTTTCGCGCAAAAATTGCATTTCAATGGTTTTGCTCGGAATTTGAGACAATGGATTTAATAAAACCAACTTCGCCTATATATTAATATACAGCTCACTCTTATTCCACAGCACACTAACCAACCTCATCCTCTCCCCTCTTCTCTCCATAAATCGCCTCCATTTACTACATTAAGCGCCTTCACGCATCTCGGCACACTAATTCTATCATGCCTCGACGGCCGTGGGTCTTGTAAAAGGCACCACAGCAACTGCCCGAGCATTCCATTGCCGGGCGGTATCTGTCGCTCTGTCTCTTCATATTTATTACATCCAAACTTGACTAGACGGATAAAGGCAAAGAGGAATCGATCACGATTAAGCCGGAGCATCCTGATGGAATACTATACGTTGAAAGACGGGTGGTGCGTATCGGAGGCTTGACTTTGTTGGCCGGACATTTTTACATTATGGGTGTGTTCCTTTTGAAGATGAGCATAAGGAACGTAACTGGTAGATATGAAAACATTTATCATCTTTGTTGATGCATGTCTAGGCAATAAAGCAAAACCGTAGACCAAACCAAGGACCTATCCAAGAAACTCCAAACTCCATACCCAACGCTGTAACCAACTTTAACTAGTAGTGCCTTCCCGTAAGCAGGAGATGAACCCGTTCATTTCAGTACCGTATGCGCTCCACGAACTTCTAGGTACATTTCCCCTACACCCTGCGGAAGATTCCGAATAAGGGAAAACACCTCCTTGTTGTGATATCTCATTCGCGTCTTCGGGTCCACATATGGCGCCGGTAACCCCGTAACATCACAATACTTCTTCGAATACTCCCATGACGGCGCTCCCTCGATATTCATATACGTCGCCACCGGCACACTGCCCGCATTCTTTCCCAACACCATCTTTGCCATCCTGTTGGACGCAGCAGTCACTTGCGGAGTGGCCCCGGAGGACAAGTTGCCGTCTTCGCTGGCGGCCGTGGAGGCTTCTTGGGAGGCAGCAAGAATGGCGGCCTCCTTTTTTTGAATATCGCTGAGAATGGCTTTGAGGGTTTTGTTGCGGCGGTTTGTGGGCTTCCAGTTGGGGTTGCGGAAAGTTTTGGGGATGGCGTTGGTGTCGATGGATTCGAGAAGGGCGATGTGCGCAAATTGCGCTTCAGTCGGAGCAGCCATTTTGTGGAATAGAGCGTATGTGTAGATTAAGCGAGATTTTACGAATTGAAAGCAGAATAGAAGCTTTCGATATTTTGCGATGAATGCGACAAGATCAGTCTAAGAATTTGACAAATTTGTACTTGGTAAAGTTAGTTGGTTCGATGGGCGTCGTCTGAACTGCGGTGTCCAGATATTCTGCCGGTACTGACCGCCCATTTAATCAGGGACATATGGATCGCGTACCTGGATTAGTTAGCTTTAACTTACATCCTATCATCAACAACACTATCAACAGATCAACCACGCTTTCTAAAAAAAATTCCACGATGGTAGGATTAGTTCTTGTATGTTTGAAATGTTCATATTTCTGACGCAATAACAGGAAAGCCCTCACGAATATCAACAGAATGTTCTGCTGGGGCGCATCATCACTAATGTTGTAAGTGCGACTACCGTTAATTTCTCCAAATATCACTGGATATAAGTTAACATGTAACAGGAGAAACTTAATGAAGCTGTTGTTATCATGAACAAAGCTCTTGACGTGAGTGTTGCATACTGATCCCCCGGAAATCGCATAATACTGACTTTATATAGGAGATCAACTACCAGAACTCTAATGTTGAACTGGTAGCAAACATGTTCAAGAACTATCAATCCAATGTTCTATTCCATCTGGAAGGTAGGGTCAATAAGTCCTATGCAGCTTGCAGAAATTTTACTAATTGGACCTTAAGAGACTGGAAAATTGCAGCCTCCTTCATAAACTGTCTTGCATGGATGGTTTATATTGTTGAGATACAGATCATTCATAGATCTCTAATGATACCATGATTCATGTTCACTGCATGATTTACCCAAGAACAGGTGAAAATTAAAAAAAAAAAGTAGATGTGTAATAACTGTATATGTAAGTCACTTTGTATACATGTATAAAAAGCAAAATCATCGGCCATACATCAAGCATTGAAAACTTGAAATGCGAAGGCCCAACCAGAATTCGAACCTGGGCTTACGGAATCAGAATCCGACGTCCTAACCAACTAGACTATTATTAGGCCGTTTCTTATGACCCAAATATTTGGGGGGATAAAAGTTTATAGTATGTAATATCCCTGTCAATGGAGCCATCTGGACGTTGGCATCATTGCTAGAATACATTCAGCAAGAACGTAGAAATTATTGAAGCTCTCACTTGACTGGCCAATCCCTGAAATTCAATTGCTCTATGTTATTGTCACCTTTTAACATATTCATATAAACCACTTTCAACATATCAGTTGTTCGCCAACCTTCACAATCAACTGATGCAGGTAATCACATTCAACTTTGCGCCATCACGATAACCAAGTTAAGACAAGGCTGAAATTTTTCAAAGAACTCAGCGCTAAATCACCTCAAATCCCACCTTTCACTAAATTCCTCTTCGATCTGATCGTGACTCTACAGAGACTATCCATATTTCCAAAAAAAAAAAATGGCGTCAAATGGCGCTGATTCCGCAGCGATGAACGTCGATATCGACCCGCGCAAGCTCCCTCCTCAGCGCACCTATCCACCAGCCGTTATCCACCCAGTTCACGAAGCTCAGTTTGAAAAGCCAGTCCCAATGACTACGGATGGATATCCAAGGGCCCGTTCTATGAACGGCGGTGCTGCTATTGTGATTGACAATGGCAAGTGTCTCCAAAGCTTAGGATCTCGAGGTCTACTAAGCTAACTCACATGATGCTTAGGCTCGTCCAACCTCCGCGCAGGCTGGTCTTTTGATGAACGCCCACGATTTAGTATCCCTCCGATCTTCTGCAAGTATCGCGATCGCAAGGCGGCCAAGACCTTTGCTTTCGCGGGCTTTGAATGCTATGTCGACAACTCTTCACGATCTCATATCAAGAACTCATTTGAATCTGGAATGGGCATTGTCAGCTCCTGGGACACTATGGAAAACATTTTGGACTACGTTTTCTTGAAACTGGGTATGACTGAGGCAGGTGGATCTATTGATGTTCCCATTGTCATGACGGAAGCTGTTGCCAACCTTGCCTACAGCCGCAAAAGTAAGACCCCTCTGTCTCCACTGCTAGCGGTATAATATGCTGACTAAACAATTAGCCATGACTGAATTGGTTTTCGAATGCTACGGTGCTCCTTCACTAGCTTACGGCATTGATTCTCTCTTCTCTTATAAGTACAACAAGGGTTCAACTGGTCTGGTTGTCTCCTCTGGGTACACATCTACACATGTCATTCCAGTTGTTAATTCCAAGGCCATCTTGTCGCAAGCGACGCGGTTAAATTGGGGTGGTTACCAAGCCTCAGAGTATCTCCTTAAGTTGATCAAACTCAAGTACCCTAACTTCAATGGCAAGCTCAATGTGTCGCAAGCGGAATACATGATCCGGGACTTTGGCTATGTTTCCACTGACTACGATAACGAGCTGTCACATTACCTGGACTGGACTGGTTTGGAAGATCGTGATGTGGTTATTCAGTACCCATACACTGAAGAGGTAGTCGTCGAAAAGACCCCCGAAGAACTGGCTCGAATAGTGGAAAGAAAAAAGGAAAGTGGTCGCAGACTTCAAGAACAAGCTGCCAAGATGCGGTTAGAGAAGCTCATGCAGAAGGAGAGACAACTTGAGCATTACTTGCAGGTCCAAGAACAGTTGCAAGACGCAAACAAGAAAGACACCAAGCATTTATTGGATGACAATGATCTTAAGGACGAAGCCCAATTGGAACGCATTATCCGTGATCTAGACAAGGCTGTCAGAAAGGCCCGGACCAAAGATGTTGGCGGTGACGAGGAGGAAACCGCACCCCCTTCCTTTGACCTTATTGATATTCCCGATGAGGAACTCGAGGAAGTCGATATCAAGGCTAAGAAATTGCAAAAGCTCGCCAAGGCCAACTGGGAAGCCAGACAGCGTGCGAAAGCGGAGAAGGAAGCCGAAAAGGCACGCATTGCTGAGGAAAAGCGTCGCGACGACGAGCGCCGTGAGACCCATCTTGAAGAGTGGCTTGCGGAGCGTCGCAACGCTTTGAACGATACTCTCGCCAAGATCAAAGAAAAGGAACGCCTCAAGGCTGACTTGGGTAATCGTAAATCTCTCGCTTCCCAGATCCGCATGAAGAGCATCGCAAACCTTGCCTCCGACACTCCCACCAAGAAGCGTCGGCGCGGCGGCGATGATGATGACTTTGGTGCCAACGATGACGATTGGGGTGTCTACAGAGACATTGCCGACCAATCCGATGAAGAAGAGGAAGATCTTGTCGGCAAGATGGAGTCTCTTGAGCAAGAACTACTCAGGTACGATGACAGCTTCTTTTATGAGGATACACATGCTGCCCAGCACGACTGGAGCAAGTCTCTCCTCCATGCCTTCGAACGTGGTCCCCGCCCCTTTGACGCCGGCTCTGCCGCCGAAATTAACCAAATCCACCTCAACGTCGAGCGCATCCGTGTCCCTGAGATCATCTTCACTCCCTCCATTGCCGGCGTCGACCAAGCTGGTGTCGTCCAGATTGCCGGTGATATCCTAAACCAACGGTTCTCGGGACACGCTGCTAGAGCCGGGATGCTAAAGGATGTATTTGTCACGGGCGGCAACACGATGTTCAAGGGGTTCACGACACGGTTGGAGGATGGATTGAGAATGTTGTTGGATGCGGGGGCACCGTTGAAGGTGAGGAGGGCGAATGATCCGTTGGAGGATGCGTGGAGGGGGGCGGCGGAGTGGGTGGGGACGGATGCGTGGAGGAATGCAATGGTTACGAGGGCGGAGTATGGGGAGAAAGGGGCAGATTACATCAAGGAGCATGATTTGGGTAATCCATATGTGCCATTGTAAAGAGGGCAAATGTAGCTTAGTCTTTCATATTGGGATCGGATGTTGGGTTTATGGTTGGTTAGGTTTAGGCATTATTTAATAGCACAATTTGGATTTGTCCCAGTTATGTCATTTACAAAACAATGAAAGGATATCATTTCATAAACATAGAAGGCCATTATAGAAATCACATGAGAAACCCAAAATATCATAACCTAGTTAAAAATAACATAGTCTCATAAAATATGGCCAGAGTAGCATCATCATACCCAGAGAATCCCTACCGGTTCGACTACCAGACCAAACAGACCAAAATAAAAACAGATTCCACCACCAACGCCGAAAGGGCCCAAGAAAGAAATACAAAGCATACAAAATATAACAATCCCCTCATGTCATCTTGCAGTGGCCAGGAATTTGGTCAAACCATGGCAACATGCATCCTAGGACAACGCAATTCGAGTGTCTTAAGACAGCTCCTCTACCACGGCCTGAGCGGTAGAGTCAACCTGTTGAGGAGCAGCCTCCGCCTCGTCGGTAGTCATCATCTCAGGCTCAGCCTTAGCTGGAACACTTTGGGAATTCTGAGCCTGTGAAGCCTGGACGGCCGCAGCAGCAATATCGGCTGTGCTCGGCACCTGGGAATTCCCGTTGGTGACACCCTGTTGAGGGGAGCCCCCGTTAGAAGTGATGGGCGAGATGACACTGACGATTCCCGCCAAAGCCTGAGGAGGAGAGGGCACAGGAATCTGAGCTTCAACAAGGCAAGATTCCAACTGATGGCACCATTGACGGAGAGCGATATTTTGGTTCTCGATAACCTTCCACTCCATAGCCTTTTCCTGGTAGGCGGCATTTTCAGCCTCGAGCATCTTGATGTGATTTTCCTTGCGTTGACGGAAGGCTCTCTGTGACGATGGGTAATGAGGGTTAGCAAGTTACGTAAGCCGGTATGGGGTCGGGTTGCTTAATCATCATGATAACTTGCCAGGATCGTGGTGTTTTCAGAATATTTTTGAAATCCACATTTATCTTAGGCTCATTAATCGGCGCTTACACGCTTCAGCTGGTGATTTGTATACATGGCTAATCACAAATCTGCAACTACAAGGGCCGAAGCATCAAGATGTATGCAACTGTGAGAGACAAAACCTACCTGAGCAGCGCGATTCTGAGCAGCGCGCTTGGTGGTAGACAATTGTCTTCCATTGGAAGAAGAATGATTGTTGCTATCAGGAAGGTTCTGGTGGGAAATGCCGTGATGAACGGGCAGAGGACCACCAGCACCATTGTTTATGACGTTGGCAACATTTGGGTTGAGAGCCATACCAACGGGAATCATAGTCGCCTCAGGAACAGGCGCTGCCAGGGTCGCCTGAGTCACTTGAGGGTTTGAGCCGCTGGTGTTCTGCGCACCGTCGGCAGAATGCAAGAAATTTTCATTATTTTCAGGAAGGGCGTTCGGTTGGTCAGGCCGGTGGGTCAAGATGGCGGCCCGAGAAGCCTGGGCAGCAATGGCACCCAAATCCGAAGTGGGCTGCGCATTGGTGTTATCAGTAGCATCTTGAGCTAGGCTCTGAAGCAACTGGAGATCGTCCCGAAGGGCATTTTCTGATTCAGAGTTAGAGTACTGAGCGAAGGTCAATTCGGATTTCGCCAGCATGCTCATGATTGACGATGTCGTGATGTCGTATAGATTAGCAACTCGAATCAATCTACAGCAGACTGTAAGATAATTTGGCGAAGAATGTCTGAGAAGAAATCAATTCTAGAAGACGTAGCGACAAGGCTGGTCAACAGAAGTTTATTCCCACTCCGCGAACGAAAGTTGGCGCAAAAATTCGCACGAGTGTAAGCCAAGACAACCTTGGACGGAACACTTGTGTGATAACTAAGATTCTAGACTCAACTCTTTCGGAGACAAGAAAAATAAGTCCAGATATTTGGAAATACCAATGCGTTCTCTGGGAATTAATAATCATTCAGCCAGTGAAATCTTCACTCGAGACTTCCCGGACGCGGCGGATAAAGTGGGCATTTTTCTAGACATTAGGTGGGGCTACTGGAAGGACCCAGTTTCTGCGCATTTAGGCCATGACGATACTGAGCTCCAACTAGAAACCTTGCGACCGTCCGCCACGAATAAAAAATGCAGATATTGATGCAAAAAACGGCATTTTCTGTGTCGCCAGTTTCAATACTTACTCTTGGGCCTAATAAAGTCCAAGGTAGATGAATGAACTGACGCAAAATAGCAACTTTCAAGACATCACTGCCCGATATGCTACAGTGGAGTAGAACATTTGTCTATTATCGCACAGTACTGTCTCATAAAATTTGTATTCATGTGAACAGTGCCCTTATGTTCAGTGCACTGTGTCTCTGAAATCTCGGTCGCTATTACTCCAAGTTACAGAAATCGACTCAATCGGCATCATGACATTGTCGGCAAGATGAGCATCATTGACTGTCCCACTTACCAGAAGATTGTCCCCCATGGGGACCTTCAGTCGTAGACATGATGTTCAGTATATGGGTTGATTTGATAAACAAGCTCAGGATCGCGACTAGACGTTGAAGTCACCTTACTCAGCAATTGAATTGATGGGCTGGGCGGGTTTGCTGACTGATCAATCGTGCGTTTGGGCGGAATTCGATTCGACTTCTCAACGGGTAGAAGCACTAAAAAAAGAAGAAGGAAAACAGGAATTTAATATTTTTGATTGGATATCAAATATAAAGACAAAGATAGTATTGATGTGTGCAAAAATCTCTCAAACTTGGCATCGGATCAGAGATTGAAAAATATATGATGAAAGTTGACTGAAGTCAAAAGCAGAGGGGAAATGGGAAGTGTTGGTGGGTTAATAAGCAGGCCTATTAACTGCAAGTCTAAATGTGGACAATTAATTGAATGGTGCCCAACTCGGAATAAGGGTAGGGGTTAGGACTTGCCAATTTCACAGACCACACATCAACAAAGCACGAATACTACAAAAATCATAGTGACTATGATATTTCGCATGTTTTCATAACTTACAATCAAGACAAATACGAAGTTTTTGAAGCTTTACAACATTGCGATATGCATAATCACTTTATTCTATAACTAATGACTTTATTGTGTGGTTAAGACAAAGCGGAATTCAGAAACAATTAGGGTTATATATGAATTAGTCATCATTCGTCATCTACTTTGTCATTCTGAATTTATATTCTTCGCCATTAATGTACCACAAAATCTGTAAGACTTAATATTATGATTCAACTATGGTCATAGTGGTGGGTTTGATGCATAATCTGAAAGATGTACAATATGGTTTTCAAGATCTCACCGTCCCATCTACCAAATTACCAGACAGTTAGTCTGTGATGTTGACCACGCTCGTACCGGGCGGGGGACATAGTCTAGTGGTATGACGGATCCTTAGCATGGTTAAACCAGCTGATTGGATCAGGTCCGGGGTTCGATTCCCCCGTGTCTCCAGATAACGGCGTGCATTCAATTTTTTTTTCTTTCCATGTTTTTTTCCTTTTTGGCCCGTTCAACACCTTTGATTTTCAGCATGGGATCCGTGATGGACATGTATGTGAACAAGGCTATGGAAAAAGTCCCCTGCATTTTGAGGTGGGACTAGATCCACAGCCTCGTGACAGCGCGCCAATCGTAACAGAATGTCAACATCACCAACACTAATATCTACAAATAGTAATTACGAAGTTCATATTGTCATGAATCACCAACATTAATATCTTATATTTTGAATTTTGCGTACTTATTGGGTTGGTCTGTTGCTCATATAGTTATATCCTTTGACTTTTATCATTACAATTTTTTCATACAACAAGTCATGAATCTCATTGTTCAGTTTCTTTCAAGTATACGAGAGTTTGTTCTCAACAACAATGGCCAAAAGCTAGGAGAATGGCTCCAAGTTGAGCCTACGGCGTCTGAAATGTACTTTAAGCTAGGCCAGGAGCTTAGATCTCAGTTCAGAGACGTCAATGCTATAGAAAAAATTGTGGAAGGATGTTTTCCAGATGATAATGTGCCTGACGGCCAGCCTGCACCCTGGCCGAGTTTTGTGTCGTTTATGCGGGAATATGTTATGTACTGGCGGGATGCCGACTTCACCGATCTCCCTACTACCCATGAGAATCTTTGTGCAGTGACCAAGTAAGATTGTCTAGATATTTTGGTCAATAATACATGACTGACACCTTGACAGTGCCTGCAGTACTGCTTTTGCCCATCCCGAAAATGGCAGCATGCTTCTACAGACATGTATGTCTCTGGGTGAAGCGCTTTCGCGATTGACTCTCCAACTGAACAAGAGACCCGATCTCATGATGAAGAAACAAAGACGAGGCGGCGGCGAGGAAAGAAAAACCATAACTGAGATCTGTGCTGAGATTCTCCAAAAGATCTTCACCACGTGCTTGATTGACCGGTCTAGTGCCCGGCACGCTAAGCCAGAGGGCAAAAAAGTTGGCGTGTACCAATTTGCTAATTTGACCCTCAAGTTACTATTTGCTTGCCATCGTAAGCAGCTAGCTCAGCAGATATTCATCAACATCGAGTCAAACAGCTCCCCGTTGCACCTCTATCCGGCTGCCCAGCGAGTGACCTTTCTGTACTACCTTGGTCGTTTCTGGTTGAGTAACAACTCTTATATGCGGGCGTCGTTGGCGCTTGAGGAGGCCTACTTGCAAACGCATAGGGCTTGCGTTACCCACAGGGCTCTGATTCTGTCATACTTGGTTCCTTGCAATATCTTGATTGGCAAGTTGCCTTCGCACGCGTTGCTTCAACGACCAGAGGCGCAAGAATTATCGCCGCTGTATGGGAGACTTTGCCAGGCTTTGAAAACTGGTGACATACCAAGATATCAGACGCTTTTGGCATTACACAAGGATTATCTGGTCAAGAAAGGAGTCCACGCGACTCTGGCTTATGATGCCGGAGGTATCTTATGGAGATCTCTGGCGAGACGGGTATTTGTCTTGACGTATAGACCGCCTGCCCCCAATGATGAATCAGCGCAAAAGAAGGCAGCTCTTTTGGATTTAGACTTGTTGCTCGGAGCAGCTAAGTTCTTGCAACGAAAGATAGAATCCGCCCCACCGTATACACTGGCTGGTAAGTATTTAGTCTTTCGTCATCAGGCATCACTTGTAACTAACTAGTCCTTTCAGCATCTGCACAAACTAAGAACGTTAACAACACTCATCTGTTGCCATCTTCCAGTATCCCAATTAACAGCAATGCACCGAGGCTGCTGCCCCACGAAGGAGTCATCAGTGGAAACCAGCCCATTACGTACAAGTCCATTGAGCTTTTGGTCTCTTCGCTGATCGATATGGATCTTATGCATGGTTATATTTCACATTCTCTCCGGAAATTTGCTGTGCTGGGTGCCAAGGGGAAGGATCCCGTGGTGGTGGGTTGGCCACCGGTGGCTTCCGCTATTCGGGATCGGCATTATGAGGAAGACTTTGATCTCACCAAGGTTCCTGGTTGGGTTAAGTCTTGATGTATTTTGTGGTTGAGTCAACATGTTTTGGTTGATGCATGTATGATGTCTACAAATACTAACGCATACATACGTATATATTTCACCGAAGCAATCACATGACGATGGCCCAAAATTACCATATTGAATAGGCACTTCTCTAAACAAGTACCCAGCAGCATAAAAGAAACAAAATGTCAACTAAGATATCATCATTATTAATTCCTTAACTCCAGAATGTATATAAAAAACAAGAATATAATAGACCGGCGGAAAGGTATAAAGGTACGATATAAATCACCCAGACTCGATAGCCAGGCTACAACGCTAACACATGACAGAAATTGCCACATTAGGAATTGAACAAGATATGGTTTCTGGCTTTGGTGGAAGGTATAAATATAAAAAGGCAAGAACAATGCGACCACCCACGGACAAACCGAGACAGAGGTTTTCAGATCACAGGTAACTTTATGAGTCAAGCTGACAGTGATTGGAAAGGAGACGAAAGAAGCGAAGGGATATTGGACTGAAGGAGAGGTTCGAGGTTCGAAAACAAAGCCGACTTCGAAAATGAATGATAGTGGGGCGTAAGAGGCTGTCCTTTGAGGCGGGAGGAAAGGTGGGGGTGTATTGTGGAGATGGCTTGTACAAGAGTATCTCTAGCAAAGGAGGGTAAGAAGAAGAAAATCAAGAGAAAGGAACGGTTTACATCATCTCGGGGGGCATGACAGTTAAAGAGCTTTAGTGGGAAAATGCCATTGAATGAACGTGATGGGTGAAACGGACTTGTGTCTCCCTCTGCCGCCGTCCGGGTCTTTTTTTTCAAAGAGCCGCGCATTAATATATGAAAAGAAAGAAAGAAAAATATAAAATAAACACAAGACACCAAAAACATTACAACGTCAAATATTTCATGAAAAAGGAAGTCATGACGAAAGCCTAGTAAAAGTACGCCGCGGCGAGCAGAGCAACGACCAGGCTAACGATGGGTGCCGACCCGGGCTTCTGGAAGACCCCGTTACTAGAGCTGGAGCTGTCAGAAGCAGTGCCAGTCGCGGCGACATTGGAGGCTTCAGTAGTGGAAGAAACGGCCGAGGAGGACCAGGTGGAGGTGATGTTTTCAAGGAAGAGGCCACCGTAGTTGTTGAGAGGACGGTTGCGGGTGCTGGTAGTCGTGGCGGAGGGGTAGTCATCTTCGGTAGAGGTGGAGGCGGCCGAGTAGAAGGAAATGGTGATGGTGGCTTCTTTGGAAGAGGAGGCGGAGTAGGATATCGTGGGTTGGGAAGAGGTGGAGTGGGAGGCGGTGGAGGAGACTGGTGAGGAGGTTGACAAGAGAGTGGTGGATGTGGAGGGAGGAGAAGTCAAGGTGCTGGTGGTGGTGGATGGGACAGCAGAGGACGAGACAGCCGCGGAGGAAGCAGAGTCGGAATTCGCCCCGGAGCTGGAGCCGGAGCCACCGGTAATTACAATGTTGGCGGAGGAACCCTTGGGAACTGTGACGACGCAGAAGGCAGAGCCACCGGCACCAGTGCTGGAGTCCAGGGAGACGAGGGCACCAAGGCCGCCGGTGGGGTCAATTGAGCACGGGAGACCGTTGCAGCCGCCATCAGGACACTCAATCTTGATGCCGAAGCTGGGCAGAATCTTCTCGAGACCATTACCCTCAAACTGGTAAATAGGATTCCAACCAATCTTGACAAACGTCCGGCCCGAGGAATCAGTGTTGGCCCCCGCAACATAGGGTGCCCAGTTTCCCACGGGCTTCGAGCTGTCACCCCAGACACAGCCCTCGGTGCCAACGCCAGGAGGGTTGATGTAGTAGTGGGCGGCGGTGCCGTCCCAGTAGGTGTGGTCGGGGACAGCAATCTTGGTGCGGGAGCTGCCGACGATGGTGGGGATGAGCATGGCTTCGTTGCCGGGGAGGACGGTTTGGCAGAAGGAGATGGTGGAGCCGGCATTGTTGATGGCGTAGACGGCATCGGTGCCGTCGACGCAGTAGGGTTTTTCAGGGAAGGGTTTGGAAACTTCACCATCGTCACCGCAGAGAAGGCCACCATCCTGTTGTCTCGAGGTTAATATTATACTGTTGTTTTATTTCTAGAACATATATATACAAGATACTAATGTTAAAATAGTCAACTTACCATGCTTTCGGGATACGAGTACTTGGAACCCGGTTTCCACTGAGCCATAACCTGGCCGGACGGACAGGCAATGGGGCAGTAGCTCCCAGCGGTACATTCCTGATCGGGGCTCATGGCAAAGCCGGCGTTGGAGGTACCTGGAACATGCCACAAGCCAGCATCAGACGGCAACTTGCACGTGGCGCCACCACGTTTAGCGATAGTAGACTTGTTGCTCTCGCGGGTGGACGAGACATGACGTTTGATGGGGGCAACAGCAGCGGTGGCTTGCTGGGCGGCCAGCAGGAAGGCCAAGGAGGAGATGGCGGTCTTGAGGAACATGGTGGGTTTTTGTTTTTCTTCCTTTTTTTTTTCTTTTTTCTTTTGGTAGGCCGTGGGGATGGATGACTGGGCACCAACAAGGCAAGATCCAACACTGTCTATCGTGTGAAGATAGATGGGTTGGAGTTTAGTCTTTTGTTAACGAGGCAAGACTGGCAGCGGTCGAACCTTGGTGCTGGGACTACAAGTTCCAGGGGGAAAAACAAAAGAGAAGCAGCAGCAGCAAAAACTCGCAGAGGCAAGACAAAAGACTGAAGAGCAAAAGGGGAAAGAAAGAAGAGAGAAAGAAAAGAAAAAGCGAAAAAGAAAGCCTCGATGCGGCAAGATGATGTGGAAGCGAGGGTAAACACCTGTATTATAGATGGACGGGTGGACGACGATGTTGATCCAGGGGTCCAAGGAAAGGGTGTATGTGTATGTTGCCTTTTTTTTTTGAATTTACATATATGGGAAGAACACACTGACAGAGAGACAAGAGGAACTCTACGTTTGGCCTGTCAATGGCAAATTCACACTTCACAGTTGGCTTGGCACAAGTGCTGCTGGGTTTGCGCCGGGGGTGGCCTTTTTCTCAAATGAACGAGCGGCGAGCATCTTCCCTGGTCGAGATGCCTACTTTGGGATTGTAAATATGAATGGAAGAAAGGAAGTCTCAATATCGGGGCACAGCTACTTCGGCTACGTCTGTAAATGGAGCTGGGTAGAGAGAAGAGAATAGTGGTGAAAGTGGAAGTTGCATATTGGGAGCGGTGGCCGGGGAAGGATGAGGGTTTGTTGAGGATATGTTTGCATATGACAAATAGATCTGGTCGAATACTTGTATACACTGTATAGTTCACGAACTCAAGTCTCTAGATCATCATAGTATAGAGACACTTGGTGGAACTTGAGCACGGCCAACTTTTGCAAAAACCCTTAGGAAAGCATACGACCTTTCCAACCATGCCGAATAAAGACATACCGGCCAATCAGCACAAAAACGCAGGGACTCTTCGCTAACGAACCGCTTAGAAGCACTGATGTGGTGCAGCTTCATCCTGTTTTTGGTCCCATGGACACACACACTACATACACATCACATAACACTTACACACTGACTTACAGTAAATACATGGACATGACATAGATATGATTACTTCTGCCATATCAGTAAGGTTGAAGCGGGGGCTCACTGAGCGTCTGGGCGTGTTTGATAGCCTTCTGGGATCCATCTATATACATATATGTACATATATATGTTGGGCAAAGTGGTTGTCGAAAATTGGCTAGCAAGGACAGACGAACGTCAAAGAAAAGTTGAAGCTTATTTTCATCATGTCAGCCCTTTGCCCCTATGGGATGCTTGATGTGGATCCCTGTTGATAGATTGGGTGAAAGATTGATATAAGTTGGGCAACCCACTTTTTTTTTTTTGGTGTTTAGGACTTTTTATATAGATACACGTGGGGCTTGTGAGGCTGGATGACAACACCAACAGTCACATCTCTTTCGATATAAAAATCATGTTGAATGGGTAAATTATAAAAACAACAATTCGATGGCTGGGCGCAGGTCCTTCCGCAGTATCGCCTGCCTTCGTTGCTTTTAGCTACAGAAATCTTGAATCCACTCGTATCCAAATGGTCCTTCGGAACCATATTCGAAAGCCACATAGCAGGCGTAAAGAAGGGGGACAGACAAAGATGAAAAAAGCCGACGGGGTCGGGGATGCATATGGAGGGAGGATTAATATGACTATTTTATATGCACCGTGGATCTTTTGATGATTCTATACGCTCACGGCTCACTTTGCTGATAAACTGATGTTGGAAAGTGCCTGAGCCAAACATAAGGATGACAGCAAAAGCAAAAAATTATACATATAGCAAATATCTAGTGATCCACGCTGTTTGTCTGTCTGCAGATATCCAGAGCACATTTTGTTCCCTCTAGAAAAAAAAACCTTGTCACCGCAACATCAACCCCAGAAGGCTGATCCCGTATTTCCTCGTCTTCTGTCACCATCCCCACCAACCCTCACGAAACCAGTTTCCCTACCCCTCAATTCTTCCGTTTGTCAACCCGTCAGAAACCTCACCTCCATACAGTTCACGTCCATCTCACCCAGCGAACGCGAGACAATGACAATATTCCATCATATATAGATGTGTATATATATAGTTCATGATTTACCACAGCTATAAAACCCATGTAGAATCTGTGTCTGTGTTTGTGGCTACACAAAATCTAGTAGTTGTCGATAGAATTAAGCTTTCGATGATGTGTTGTTGTATGTTTGACATTAATCTCATCCTTTGATTTCAGGAACCTTCCTATCTAAATGGCAGTTCCTTCCTCACAGCTACAGATAATGAAACAACTGATAAATGAGTTCCTGCCAGATTTTGGTCATGATCAAGACGGGGAAAAGACGGGGAAACAAGTCATTAATTTCTATGAAAATATTCGTCTCCAGCACAAAAACCGACAAAAGCCTTCACCATCTCCATCTCTGAGTAAAAAAATCCCACCTACTTCGGATCTTTTGTCCCTGCAAGAAAAAAAACACCAAAATGTGACTTCCCCCCTACTTTTCAATGTGGCCCCCAGCCAATCATCGCTTGCGCTCCAGATTAAAGCCCCAATACCCCTGTTCCTCTTTCCCCATTTAGGTAATTTGTTGTCTCCCTATGTCTCGGTTATTTCCTTATTCCTTAGGGCCAAAATTTTTTTTGTTCTAGGCACACAAATCTTATCGTGTGTGTTGTAACTCGAATGTTAATCATCCTCAGAGTCAGAAACCATCACATTGAATGAAGTTTATTTTATGTTATTGCTACCAATCTTTAGATCGATCAGAAACCTGAATACACATACATATTATTTCTCATATGTGACAAGACGCTAGGAAGGGATAAAAGTGCTGATAGGTAGGCATTTATTTCTAGATTATCATCAAATAACGGGATGACACAAGGGCTCAGGCGTCAAAGCTGTCGTTTGATCCTTCTATATCCTCCACATCTCGATGTTTTCTTTTCTTCAATATACTAAACATCTATTTGGCGAATAGATGGGCATCTTGCCTCACTCTGAAGCGGGTTATCATTCATAAGACATGTCCAGATGTGACACTTGTCTTTCTAATATTCACCCCAATCCACATTTACACACATGGGAACTCCGCTCGCCAAGCTCCTGATTCTTCTGGACATCCATAATCCCCCACCAACAACCATACGGAAGATCAAGTCTTACATCCGGAGACGACTCCAGCTTGGGGCAAAAATTCTTGTATAGGATGCGATCGGCAAGGCGGACCAGCGGGGCACTCGTGGGACCCACTCGCCGCCATTTTTGCAGAAGTCTGAACCTCAGGATGAGGAAAGGAAGATGTGGTAACATTTGAATTCTTCTGTTCTGAATAATGTCTGTTTAGTCGGTGAAGTTTACATGCATGAGGTCTATGGGGATGATGATTACGATGACAAAAAGGGTTCATAGACAACAGGTCGGTTCACCCAGACCGAATATTAAGTTACGTGCTCTGTATTCAAGATGCTGCTTTTGACTGTTACATATAATGACAAGTATTGGTTATCTACAGACAACGACGCCTAAATAACCCTTGACTGACCTACTGGGGCTCGACCCACAGGCATTGCTTTGCGTGGGATCTTGACCTCACGATACCTGGTCATGGAATTGATGCCCTAGTCGATGATGACATTGACATTGTCATTTGTTCTCCCATTAATTCCATATCATGGCGCCACTTGGACGATAATTTTTTTGTTTCAATTTCCGCGACACTGTTGTTTCCCCCCAAAGCCCTGGGTTGTGGATATTCGTCGACCAGGCTGACTGCCACAGGCCATCCTCAAGTGTAGATGATATACATACACATATATATATCCACCTGTGTCCATTTCAGAGTGCCAATGCCGAATAAGGCTCCTATTGCATACCGCCATCAACTCTGCATTTCGGCCTATTCATGGTAACATTCAGCGCCGTTAGCCTCAACTGTACATAAAATACTCACATTGGCTTGTCGCAAGTAGAGGTCGATGCTCTGAATCGTCATTTTACCATGTTCAGTCGCAGTTGCTTCATTTGACTGGGATGAGATTGGTGGCCAGGCCTTGAACCGTGCTTAGCAGGGCCTATGTTAATAGCCACCGGTCAAAATTGATATTTACGTTCGGTGCGGATGAGTTTAGTGTGACATCATGGCAAGAGTTAGTGTTGATGAACTCTTGTCTTTATAAGTATTGATGCAATGTATATTCACGGCGCAGGGTCATCCAGAAGACATGGCCACTGTCGGTGAATAGCCCACAGCGGCTTCCGGTGTCATCTTACACATCTTACACATCTGTCTCACTTCTCCTTTTCCCGACATGATGCATCCTCCATTTGCCCACGAGAGAATCTCGATTCACAGGACAAAGATTCATCTTGCCGGAATGGTTCTTGGTCGAGTGGGATGAGTCCATGGTTCTGCCCTGTGGGTCTTCTCAGTAGGAATGCCTCTCCGTTGTCCCTCTCCCCCTCTGCCTTGCTGCCCTGCTGCCCTGCTGCCCTGTGCGCACCATACTCTGCATTGACAACACCTTATGTTGCATAGATTCTCACCAGATTGAAGCGAAGGTTGATGCTGGACTGTGACTCGGTGTCGGTTTGGATCTTTGGGTTGTGGAGTTTTTTTAACAAAATGTACTGGAACGAGAACACACTATAGAATGTTAATCAAGACAACTAGTCATACGGGATATGACGCGAACTTCAGTATTCCAATTATCAGATTCACGGGCAGAATCTTGCTGTGTCAATATGTAAGGAGCCTTCAGAGGTTAAAAATCGGTGGACAAAGTCCGAATCAGAGAGTAGTCTCCGCCCAACGGCATCTTTTCTCCACGATGGGGTCTTGTTCCTCTTGTGTCTCTATTGCGAGTAACTTCAAATTAGACAAAAAGAAGTTCCAATATATTGGTTGTGGGTCTAGTTGGCCTATGACAATGAATGGTTCTAGAGAACGGATGGTAGTGAAGCGAGAAGATACCACTGCGTATGTATATAATTATCTACACTAACAGTGGATAAGCGAAGTTTTACGTGCAGAACTCATGAATTTTGTGGCGGTGATAGATCGATTGGTTGACGAACAGCCAACAAGTCCATGGGACCAGATTCTGCAAACAATTCTGCGGATATAGACATAGACAACATGATCCTGTTACAAGAGCGGAAATTGTGATACCAAATACCAATCAAGGATCATGATGCTAGTTCTTACCACATTGGAAGTTTAAGGTTATGAAAAATCGAGTTTGTTGTTGGAAAATGAGACTTATGGGATTATCCGGAGCTTGGACAATACACGTGAGCTGTTAGATATGTTGATCTTCAAGGCAAGACTGCTGAAAAGAAAATATGGAGCGGTGCTTCTCGGGACCGTTGATCTCCGGACACACAACACTGAATCGGTGACTTCCATTGAAAACAATGCCATCTAGAAGAATATAATGCTCGTCTTTGACCGGATAGAGAAAATTGTTGGAGAGACAGTATGCTTATATATTTTATAACTTACCAGTAGTTATTGATGAGTGACACTACATCATGCAAGACAGACAGGCCACTTACTTGCACCGAAGTCTGGGCTACATTGAAAGAAAACCAATTATAAACTGAAAACGTCAGTATAAACAAACTACGATTCCGGCCAAGTTTGTGGAACTAACTGATTGGCTGTCATTCATCGCAAATTTCCGATGCGAGACCTTTCTAAAATTAACCTTGCCTAGACCGAGGCGCAGCAAACCTTCTTTTCCCGCCAAAAACAACAAGCTGGGCATATTAACAATACAGTATCGATACAGGTTACAAATAATGACAAGTTATATAGACATAAATGATATAATGATGCACGTATAGCTCGGAATCGCGGCCGGAGGGTTGGGTGTTCCGGAGCTTACTGATGAAGATATTTATATCAAATAGACTCAAGTCTACTGCGTTTTTGAGAACATTGACACCAGGAAATACTAAAACAAACAAGAATAGAAAAGATACAGTAGGACTGATGTCACTTGTGTTGGTCTAGCAGTTAGCTTGTTAGCTGTGATGGCTGGAACGAGAAGAGCCGGACTGCGCCTGATGTGAAATTGATGATTTGGTTGACTGAGGATCATCATGATGTTCTCATGAGAATCCATTTCTGGCATCAACTTATATATAATCTCAAACTACATTCCTTAGCCTAAGAAGAAAAAGGAACTTAAGACCTTCGTGTCTCAACAACCAGATCATTTACCTCGTTATCCCCTATACACTCATGAATACATCCCTTCGCAATAGTCAACAAAGTACATCGTCACAGAGGCCTCCATGATATCTCTACCTTCCCCCTCGTCCAAAATCTCATCCTTGCCCTCAACACCATTGGTCCCGCTCTCATCGGCGCCTGCGCCGATATGATCGTCCAAGTCCTTTAATAGTTTCAAACTTTTTTCCCTTTCTTTTTTTATGGTGACGTTCCCAAGTGAGGATTTTGGAATGGGACAGATGGTGGTGATGGGTCAAGAGACGATTGTAGAAGAGCAGATGGGGAGGATTAAGGCGGGGCTTCCGGCCAGTATTGTGAAAGGGGTCAAGATTTTCATGAACAAGTAATGTTGTAAGATGACGTAAAGCCGAGGATGAAAGAGAGTATGAATTAAAAAGTGGATAACGTTCATGCTATTTGTGATAGTGTTCACCATGCAGTGATGTTCGGTATCTTGTGCCGCAGTTTTAATCATAATAAGCTTCGTTCCGACTTTTCAAGTGTCATTATCAAAAAGGAATATGACCTCAACATGGTAATCAAACACTAAATGCTTACAAAACCAAAGGGAAGCCCCTAAAAATACATAGATAGACCCACAAACTTGTCCAATCTCAAACCCCCTTCTCCCGATGCGCCGACATCTTATCCAACATCGCAAAGTCCATCGTCATTGTATGTCTTCCGCCCGTTCGACTCCTCAAATGCTCATCATAATCGATAATCTCCTTATACGGCACATTCGCCACAATCTGCACTCGTCGCGTCGTCGTCTTCTCCCTCAACGTCACTACCGTATCATACAAATCCGGCGGCGCATAAACCGTCGACAAATCCACACCGCTATCCGAGTCATCCGTGACATCCTTGATGTCAAGGACAACACCGCCCGCGCCAGACGTCAGATCATGTTGCACTTGCCCGGCCACGGACTGCGGCGCAATGATACATACTTTCATGACGGGCTCCAGGATGGAAATGCTGCCTTGATCCATGGCTTGCTTCAGCGCTGTCTGGACCGCCGTGCGAGCCGCGGCGGCAAAGTGCCCTGGTGACCCACCTTGCAAATCTCCCTCAGATACATGAATAGCAACATGGCAGCTATGGACCGGGAATCCCCTCTTAGGGCCTCGGGCCAGCCCGGCGTAGGCTCCATTGACCAGGTTCTTGCTCGCTTCTTCGTAGTTCTTCCGAACGAGTTGCTGATCAGCGGGACCAACCGTGATGAAATGGATGTCAAAAAAGTTCCCGTCACGTTCAATGGTGCCAGTGGATATACCAGGGTAATAGCTCATCGGCGTAATTGTTACTGAGACGGTGACGGATCCCATGCGGCCGGCCAGCAGTTTATCGTAGGTGATATAGTCAGTGGTGACGGGGTCATCGAGTGTCTCCTTGAAATCGACAGAAACGTCACTGAAGCAAGCATTTGGGTCGTAACGACGTTTCAACTCATGGATAGTCACGCCAAGATGGAGCTTGCCCATGCCCTGGAGGATGAACACATCCTCATTTTCGTCATGCTGGAAACGCAGGGACGGATCTTCGCGGCTCAACTCAGTCAGTGCAGTCATGAGTTCAGTCGAAGCTGCTTTGCCAAAAGGTTCGATAGAAACAAAGGCGACGGCTGGTGGTACCACGGGCGGGCGGATTGCAAGATACTTGCGGTCGCCGTGAGGAGTGGTGCCGCCTCTATAGGAAATCAGCGTGTCGCCCGTCTGGGCGCCCGGAAGATCTCGCATCACGGCAATCTGTCCGGTATCAAGATGTTGTACACGCTCAATCTTGTCGGCATACACATGCGCAAGTAACTTGGGACGCTTGAATTCCTGTAGGCGAGTGTTATATTGGGGCGTCCGGCCCAACACAATTCCATAATAAATGCGAACAAAGGATAAGACACCGTGTTTCGGGTGATGCATGACCTTGAAAACGTGGGCGACATGAGCCAAAGTTGGTGCCATCCTACCACCGACGACCGCCTTGGAGAGGGGAATAAGCTCTTTTCCGTTGGTAACCTCAATCTCGGGGCGATCGAGGGGACTCGGGAGGTAGTCAACGACAGCATCAAGAAGGGGTTCAACGCCAATTTGTCTCAAACTGGCACCGGCAAATACGGGCACCACGGTGCCATCGCCCTCCTGAATGACCTTGCGGATAGACTCTTTGATGACCTGAGAGTCGATGGTGTCAACATCCTCCAAAAAGGCCTCGACCTTGTCCGGATCATAATCTGCGAGAACATTAATCAGGTTTTCACGTGCCACGCAGACTTCCTTCTGTAAAGCTTCGTTGTTAAGCTGACTGAGGGGCTCAGTGATCATTGTGACCTTGTCGCTCCCAGGAATCAGCTCCCAGCGGTAGACTTTCTTGTCAATAATATCAATCACACCGCTAAGTTTCTCCCTTGAATAAAGAGGAATTTGGCAGACTAAAGGGCGTGTCTTGAGTCTGCTGGCAACATCGAGAATCGACTTGCGAAACGAAGCACCTTGACGGTCAAGCTTATTGATGAACATAATGCGAGGGATCTTGTGTTGATGAGACGAGGCCCATACACGCTCAGTGTGAGCTTCAACACCCTCCACGCCATCAATAATGCAGATAGCTCCATCGAGAATCGGCAGACACCTGTCAACCTCAAACCGGAAATCCTGATGACCGGGCGTATCAATCAAGTTGATACGGTAAGCCTCAGACTTTGGTTCATCTGGCATGGCTGGCGGCCATTTGAAAGTGATGGCAGCTGACTGAATGGTGATACCCTTTTCCCTCTCTAACTCCATGAAATCAGTAGTCGTACTGCCCTCATCAACACGACCAAGCCACGGGATATACCCACTACAGAGCAGCATGCGCTCAGTTGTCGTTGTTTTCCCCTGCATATAGTTAGGATGGCTGTTTCAATACATCAAGGCGATTTCTGGTCACTGACAGCATCAACATGGGCAATAATACCGATATTGCGAATTTTTTCCACAACTTCTGGCGCTGAGCAGACGGATTCCTTGGTTCTCCATCTTCGTTGGAGGATACCGCTTCTTAATAATGCAGCTTGGGATCTGAGTTGCGAAGGGGTGATCAAACGACCGGTAAGGGCCTGTCGTGTGACCGTCAAAGTCCTTTGCAGAACCATGATTTAACTCCGAAACATTGGCTTATAAACTTGTTGATTAAATATTAAATTCGACCTATCGGACTAACAACTTGGAGCTTCGGCCCCACATTGACGCGAAATTTGTGCTGAGTCAGTAATGTTGTCGGGATGCTATCAACCCTTGTCAACAATAGGGTTACATCGACAACAAAATGGACTGCGATGGCGTCCATCATGTGCCTCTGTTTTATTCATTTTATTATATTGATGCGTTTTGTACTCTATAAATTGGAGCTTTGTTGATACAAGAGGTAACCATGTTACCACAGATATAGAAATTGAAGTAAGGTCAATTTGGCTGCAGATGGGAGTGTGTGTATGAATGGATATACCTATTTTAAATGCCGGGAAGAAGTGACATGAGCCTATTTAAACAAAAATCGGCAAAGATACGGTGTTCCCGTAATCGACTACAAGGAGGACATGTCAGGTTCCTTAGTCCTAAAATAAACCCGATTACTTTTGTACTTTACTATTTTCTGGTATGATCTCTGATAGCAGCTCACATTAGTATCGTGGACATCAAGCCAATATTCAAAAGTGTCACCGTCCTGGCTGGGCCATCCAAATAAGTCAATGAAGCCAATAGTGTAACCTTGAATTCAGGACCCTGGAACCCTGGACAAACCACGATCATAGCGTGCGGCTAGAAGCCAACTCCATTTGGCCCAGATTAGCAACTGTCAAGCTCTGGATCCTGCTATTTTATGAACAAAGTGCACTGAGAACCAGGACCTGGCATGAGCTTAAGGCTCCAGAGTGAAACTCCTTTTGTTCTCATCTTACTCTTTTTTCCCTTTTATTTCGTTTTTTTTTGCCCATTGCTTTTGATATCTAACATCCACCTTTGTACGCCTACACGGTAAATGAGTTACGGCCATTGCCAGGCTCATTATTCTACGTGACAATCCCCATAGAATTGAACATTTAGCTCTTTTCGCGTTGTCATTCTATTCCAGAAACCCGCCATTGATCTGCAGCCTCATCATTCTCATAGATCAGCGATCGTCTCACTTATCATCGTTCATCACCATTGCTTTTAAAGTTGACATAAGAACTTGGGATCGCACTCATATCTGATCCCTCGATTTATTTACTAAGTACATCTGCGGTTTCATCCTACCACACTTCAACGCAGATATCTTACACTTTTAGAAGCTGGTTTCTTTCCGTCCGGCGTCTTTTGTCCCCCACTGTGGTACAACTAAATAGAGGTTGTTTCTTCTGTCGAGGCTTCCAAATCTCCGCCTCATTGTCTATCGAGCAACCTCAAGTCTGGACACTGATTTATCTTCATCCCCCGTCATACTCTAATAGATGTGTTAATTTGAACCAGCAGTGGGCGTTGCAAATTCAACGAGCCTCTTTTACCAGAACTTTACATCAAATTGGTCATATAATTACGATATACCACTACAATTTCGCTTCATTTCTTTTGGGCCAGCTTGACACCGTCCCTTTTTTTTACGACCCGCCGTGAACTTCCGGCCACAGTCTGTTTACCTGATCACAGATCACTTCACGGTACCACCTTGCCTACCATCTTTCTGTCTGTCATCGTCCCAAGTACACACAGACATCTTGTGCTCTTGTCGGCGGCATCATTACTTGATCCACCTTCAACTTCCGCATTCCTGTTTTGGGCATCGAAATCATTTTGATTCATCCGACTTCGTCCCGACCGAAGGTTGTACCCCGCATTCGGCCTGGAGCCTAACTTCCGACACGTCTGTCCCGTAGTGTGCATCGGGCTTAGCTCGTCCACACACGGCCCCTCAACCGCAAAAGTGGAGACTCCTAATCCCCCCAGCATGCGCAGTACCAAGAGACTTAAGACGTCTATAGTGGCTGCGGAGCAGCCGACACCACTTTCTCGTAAGTAATCGAGTTCTTTGTAACATTGCACCTTTTACATGTTGCTCTCGAAATTGATCATATTCCTACACGGATATTGGAGGCGGATGGAATGCAGTGCATCCAATTAATTATAGGGGCTGGTTACGAGGTCTGGCTGGAGCTTAGCACTCCATCCCGATGCAGCCAACATTTTGTTCCGTCTGTATCTGGGCCTTTTGGCTGTTATAGGGCCAAAAGTCATTGGTTCCATTGCTGCCCAATCCACAGCCAAGTTTGGTTTCCATCACCTAGTTGTACGCCCGGATCTCCCCGGAACTCGGTGCCAACAGACTTGACATGCAGGTGTATCCTCTCCTTGGTGTACAGTTTCCAAATCGGATTCCCCTGCCTGGTCTTTTTTGCTCCCGCTACCCCTCATCTCATTCTCTGTCTTCTGTCCACCCATTCGCTTATGGGGATTTCGCCCCACGAGCCCTCCTTGTCCAATACTGTCCTCCCTTGATTTTATTCGCCGTTTCGTCAACATTTTCACCTCTTGAATTCTTGCCCCTCTCTTCCTACTTTTTCACCTAAATCCATAGAGAAGACCCCACCGAAACTTGGGATCCTCGTAATCAAACTTGTGTATTCTTTCTGTCTCCCTGCTGCGCCTGTAACCTATGCCGGCACTTCCTATTCTCCGCAGTTTTTTTTTACTCCCCCCTAAGCGCAGCCAATCCTAGTCTCCATCTCGTTCTGATCTAAATTTCACATCAAATCGATTTTATCATCACTTTCAATCAGGAGCATCACGTCACCAGTTGCGAGGTAGCTTGCTATTGTTGTGGTCTATTCGATACAAATCTTACTGTCTTCAGTGCACTGCGACATTGTGTCTGCCGTTTATTTGCTTTCTGTGACTTGCTGCATACTGTACCCGAGGGTCTGATCTCATTGAAACCTTGCGTCATTCCTTTGGTCCTAAGTGGCTACACCCACGTTCATTAGGACCATTTGACGATATCATCAATATCACCATACTTAACAATGTCATCTCAATTTTCCCCCATTTCTATTCATGGCAAACGGCCAGCCGAGACTCCCGAGCCACGCGATGAGTATGGCGAAGGGGAATCTTCAGCCCAGTCTCCAAGCCCTGAAAATCTCACCCATGCGACCACAAAAAGTGCTGACGATACCCGCCTTGCAGCCCACACTCACATCGTACAATACGACAACTTTGAGGAGTTGTTGAATCGTGTTGAAGGCAATGGCTTCCACAGCGCCACCGTCCACGTGCAAACTCTTAGCAAGACCGATTTTCCCTCCGTATTAAAAGCCATTCAACTGAATCGGCCTCATTGGATTATCAACAGCTACAATGCCAAGGCTGAATTACTGATCTTTGAGGTTCCCAGCGCGACCAACAATTGCCTGGTAGATACTCTTGGTGCCATATTCTGGCGCAAGTTCAATCAAAACGCCACCCACCCTGATTATGAGCTCGATGACCTCAGTCACCGGCTGATGTATGGGCTGGATGGTGACAGTAGTGTCGGCGAGCCTGGATTCGCTATCCGGCCCAGAGTCAGAATGGATGGCCGTCACATCTACAACCCAAATGACCCCGCATTCGATGTTGAATCTCACGAGGAAATTGATGTTTTGGTTGAGGTCGATGAAGAAGGCAATGTAATTCGGGAAATCAAGGAGGAGACTCTAAACGTCCCCAACAGTAGTTCCAACGTTGCTGCCGCCGCTCCAGCTGGATCTTCTGCCAATGCCACAGCTTCGGTCTCATCCACTGCTAGCCCTGGTGTTCAGGACCGGAAGGGCAAGGCTGTGGTGATCGAAGCTCCGGTTTCTGGCCCCACCGCTTCCGGTGATGCCGATGTTCAGATGACATCAGCTGATGTCCCTGTTCAGAAGCCAGCCGCGGAATCTCAAAATGATTCAGCCCAAGGAGAGTCTACTGCGGCCGAGCCTATGCGCATGGCCAAGGAGGATAAACAAAATGTGAAGAAGATCAAAATTCTCAAGCCCCTTACGGAGGAGGAACGGGTCAAGCGCCGTATTGAGCGCCAGGAGAGGGCCAAAAAGAGCGCCTTGTTCCCATCAGTCGTCATGCATTCTTCCTTTGCCCAATCATTGCTCATGTTGCGGAACACGACCTGCTGGTGGAGCAAGGCTAGTGATGGCGCGACTCGCATTGGTATTCTTGCCAAGATTATGCAGTCTGTTACTGCTCCTGACTACGGCAATCTCATCATCGAGCAGTACCGCTTCAGACGTGATGCCAAGCCCGAGAAGATACACACTATCACCATTAACACCAAGCGTGGAGGTTGTCCCATCAAGAAGAAGAAAGCCACTGAGCTTGCAGAACCCACCGATGATGAGACCATGACTGGCTACATAGACAAGAGAGAGCCTATTGTCATCTGCCCGAGTCTTTTCAATGTAGAGGGTGCTCCCCTGGTCATTCAAGCTACTGATATCTTCCAAGCCGATCCCAGTGCTCCGGAGCGTCCCTATTTGGATGTCGTCTTCACAGAGCAAGATCTTCAGGAATACGCTGTTATGGTATGGAAGACTGCTGTGCTGGAAGATTCTGGCTTAGACATTGAGAATATTGACTTGAAGACCGTTTCATTTATCCCCTAGGAAGAGAAAAGCACCGACTCGAGACCAAGTCCATCTATCTAATCAAAACCAACGACATGATTCCCAAACTACAGCGTCTGGTGTTGCTTCTGTGTCCCGTGAACCTGTATAGAGTGGCGGGTTACCATCAGAAGCCTCTAAACTTGCCCATAAAAAGAAAATCAGTATCGTCGAGCCTCCGGTCTCTCGTTCACATACCAAACAACTTTTTGTTCCTACTCAGACGTCAAGTAGCACCAAAGATGACCTTGGAAAAAGCCATGGGCATTGTCAAACAAAAAGCGAGGGTAGCATCATAGTACCGGAGATTTGAGGCATGACAACTGCCGAGAAACTAATCCGGCAAGCTGAGGAATCTGTTGTTAGATTCACGAAGAGTCGAGGTATTGGTGATATCACCAAGGTTCTCATCACCATAGGGGTTAACACAGATGACAGCCTGCCCTTGCGGCCCATTCACAAAGGTGTTATACTGGGGTGTATTGGCCAATTGATGAAGCTGAAGAAACCGAAGAGCGTGATGTCAGTATTCGGGTAGGGGAGTCTAGACCAAAATTATCTGACTCAACTAGGACTGCGGAACCAATGGAAGCTGGTTCATCATCAAGAACTGGAAATCGCAAGGCTTATCATGACCCACAAATACCTCCAGTCATTTAAGTTTGGCAGGAACAAGGAACGTCAGCAACCGGTGGCGGCTCATCCGTCTGAAGTCCGTTCCGAAGAAAATACATCCTCCGTCTACTATGATCCTTCCCATCATTCCCGGACTGACATGGCCTGCGGTGGTCTTCAGTCAAATACGACTTCCACTGAGATCTCGCCGGCTCGTATGGCTGAATCGCCTGCTTCTCATAAACTCAGCCGGGCGCCACAGCAAAGTTTAGAACGGAAGCAGAGAATTGGCAAGTCGCCCGAGACTCGACTGGGTAGTAATTTTAATGTACAGATAACTCGGGTATCGACTGAAGGGGAGGAAGCTGGCGGGGAAGGGGACGACGGGTCTCATGGAGGAAGTCAGGGAGATTGGTCGGCCTGGGAAGCGGAAAGGCAGATGGAAAGGAAAGGAAAGGACCTAGACGAGAAGAAAAATTGGTCATATAATGCGGATATAAAAAACCAGTTACACTAGAGTATCCTATAATATCAATAATAGGAGCCGATTGTCGACCGAAAAGCCTCCAAGAGGACACATTGGGATGTATATGGTAATTATTGGCGTGAATTAAACGAACGGTAAAGACAGCGAAGAGATCCCCAAAGAACCCCAAAAAAAACATACTCTGTGACTAGCAAAGATGAAGACAACCAGAAAAAATCCAGGCATATGAAAATGAAAACAGTCCAAGCAAAATGACAAAGGGCCCATGCACACGGATATATAACTCACAACCGCCGCCACAAAACAAATCCATTCATTATTCGAAAAGTAACAACCTCACATTTCCTTCCCTCCACAAACTAAACCCATCCTTCCACACCTCTTACTTCTTGCTTTTGCGATCGTCCTTGTTCTTGCGATACTTCTTTCCACTCGAACTTCCATTGTAACTACCCCCGTTACCGTGTTCGCGGCTTGAATTGGAATCATAGTTGCGATGCGGGTTTCCAATCCCGCCCGGCGCTAACAATGGGCGCATCTCCGTGTTGATTTGCCGCTCCTCCCGATACAGAAGTCTATCCAGCTCATCGGGAGTCTCGGCATAACTTTGCGGATGTCCAGTGTATGGGCCGGGAAGACCATCTTCGTAGGCCTCGGAGTATGTGCGGAAGGGCCCACCGGGGCGTTGGGGGTATGAGTGGTTTTGAGCGTAGTTGGCTGAGTGGGAGGCGGGAGCGCGGTTACGTTTAGAGCGAGACGTGTGTTCGCGACGGCGGGCGAGGGATTCGGCGCGGCGGGCTTCAGCAGCGGCGACCGATTCACGGGCTATTTCGAAGTAGATGGCCATAAGAAGGAGGGTGCCTTGCATCAATGCGGACAGAACAAAGATACCCCAGGTGGACCAGCCGCGCATTCCGAGTCGAGAGTACAAGGAGACAGCAAAGACGATACCTCCGGGAGTTTGGATACACATCATGGGGATGGACAGAGAACCAACGTGCTTGAGATTCCAGGTGGTGTAGATCTGAGGAAGGTACTGAATGGCTGCAAGCATGGCAGCCATGACGCCAAGGACGTTGGCCCAAGAATCAAGAAGGTCGGGATACTGGAGGATGATGAGGGCAGTCGCAACAGTAATTACGGCACCGTGAAGGAGACAAAGGATGCTGACCACGATAGCAGAGTTGCGGCTCGGGGTCTTCGGATCGACATCTTCGGCAACGGTCGTTTCAGGTAGCTGTTCGGGAGTCGGTGATTGGAAGAAGACAAGGTAGAGCAGAAGACTATAGTAGGCATGACGTCAAGTTAGATCCGGAGTCCCGTGTCGAGTGGGGCCGTAGTGGGGTGCATAGGATAGACTTACATTCCGGTATAGCAGATCCACTGAACACCCAGCTGGGCAATACCGAGAAGGCCGAAGGCGCAGTTGGTAGCATCAACGATTTTGCAGCAGGCGAGGTCCTGGCGGGAAGGACCAGTAGTCAAAATATTGGCGAAACCTGCGGTAGCAGAAGTAGTGCCAAGAAGCACAAAGTAAGGCGAAATACCCTCGGCTGTGCCACGAGAGTAGATGCGCCAGTGCTGAGGAAGGTAAGAAACCAATAAACCCACGAGAATTACACTGTTTAACAAAATCACATATTAGTTATCAGATGTCGCCATAAGAGGATGAAAGTGGAGTCATAAGAGGCTGGTATGGCAAAACAGCGGGAAGCCGGGTTCGACATGTTCAGCTCGGATTCAGCATATTCCCAGTACAGCCTGTATAGTTTGGCGATACCGATCATGCAGACTTCACTGACGTCACGGTTCCCGGGCCTTCCTTGGCCAGATCCCAACTAATAAATACCACCACAGAGATTGAGGATGGCTCACATGGAAGCAGCGACATTCGTGAAATTCGGCTCCTTCATGGAATCGCAGCGATCAAGCGCTGACCTGGCCGAGAAAAGCGCGCCTAGGCGCGCATCGGACATGTCCATGGCGATGACGACGGGCGAGCTTCAAGTGATGATGCGGACGGGCAATGGCGGTACAGACTGATTAAGCGACAATAATGAGAAGGGTAAAGATTTAGGTTTCGCAGTGGAGATTCTGTAGGCGGGAGAGCCAGAGATATGAGGGGTAAGAATTATGGTAGGAATAAGTAAAGGAGAGTGAGGCCCTGCTTCTCAGTGAGAGGAATGAATGACAGTGCCGACAACGATGCTTAGAGATGAAACCCACGGGCAGGGGCCGACAGCAGCGAGCGGAATTGTTGAATCAATGAGCGGCGATTGAATAAGGATTTATTAAAGGGAGTTATGAGGGTTTCCAGTGGTTTTCGCTGTTTCTGGTGAACAGGCACTGACAGGTGTTGAAGAGGCCTGTAATTTCATGCAGGACAGGCTGTGGACAACAGACAGCTGCAGACAGCTACAGTGGGCTGCAGTGGGCTATTACAGAAGAGGGCCTATAATTGGGCGGGAAGTGGTTGGTGGTTCAGCAGGGGTCCTGGTAGTCCTTGGTGGCGATTCAAAGTGAAAGGATTAGAAGACAATAGGCGAGGCGGCCTGCGGGAGATCAGGCAATGATGACGATGTTGTGTTGAAGTCGCAGGGAAAAAAGTCGTTCGCTGAGCAGGTATGGAAAAGGGAGTAATATTCTGGCATCGAAGCCTGAGGTGGGAGTCGGGCTTTTTTTTTCTGGATTCTATGGTGATGAGACAATAGATAGAGACGATATGTCAGTGGGTAGATATTACACAAGGCTAGACTAATAGTAAGGAATGAGATAACTGACGTCTAGAACAACAATCTGAGAATGATCGGAAAATCAGTTTCGAAAGGAGTGATAGAATGTTAAATGTAAGGACCAAAACTGAGAATCTACATTGAGGACCAAACCTTCAGAAAAGAAATATGAAGAGGTAAGATCTGTGTCAGTCTCCGTGGACTGGAGCAATATGTACGAAATCTCCGAAAGAGAAAAAGGCGAAATGGTAAAAATAAAGACAGGCCTAAATATGCTTGCTCTATCGTAACTAAAAGACTGAGTTCGACGACGATGAAGGTCTGTTGGGTCGGCTTATAGGCTTGCAGATACCCGGCGTCAAGGAAAATGGATTGTGGCAAATATTACAGAACCAAGGTTTGGATCCATACACGACCTTCATTCTGCTGTGACACTCAAAATCTAGTGCTTAGGTTGAGAAATATCAAGGATAACCACATCTTGACGTTCACGATCACCTGGCTGACTTTCGACTTGTAGGGGTTTTATCCACATAAGGGGTTGTTAAGATATCTAACCCTTTTCTCAGTTCGTAACAACCAGTTATGTCGTTGATGGACTTGGACTCTCCTTGGGATCATAGTCATATTTTGATACACTCCATAACCGGCCCCATTTATCCACTCACTATAGACGTTACCTGTCATAATTTGGATTTGTGAAATACTACTTTTCGAAATGTTTGTCTTCCATCACAACTCCTTAGGAAATTCCCACTAACCCCCTCAACCCCTAAACACTTCTCTCCATTGATCCATCCATTACAGCCTACACCTCACATCATTAGCTTGTTGCATTCAAATCCCCAAGGCTTATTTTTCATCATCAGCATCTCCCATCGTCTGACTCCGTATCCTTGCGGGATGTTTTCAACCCTTTTTTATAGGCTTCAATCAGCCCCTCCCACAATCCGCCTCTTCCTCTACCTCCTCCCCACAATGCTGATGCCCATGGGAACCGCAGGCTTCAAAGAATTGAGTGATGAGGCTTTATATTCTCTCCCATCCGCTGGGGCTGACTTTGACATCGACAACCCACATGGCCTTCTAGCTCCGTTGTTGATTCCTCGAGTCCCCGGGACGCCGGGACAGGAGGCGGCCCAAAAACATTTCTTGAACTTCTTTGCCAAGGAGTTACCAGCCTGGAAAGTTGACATCCACAACTTGACGAGTACGACACCATTAACGGGCGATCGTCAGATTCCCTTCTCTAATCTGATCTTTACCAGAGATCCGCCATGGGCATTGGGCGGTGATGTGGGGAGATTAACTTTGGTGGCCCATTATGACAGTAAAGTGATACCGGAAGGCTTTATTGGAGCTACAGACAGTGCTGCACCATGTGCCATGTTGATGCACATGGCAAGGAGCATTGATAAGGCCTTATCTGCAAAATGGAAAGCCATAGAGGATAGCAGGGAGGCAGGGTTAGAAGAGGATAAAGGTATCCAGATTTTGTTGTTGGATGGAGAGGAAGCCTGGTTGCAATGGACAGATACTGATTCATTGTATGGGTCGAGGTAAGATGTACCCCATGGCAATGCTATTCCGGTTCGGGGGGAAGTGTTCAATACTCTGTCCCAGACCATCGATGCTAACACCAAACAGAGCTTTGGCACAGGACTGGGAGTCACAAATGTATCCGGCCTTGTCCACATACAAGAGCCCTCTGAATGCTATAGATCTGTTTGTCCTTCTCGATCTCCTTGGGGGCCCCAACCCCAACGTCCCTAGCTACTTTCCTACCACTCATTGGGCCTATCGGAATATGGCCCGGCTCGAAAAACGCCTCCGGAACATTGGTCTCCTGCAGTCTCACGTTGTGAGCCCATTCTTACCTGACATCGGAAAGACTAAGCAGCAATTCCGCGGTGCTAGTGGAATCTCAGATGACCATCTTCCTTTTCTGACGAGAGGAGTTCCTGTGCTCCACATAATTCCGTCACCGTTTCCAGCAGTGTGGCACACCTTGAATGATGATGGTCCACACTTGGATATTCCAAGTTGCCATGATTGGGCCATGATTACTACGGCGTTTGCAGTCGAGTGGATGGAATTGGAGGAGTATATGGGTGAAGCAGGGACGAGAGATACTACTAAGAAGACACAGGTACGAATTGACGGTGATATATACATTGGAGAAGAAGTGCCGGTTAAGCAAGAGTTATGAGTGGGTAATAATTGGTAGCGAAACGTCCAAAATCTGATCCACTAACGCCATTTTGTATTTTTAGTAAGCTTTTCTGGAGTTCAAAACAAGTAGTGGCCATCATATGACCTAATGTGGACGAATGTAGAAATAGTCATGCATTTATGAATTTAAGTTTAACAGTAACATTCACATAATTAAACAATTTAACATGACCTTAGGCAATTAAGATGCTGTCACCAATGTTCAATATTCAACATCCTCTAATTAGGACAATTGAAGTTCATTTACGCCACACCTCCACATTTGATGCCACAGTACGGAATGCTTGTCCGACCATGATCCCTGCTGAAATGTGGCGACTGCGGCGGGATGCTTACGACTCTGCATTTAATTTACTGATTTTATAGAGGTGCTTGGTGCTCAATGTGGTATCCAGCTTAGCTGGCCACAGACTGAGCGACGTTTCAAGTAGGAAGTTGCGTAGATGGTTGATTTTGAGATCGCGACCATTGGAGATTCATGATACCTTAAAAATTAATTTACGTTGTTCACCTTTCACTAATCTGTTTCTTACTGTTTTATGTTCTTCCATAGTGGTACTCATTGACGGATACACCTTTTTACCTGATAGAAGATTTCTGGTTTCTCTCTTCCATCACGACTACCGACTACGACATTCATATTGCGTCAGCCATTCACCCCACACCGCCATCCGTAGTCATGAAGTTCTCACCCATTACTACTCTCCTGCTCGCCGCCTCAGCCATCTCCGCCGCTACCTGGGATTTCAAAGATGCCTCTGTCAAGATCAAGCCCAAGAAGGGTGAAGTCAAGTCTCAAGTCTTCTCTTCTTCCAAAGTCTCTACCCTCCCTCTTGACATCCGCGCTACCGACTCGATCATTGTTACTCTCACTCCCGATCTCGCCGGCAAAGATGTGAAGCCTCACCAGGTCATGCTAATGCTCAAGGACGTTGTTACTGGTCTTGAGGCTCCCTTCGGCTTTACCACCCGCGACAGTGACAAGTCCGTAGCCAAGTTCGTAAGTTTACCGGAACCATATCATACCACGCCAATGTCTCGACATAGTCTAACATGTATCTTCTACAGACATACCGCGATATTCCTGCTCCTCTTCTCAAGGCTGATAAGCTGGAGGCCAGTGTAGTCATTGGCTCCTTTGGCGCTGACCAGGCTATCAAGAAGCCCGTTTTCTCTCTAATTCCCCAGTCTGTTGACAAGAAAGAGCCCCTCCAACTTCCCGAGCGCTACGAGGCCAAGCCTGAGATCCACCACATCTTCCGTCCCGATGCTCAGAGCCCCCCAATTGTCGTTTCTTTGACCTTCGCCCTTGTTGTCATTGCTGCTGTCCCCGCTCTTTTCATTGCCGTAAGTACACCTGCTATCTTGCACAAGGTAGATTATCGATATACTGACGGAGACCAATATAGTGGATCGCTCAGGGTGCCAACGCTGCTCATTTGCCCCAGGCCTTCGCCAAGGCCCCTGTTGCCCACTGCCTGTTCCTTAGTTCAATTGTTGCTATGGAGGGTGTTTTTTTCATGTATTACACTACCTGGAATCTGTTTCAAGTCTTGCCTCTGATGGCGATTGTTGGTACTCTGTCGGTGCTCAGTGGTTCCAGAGCGCTTCGCGAGGTCCAGTCCCGGAGACTGGCTGGCGAGCGGTAAAGATGAAGGCTGAAGTGAGTAGTTGTTGATAGGTGATCTAGTTTGAGGGAATTATTAGAGCGTGTTATGATATACCTTGATAGACTTGAGGTTGTGGTCAGGATTACTGGAGAGATTGCCTTGTATAAATAGATAACTCGTTTCTGAATATATGATTTCCTTTTGTCTTCAAAGAAAAATCAAAGATAAAAGAAATCGACAGAAAGATCTTTAGTTTGCATAAATAGATATCATTTACATTACATCATATAAAGTGGTATAAGGTATGTCATTATCATGGGTATGCCCTGTGTTAGTCTTCAACGTCATCCTCAATATCTTCATCCGCTTCATCACCCGGTCCAAACACCAACCCATCAACCCCTCTCACAATCTCTTCTTCAACCACAGGCTCCTTCTTGATACCCACCCTCTTCCGTTTCGCCATTTCCTCGACCGGCTTATCCGTTGCCCATTGCTCGGTGCTAGCTTCTTCTTCTTCTTGCTCCTCGGCTTCCTCAGACTGTGCTCCGATGCCGCGGAAGCTTACCACACGCTCGAGATCCCTAAAACGTACCGCTGGAGCAGACAAGGGACCCAACCGGGCTCGCTGGCCACGGAGTATATTCGCCATAGCAGGAAGCCGTTCTAGTACTAATTCTGTACGTGCAGCGCTACCTAGAGATAGGAGAGGTGGTGCATTATTGGAAGCAGCTGGTTGAGTTAGAGTAGCTGACTGACTTCTAGAAGTCTTACGGAAAAGATTGGCGCCTGTCAAGAATTGGGACTGAGCTGGGCGTTTGTCACCTCGGAGCAATTTTGATGACCAAAGATCAAGCATGCTTTCAAACTCTTCGCGAGTCCGCCACAATTTGATGCTAGTGGGATAGAACATCTTGAAAGTATCTCCACCTCCACGACCAGGATGTTGTTGCCGTTTCACTGGTACAGGAAGACCATGGAGAAGACCTCGAACTGCAACCTGGAAAGACATTTCATCTTGTCTTAGAACGTAACTCCCAGTATCTCGGTTAAGAGATCCCCCGAATGCACCGCGACCCCCAAAGAAACTATCCCAGGAGGGAAAAAGCATATCGGAGTCAGATAAAGCATCGATACATTTGTTGATGTAGCTGACTGCTGTTGGGAACCCTTCTGCTACTATTGGTGGCTCACACGATAGAGGGTAATTTTCATGTAGAGAAGACACAAAAGTGCTGGTATCGGTACCGATCTCGTCAATCAAGGCTTCAACATCTACTTGAGATTTCTTGGGTCGAGAATGCGCGGCCAAATACGATGGAAGATCCTCAGCCAGATTGTCTTTCAGTGGCGTGTCATCCCGCTTGTTGTAGATAACTTTTCCCACCGCATGAAAGATGCCAAGGGTAGCTTCACGCAGAGATACTTGCTCCAGTATTTCCATCTCAGATGTAGTCATTGATATATCCTTGATAATTTTCTTTGGTTTAGTGAGCTGCACCCGAGCACCCCAATCACCATCTATATCTCCTTTCAGACATAGGAACTCTAGAGATGAGACAGCGTTTCGGATATCACCAGTTTCACCAAGTCTTTTGAGAACTTGAGGTCCCGGAGTTCTCTTCCTGTCAGACTTGCATGCCTCTTTGCGTACTATAAGCTCTAGCGCTTTGTATAATATAGATGGTGCAATTGCATTGAATTCGATGACAGAAGTCCCAGGGTGACGTAATATATCCGGTCCCAATAGTCTATGAACAGTGAAACTATCGGCCGCTGCCGATGTAGTTGTTAACAATGTCTCGGAGATAACCATGACAATAGGCACTATGGGTTTTTTTACTCTGCCCTCAGCAAATGCTCTTAATGAGGGTGTATTTGCACCCAAAAAGCCAAGCACAGTGCTGCGGAACGATAAGAGCGTTGATGAGGAACGGGTATACGTATTGGGGAACTCTTCAATGAGAATAATGCGTTTTGAATGATCATCAGTATCAAAGGCGCTACCTGATGAGATTGACGTTTCCGATTCGTCTGTATCTAAACTCGCAAACGTTCCACCAATACCCAAGAACGACTCGAACTGTGATGATGCTGATTCCATGTTGCCAAATAGACCCCCTACGGGATTCTTCCATTCTAAAATGCGGAAGCCCATGTCTTGAGATAACAATCGCACAGTTGTTGTTTTGCCAGTACCCGCATGTCCCTTTAAAAGAAGTAATCTCTGACGGATGCATCCTGTCAACGCATCAGTCAACCATCGACGTACATCAGAGACCTTTTTCTTGTGTACGGCCAGCTCATCTAGATTTATTGGTGCAAAGCGTTCTGACCATGGTCTCAAATCATCATTTGGATTCTCTACGGGCTTCTTGGGTTGTATGTTGGTGACTATTGGTGGTCGAAGGAATTGGCTCCCACCACGGGAACCAGATGCTGTGAAAGAAGTAATGCTCGATTGTATGGATGCTGGTGTACCGGAAGCCGGTTTTGGGTTTGTGTTAGCTGATTGAGCTAGACGTTTTGACGCATTCCTTCCAACGATCGATGTGGGTGCTGGGGTTGAATCGGAAAGGTCGTCTATATCGTCTATATCAGAAAGATCATCAATGAGCTGATCGATGTCTGATATTGACTCTACGGCTTGTTCAGCCAATGGGACATTTCGTGGTCGTTCAACAAGTGTAGTGGTTGTCTCTGGTGGTTCCGTTTTGGATATTGGTGTGGGCGGCGCCTGCTGTGCTTGTCGTGTGAAGAGAGTCAAGATATCATTGGGACGACTGGCTTGCCTCATTTTGGTTTTCTTGGTTGCAGGAGGCTTCGCAGATTCCGAACTTGAGTCTGGACTCAGTTCTGGCTTCGATTTCTGTATGATGATGCGTTGGTCAGTTCTCGATTCAATAAACACTCTTTACCACGGGGTTGTTTACTGTAGTGGCACGAGTGATTCTCTTCGCGGGAGAGACGCTTGCTCTAGGGGAAGCAGCAAAGAAGCGCGTGTGGGAGTTTTCAGAGAAGGAGACTTCATCATCTTCGTCATCAGATTCGACAAATCTTTTGCGCCGTCTCGTGACCGGCGCCATGTCGTAAACCTATATAGATATATGGATCAAATCTCTTTTTGGCGACCGCGAATTTTTTTCGGGTGATATTGTCAGACAATGTATTCTAAGCACTAGATTACAAATTTGGCGAGTCTGAAGAAATAAGTGTGTGATTTGGATAAGAAAAAAAACAGTCAAGTTCTTAAGATAGGCAGTCGCGATCTTTCCAAAAGTTTACTGCGTAGCTATTCATCAAGTATAGTCAATGACACTATCACATTCATACATTTATCTAGGGTATTATAGAATATCAGGGCTGAGCGCATGCTGGGAATTAGGATTCGAATCCTACCGGTACTCGGTGGAGGTACAAGGCATTGACAACTACATGTGTTTCAGACAATGCGATAAAACCATTGTGATAGTTGAATTTTAGGTTGAATTCATGATGTATTACGTTGTCATTAATTATGTATCATAAGATAACAACTACTGCAGAACTTAATTAGTTATGAGTAGCGTACGACCCAGTTTCGATTGTTGCTTTCATCATCCGACTGCCACTAATAATAGAAGTGGTACAAATAACAATGTTGCGCTTGTCTAGATGTCATTATATCATTAACAATATGTACGAAGTTTTTGGTGGATAATAAATATTTGACTGAGACTTACCTTCATCTTGCTTCGCGATAAATCGCAGAGCTGCAATCTCTGCAAATGTGACACCTCCAACAAACACCACAAACACAGTCTGCTTCTCACTCTTCCCAGCACCCAACATAGCCCGAGCCTTGACCGCTTTATCCTCGCCCTTTTGGGTCTCGTAGAAAGTAGCTCCCCTCACATGCTTCACAGCTTCTTCAAACCCATGCCATCCTTGCGCGTGGCCGCTATCCGGTGCAATGGCCGGACCTGAGGTAGCTCCACCGGCCCGCACCATCTTGTGAAGATACTGCTTCTGCAGAACACTTTGAATGAGGCGAACTGAAAGGGGTGCGTATCCAGAGTAAACGTAAGCGATATCATCAGGGTCATCTTCCTTGACTTCGTCCACAATCAGACGGAGATAACGACGCAGATACGAGTAATTAGTCTTCTCGCCAGGAATGCCGGCAGATGCAGCGAGTGGAATCACATTTGATAGCGGCGAAGATCTTGAAAGAATCAGCTGAAGCTTTTCGAGCCTAGTCAAGGTCAAAAGATGTTGATAACCGTAGCCCTGCAGGATAAGCCTCTTAAATTGCTCATATTCTTTTGGTTTTATACCACCGGATATGCAAGAGTAGATACAGAGGAGTCTCAGAACCTCGACTAGAGGAGTCTCCCGAGCAATGAGCTCCTCGATAGCATCAAACTGTGATGAAGGATCGGCACCAGCGGCTAAATTCTGTTGGACTTCCAGAATCCCTTTGAAGAGATCGTTCCGAGTATGTTTTATGATCTCCTCGGCGAGACCACTGTGTATTCTTAGGCTAGCCTGCTCGGCCTGGAAGGCCGGCAAATTGCCCACAAACTCCTTCAGCTCTGTAATGGTCTGCGTATTCTGCTTTGTCTCGTAATCCTTCTGGATCTTTTGAAGCCGACGGGCAACCTTATTCAATAGACTGCCCACAATTGCAAAGTTGGCATCACGAAGTTGATTGTAGAGCTTGTCCGATGAATCGAGTTGAATCGTTCTTTTGCGAGATTGAGCAGCTCCAGTGGATGTTGGCGGTTGGGCTCCCACAACGGTAGTATCAACCTTTGCTTGGTTGTTGTTGATTTCAAAAACTTCATCTAGAAGTCCCTCGTACGTGAGTTGGGTTAATAGTGGGGTGACAAAATCGACTTCTCTATCGATAAGGATTAAACTTTCGACCTTAGCACTGGGTATCAAACGAGGTCTGGATTTGTCAGATGGGTCTTCCCCTGCCAAAGCCTCTTGTCGCATACGGGCCAAGATATCCGCTACTCTCTTGGCGTTGTCTCCCTTTCCAATGATTCTTGGGAACAAGCCATGTGTTTGTTGAATCTCCATGAGGGCTCGAGACAACAGGAATAAGGGCGTCACATCTTTGGCAAGGTATAGGTCTTTGAAGGCATCATCAAATTCGAGAGACAGCACATCATGTTCAAGCGGGAAGAAGGACAACGGTAATTCGTGTATCGTCACATCTCCCATCACGCCAGCTTCTTCGAGAAGTCTATCAGACACAAGTGTACGACGGGGAACCCAAAATATATGAAACTCGTGGCCAGTCTGGCTTTCGCGGCGCAGTTTATTGATTTGATCTACGGAAATAGGCATGTCAGCACGTTACGATGACATCCACCGCATGGGGAAGTGATGCGGACGCTATGAAAATGAGCTGATATATGTAGAGTTGTTTCATCTTCGTAGATTGAACATATCTCACCAGCTTACTGTTCACGAATGGGCTATGAAGTCACCAACCTGCGATTTTGATAGCTTGGCCGCCACTCTCTCCACGCGCAATGAAGATCACATTGCGCTGTGATGTGTCCGCGTTATCGTTTTCAGTCACAAAGAACTTGTCGACGCCATATTCTTGTAATGTCGTAACCTTAACGATGGTACCGACTGGGCCGACCAAACTTCGCTCAATTACAAGATTCTTCTTGCCTTGAATCTGTTATATCGACAATGATGCATGCGATTAGTTTTGTGGAAGAAATTAATTCAGCGCGATCAATTGCAAATGATCACGAGGTAGTGGAAGAGGAGCTTACCTCCTCCAGAAGATTCAACAACGATTTCCGGTTTTTGTCTCGAATTTGATCTGCGTTGAATTCCAATTGAGGAGACATTGTGAGTTCAAATACAAAGATCGAGGCAGATATAAGATTGCGGGGAGCAATAAATGGATCAATATTGTCGTGTTGACTTTGGGCGATTGTGCGCGAAGCAACCCACCTTGGTGTGATATCTGTGGATACTCAAGCTTATCGATTTAACCGATTAATTCCCGGCGCATTCTATATCCACACTAAACGAAGGATCATTCAACAATAGTTCTGTAAGAATCAGAACAAAGACGTTATTCAGCCAACAGGAGAAGATGTGTATAAACATCGCTGTATACAAATTCCAAATATCTTTCTCCACCCTTATTCAACATTTCTCATCGTGGTAAACCCATTTTATGTCCTTTGGGCGCGCAGTATTTCCCCGAACAAATTCAAGATCGCCTGGAGGTCTTTCAGCAAGGGTATTTCCAGCAAGCATACTTTGAACACTCAAGCAAAGGCTTTCAACAGTCTGTACTGGACTCCAACCTTTACCCAAAAGATCTAGACAAATGAATCCGTTGGAGTAGATGTGAGGGTGTAGAGGAACGGGACGATCGGGTTGATTTACAAAAACAACCTCCGGAGGTTCTATTGTTGAAGAGTCAGACATTATGAACCATAAGACATGAACCTGAGAGGAATCATACCTATGGGATATTGCATCCCAAATGTTATCTGAAGTCGGAAGGTTTGCCCCTCATATATCCTGTTTCCCATGACTTGCAAGTCGACAAACCACCTTGTTAAGTTAGGAGGGTCAGACTCGACTAGGAAAATTCCAGGAGGGAGAGCTTCTTTTTTGATCTGTTGCAGTGTTAATCGGATGTTTCTAATGATGATGATTTATGAGGTGACATTATGTCAGAAAGTATGACGGTGTGAGTTGCATACCTTCTGGAGCTCTTTAGATACTCGTTTTGAGGCGATTGATTGCATTGTGAGAAGGTATGTCGAATGAAGAATATGTGTGAGGCGATATTAAAGTAAGCTTGCAGCTTGAATGTCTAAAGATAGATGAAAGGATCTTCGAATACCAAAATTGGGAGCTCACTTCTATCGAGGTCGTTTGGTAGGAAACCCAAGTGGACAGTGATCATCTGTTTGATTGATACAATTAAAAGCTAATGAAGAGGCGCTAAATCGATTGTTGACAAAAGATATCAACTGATTATTATGGTGGATGTGTGGTGAAAGTAGGCAGAAAGCAGTGATATGGACTGATGGATGTTGGAATAATTGAATTTCGATGACGATCTATGTATCAAACACAGATTATATCGGACATGCGGGACAAAATAAATGGAAATTTGTGAAATGGCGTCACTAATGATTTCTGTCCAGATAGGGTATCTTCCCATTCAAGACAGATCCTGACGGTTCGGATTCGCTTCATCCAAATGGCCTGGTGTAATTTCTGTTGGCAGGAATTTGAAGTAGTGAGTTGGGGATATTAATTGACAACACGGGCGTTTATGATGCCACCAATTTCATCCAGCAATACTTGTCTATGATGTCGGGTAGCCTTGTATGTTGCAGCATGAGGTAAAAGGTTTATATGTAGCTATGTACGACACTAGCGGGATATGCAACTGCGCATCATACAGGTGGGGTCAAACAACTGCGGAGTGAATATTAGGGTTGAAAGATTATTTGTTTATTAGGGTTAAATATATTGAACTGCACAGATGTGACATCATCTGTTCGATGTAAGTGGTATACGGCCGCTCCGGTCATGAGATGTCCACCAACAGCGAATGAATTTTATTGATATAATATGTAATCTGCCATATTTAAATATTCATCATGGATTTGATTTCTGAAGATTGATTTCTACATACACACATCTATATATATATACATCACTAATCAAATGTGAGACTGGTCTTGGCCGAGATAATATTTTATAGACAATGAACGTCGGTTGGTGATTCAGAGATCGATGCAGATATTATGAAAGCATGGCATACTAGTATCATTTTTGTCAATATGGCTAATGATTGATGTATTCTAATGACGAAGGACACTAATCTACATTATATGAGCAGTCACCTTCTGGGTGTCCCGATTTGGAGAGGAATGTGAATTATCAGGGCAACTGCCATAACTTGACTGCTTATAGAAAAGGTTATGGTCTCATAGGCCCAAAGATTTTTCATTTCTAGAAGAAATTTCTACACTCATCACTACTGTGAGCATTCTCATTCATCTCCAGCCTTTCTAACCTACACCTATATACCTTCGCGACTTAACCTTCCATTTCCGCTTCCTATTAGTTCATGATCTCTAAGGTAAACAGGCTCTGTATAATGTCCAGTATTCGGTAATCATGATCTTATTTCACCAGATATCGCCAGATGTTTTTCCAGTCCCTGTTTCTGGTAGCCCACTTCGAACGTCATCGACAGCCGACCGTACCCCTCAATCAGCCAAGTCAGATCAGTCAGGATTATCTGGACAATTGATCTGTCAGTTCAAGACACAGGTTTGCTGAAGGATACATTCATGCTCAGTCTGTCTCCGAAAAAAGGAACCTCCTGCAACATCATTCTTGGTTTTCTGTTGCAGGTCCAATTGGAATTGAGATAACTTCCCCCTCTTCCCCTCTATTTTGCGCCAACCCAAACCACCCTGTAAAACAGCCCCGCGCCAGCGAAACCCAAAATCCGTCCCACAGTCGCAGTTAGAACCCGACGACCACCCATATCCCAGATCTGGCTGACTTAGCTTTGACAAGCATTGTTCCTGGTGGCGCCTGGCCCCTCTTCACGACCTGGTCTTTGCTCTTCTCCGTATCTCAGTCTCAGTGTATGATCCGGCTGCTATAGTTCGACTGCTTTTTCTGGAGCCTGTGTCAGTCTGCGCCTATTTATATTATACGGCCAGGTCGCTGGTTCTCTGTGCCTCTGTCCTCCCGTAGTTATCCGTCTCTTTTGATTGCACCTTGTTTACTTTCATTGTGGTCCTCTTACATATTCTGCAATATTTTACTACTGTTTATCTCCCTTCACTACTAAAAGACCAAGGCCGTTCTCATCGAACTCCATCCTGCGCTACAGACACGCCAAACCGACTTATAATCGCTTGGAGTTGATGTAGGCTAGTTTAGGCCCTGGAAGACAAACAGACTTCGTAACAACGCAACCTCCAACCAACTTTCTTCTCTATAACCTTTGCGAAACTTTTGCTAGACTTTCCATCACCGACGTCGAGAACTTATCCAAACTCCATAATATAATCAGGAATCCATATTCTAATACACTTACTTTTGATTCGCTTCTTACAATCAATCCGCAAACATGAGTTGTAAGTGATGCCCTGGCCTGAAACGCACCAGGCCTAACCCAACTCTTGCCTTTTAAGCATCTATCGCCGGATCCAATTGATGCCGTTTCATTCGCGCTTGCCTGCCACCTATAACAATTGCGCAGCCTCTCCTGGTGAATCTGCTAACACGTAAGCGTTTCTTATTTTAGCATGGCTGAACAAACTTTCGGGTCAGCCCGAGAGTTATGCGAAAAAGTAAGCCCCCCTTCTGTGCGCTATGCGCTGCCATCCTCTATGTTATCACCAACATCCCTCCCGCATCTGCCACCGTCGCATACCTACATTGTGCTAGGCCATCGACATCGACGCCCGAATACATCAACCTGACAAGCATACTGTACTCCACTGTGTTAATATCAATTGCGACACTACAATTCATTGCCTCCTGCATCTGTATGATTAACCAATGGATGACGAATCTAGGTCCAACTACAAGTTTGGCAAGACTCTCGGCGCCGGTACCTACGGTATCGTCCGTGAGGCCGATTGCGCTGATGGATCGGGCAAAGTCGCCGTCAAGATTATCATGAAGAAGAGTGTGAAGGGTAATGAGCAGATGGTCTACGACGAGCTTTCCCTTCTTCAGCATTTGAAACACCCTCACATCGTTAAATTTGTAGACTGGTTCGAGTCAAGGGTACGTCATTGTATAATTGCGCTTTGGAGTACACTGCAGCTAATGTAGCGTTTTTAATTGTAATTAGGACAAATACTATATCGTTACCGAGCTTGCTACCGGCGGCGAGTTGTTCGACCGCATCTGTGAGCAGGGCAAGTTTACCGAGAAGGATGCCTCCAGAACCATCAAGCAAGTTCTTGAGGCTGTGAACTACCTTCATCAGAACAATGTCGTTCATAGAGGTTAGTTTGAGACGTGGTCTCTGAAAATGCTCAACACCATTGTTGGTCTACTAACACAATCATGACTATCACAGATTTGAAGCCTGAAAACCTTCTGTATCTCACTCGCGACCCTGATTCCAAACTAGTTCTGGCTGATTTTGGTATTGCAAAAACCCTCGATCGTAAGGATGAGGTTTTGACGACAATGGCTGGCTCTTTCGGCTACGCCGCTCCGGAGGTCATGCTTAAGCGTGGACACGGAAAGGCTGTCGACATGTGGTCTATGGGTGTTATCACCTACACTCTTCTTTGCGGTTATTCTCCTTTCCGTTCTGAGAACCTGCAGGAGCTTATTGCCGAATGCATGGATACCGAAGTTGTTTTCCACGAGCGGTACTGGAAGGATGTTAGTGAGGATGCCAAAACGTTCATCCGTAAACTATTGAAGCCTTTCCCCGAGGACCGCATGTCCAGCGAAGATGCCCTCAAACACCCGTGGCTCACCGGCGAGAGCGCCAGTGACCACAACCTGCTGCCCGAGATCAAGGCGTACATGGCAAAGGCCAAGCTCCGTCGTGGTATCGAGATGGTCAAGCTCGCCAATCGTATCGAGGCTCTCAAGCACTTGGAGGAAGATCCCGAAAACTCGGATCTCCCTGATGACTCTTCCTTAGCGGCTGATCGTGCTGCTGCCGGTGTGACTGGTGAGAAACGGACATTGTCAAAGACAATCAAGGGTGCCATCTTCCGCGAGATCGTTCTTGCGAAGGTACGGGAAATGAAACAGCAGGAGGCCGATGCCAAGGAGGTCGAGGCTACCACCAAGAAGTCTGCCTAGAAGTCTGGTTGTAATTGTTTTGTCTATGCAACAAGCTCTGATCATCCTGTCAGAACTATCATGGCGGCCCAACTGCCTTCATCACGGTGATTGGATAATGGGCGTTTTTGGTTTCAGTACTGATGTATTTGCTTTTTTTTATATGGGGAAATTCGATACCACTACGCCGTGAACTGATAATTGGCGACAAAGTTGGCCGCGTCAAGTGGGTGACAAGGAGAAGAGTGATTGGAGGATTTCGAATTGGCTATTGGTGATGTTGGTCTTGCATGACTGGGCCATTTGTGACTTTTGAGATTCCGAGATGTCTCTGTTGAAGGCGTGGGTGGCTTGGTATGTGATTTATTTAAAGGATCTTTATGATGATTGCCATCATTCTTATAGTGGTATGCACGTAGGGTATTATGTGATACAATACATCTTTATGCAAATTACATATATGTCAAGTCTTAGAACCTAGTGTTGTTTACAGCGATAGTTACGGCGAGGAATATGTGAAATGCGGTTGAGATGCTGTCAAGCTGAGAACCAAATTTCCATTGTACGAGTCAACAATTTGATTCAGTGCTTAGTTCTTGAAAGAAACAATGTCAATTTTTGAGAGTTGGTAGTCCAGAAGACACAAAACCAAGTTCAAAGTGCAGTATTTGTTTTGTTATTATGATTATTATTATTCAAGAACAAGTCATAATTATTCAATCTCATCTCGGCCATCTTTAAAGTTCCTTCATTTTGGCGGGGCACTCTAAGCTTGAACCGATGTTTTTCGCGGCAAATCTTGTTGGGGTACCTGCACCAACAAGAAAATACAGAGCTTACCATTTTCGGACGACCCATCGTCACCATATATACATCATGATACATCTAAACCTCATATGCAACCTTGAAACCTAAGAAAATTGAGCCTGATATTTTACTACGGCAATCCTTTACTTTCCAGTTTGAAAGTCATTCTTTTTCCCGTCTTTCTCTGATTTTATTGCAGTCAAATCTTAGGCAATCTACTGCTTCTTGCGACACACAACCATGGCTCATCTCATTGGGCATATTCCGATTATTGGCCGGTTGGTCAGCGGGCAAGTCACGGAGTTCAATGTGCCGGCTGTGAAGACCGTGGATGTGGACTCTTTGACTGACCCTATGGGGCGGACATTGAGACATCTGACTCGTGCCGACCATTCAAACTATGCGCCACTTTCCGGAGAGAGGTTTGAGAAGGCAAATACTTTATCGCCATTACTGGTAGCCATGTATCGGTTGGGTGGTGATACTGAGGCTCTGAAGAGGTTGTACGAGGAAGTCCATGGTGAGTTAGGGGAGTGGATTGGGGTGGATAAGGAGGTTATGGATTCGGATTGGCAGGAGTACTATGGGGATGGGACGATGTTGAAGACATGGGTGGATCTTTTTGAAGATGCTGTGGTCAACAAGTGTGGAACTCATAGCTGGGAAGCAGTAATGTCAGAGTACTTGTTCAAGGGCCCTCGGCCTTTGATCGAGGGTGCCATTGCTACCAGTAAGTTTGTACAACGATCTACACTTCTAGAAGTTGGATCGCTAACTAGTTGTAGATGCATGGCCGGTAATCTATCTCGCAGATGCTCATGAGATTCAGAGCAAAGAGATGATGGCTAGTGCTTTGTCACTCATTGCGGCACAGTATTCACAACTCACTGGTTACATCAAGACTGCCGGAGAAGTCACTCCATCTTTCACATTATCATCGGCCCGTGAGATTCTGATAAAGATTCATAAAGATGAGCGCTTTTCTAGTATCACGCGTTCAACCTCAGCAGACTGGACTTCCCTTTTCACATCGCATGAGTCCGAAATTATCGATTACGTTTCATCTTGGACATTCTCTGAACCTGCTTCCCAGTTCAAGGAGGCTTATCAGACGGTTCTTGACCTTTTCTTAGCTTCGGAGAATAACGGAAGTTACTCCAGAGGGTTCGGCGAGATGCTAGCTGCTGGGTATGCCGTACGGAGATTACTACACTTCCTACCAGCAGACAAACATATAGGTTTGGTCAGAGGATGGTGGATGCTGGTAATAGGGAACTACATCTGGGAAGGGAGACCAGTGATTGAGTCTACTATGGCAATGGACAGGAAGGGCCGTGACTGGGGGTATGTGGATAATGTCGCGATAGAGACGGAAAGACGGCGAGATATCCTCTTCGTGCAATGTAAGTTTCGCCGGCCTGAGAGTCAACAGTCTCAATATACTAATTGGCTGTATAGGCGTGAGAGCCATGAGGGATCTGATGGAGACGTGGGGGGATGTCGAGGAGAAGGTATTGGGCTCTGCTGTTCGTTTTGCGGAAAGGTTCAAATCATGGGCCGCCTGAAGCAGCACATGATGTGGTTTATCGGCAGTGCAATTTACATCAATCCAAATTATAAAATCAATTTCGGGTTTGATCCATGTCATTCTCTGCTAAATATTCATGTCGTGGTGATATGAATTACAACTTTCTGCATATATAAGACCGGGTGATGATCGATTGGAATGATACCCAATGATCACGTGACATTATTGGTCCACTTTAGACTTTAGCCAATCTTTATGTTAACCTTAATAACGCAAAAAGCTATTTACCCGATCTGGGCAAACAGCAAAAAAAAGCAATTAACGAATAATAAGAATGCGTTTATTGAAAACGCAGACCAAGGAATTACAATGCAAGAGATAGAAACAAGTTTGAATATATGCGAACACCCATATAGTCTGCAATTCGACTTACAAGCAATATGTTGAGGGTGACTTGTGGGAGACAGATGCTGATTGGTCAATGTGCAGACCTGCGTGCAAATGTTGATACTGTGATAATATGTGAGTAAAATAACGATCGCGAGCCCGGGCGACAAAACCAAACAAAATTGTTATATGTTATCAGAGGGCCAAGGAACATCCATCATGACGCTATTGACCGGAACATGCGATTATAAAAACATTGAATTTATATTCTCCGGATCTAATCCCACGAAACAGAAAATTTGACTGCGAAGTCCTAAAAAGGTTCCTGCAGAACGCTTCCTGCAGGCGCTATTTTACTCCGAAGGTGCACTCATCGCTGGACATTAAATCTCGATCATTTTTCATGACAATTTTTTTCCTACTTGCGGCGTTATACAATCCTCCTCTTTCGTCCCCCATAATCGTCAATCTCAATCGGCTCCGTCATATTGACTGACTACACAGGCATATTCCGAACATCGTGTTCCGTTTGCCGATCTTGCTCTCGCCATACTTTTCCTGCATTCCCTACTCTACCCTACCCACCCACATCCCGATCGACATATCCAACCCCCCGCTCAACTGCAGCAGATCCTATCGGTTCTGTCTTCAACTTGGCTAGGCATCGAGACGATGTCCCTGTGCATGAAGTTCCTGCCTAGCCCTATGAAGAACACTGTCCGTTGTGTGATGGACTTGTATCAAGGTACTACACTTAGGAACTCTTAGGAACTCACATATCGAATACTGCTGCTCATAACTTTCTCATTGCCTTTTTGATATTGGCCTATCAGAGAACATCTCATACCCGAGCACTTGCGGGCGAGATTCACGGGTCCCGCTTTGAACGGGGTTTTTTGTGTGACCCGACATGATGGGCCCTAATGTCGAGGCGTTATTCCCGATGATGGCCGGCGGCCCCGGATCGGGATACAAAATGCCGGAGGTTAAGATACTCGGAAATGATTCTGGTACTGACTTGTCGAGAGATAAAAGAGCTCCCTCAATTGAACTTCCGACTCTTTCTTCGGTTGAAAAAGAACCTTCTGATGACAACAAACTAAATGTTGATAAGACCATAATGTCAACATCATCATTGTCTGAGATTGACATGCCATCTTTCATTGACATCGATGAGACTTCTGAGAAGCAGCCGGTTGATGTCGACACTGAATCTGTCTTATCAATATTACCATCAGAATTGTAGGCTTTATCACAATAATCGTTCTCACCCCATGTCACCAACTAACTCATCTCAGAAGTCAGCATGATGAACCAACCATCACTTATAATGCTACAGTCACAACTATACCAGAACCTGTGTCGGCAACACCTTCGCCATATCATTCTGATCAAGTTGATACGACCTCTGTGAAGTCAGTGGCCCATAGCAAGGCTACTACACCCGCCGAATACGAACCATATCTATCTCATGTCAACTTCTCATCTATCACGAAGGTGAAAACTGAGTATACCAGGCAGTTACCAAATCCCTCAATATCTCGGCCGTCAGTAGAAAAGGTCCACACACAATCAAAACTGCCATCTAGGCCAAAGGCCCCTCAGTTCCCTCATGTCAAACCACGATCAGCCGTGCCAAGCGGCGTGCCCCATCAGGAATACGCCAATCAATGTGTTAAGGCTGCTGAGATGTGTCGCCTGAGCCCGTATTATTTGCATCCAGGTGAAGTATTACTATTTAGAAAATATATCTCTAAAGCACAAGTCACTACATATTTGAACATCCGTAATGGCATTCTCCGCCTCTGGGTGAGGAATCCACAGGTGGCCGTAGCACGAGAAGAAGCCATGGCCTGTGCCGGGAGAAAATGGCTCGAGGTAGCATCAGTCTGCTACGACTGGCTCGTACGAAATGGATACATCAACTTTGGTTGTGTACACCAGCCAAAACCATCAATACGTTGCCTCAATGAGAAATTGAGAAGGAGAAACATAGTGGTAATTGGGGCTGGTGTAGCAGGACTTGGTTGTTCACGCCAATTAGATGGGCTTTTTAGACAGTACTCCGAAGATCTCTTGGAGCAAGGAGAAGCTCCACCGCGGTTGGTTACAATCGAAGCCCGGAATCGAGTCGGTGGCCGAGTCTATTCCAAGCCATTCAATACAAGACCCAACCCGACCACTGGATTCCCCGGCAATCAGTGTATTGCCGAAATGGGTGGCATGATTATTACTGGCTTCCATGGCAATCCTCTCAACTTTGTCGTGCGTGGCCAACTTGGCCTTGCCTACCATGCGTTGAGACCTGAGACGACATTGTACGATTCTAATGGACTACCCGCTGATCTGACTTCCGATCAAGTCGTTGAACAGCTTTTCAATGACTCTTTGGACAGAGTTAGCGAGTACAAGTTTGATCTCAGGTTCCCGCCTTTGGTAGTTGGCAACATCCAAGCCATAAATGAAGGTCGGGATAGTCACAATGATGGTACCTGGACATTGAAGCAAGTAGATGATGCTGCAGGAAATGATGCACCACCTTTGGGTCGTGTTTTGGTATCTGATGAGATCAGGCCAATTGGTAATGAGTCGCGATTCGGTTGTGCAGCAACAAGGGCAAAGGAAATGGGTTGGAATCTACGAAAGGGAGTCAAGAGCTCCGATTCGATCAACCTAGATATGGCTGCCATTGCTGATAAAGCTACCATGGGATCAGTATTTGAGGAGGTGATCAATCAGTGGTCTACTATTGTAGATCTGAAGCCTCTTCATCTGCGGTTGCTCAATTGGCATGTTGCCAATCTGGAGTACAGCAATGCTACCGATCTACATAATCTGAGTCTGGGTGGCTGGGATATTGACGCCGGTAATGAATGGGAAGGAAAGCACACTATGGTCAAAGGTGGCTATCAAGCCATGGCCAGAGGTCTCTTATCGTGCCCCGAACCCTTGGACTGCCGCTTTGAGATGCCCGTAAAGAAGATTGTGTACAATCCGGACCCAGAAGGTTCTCCCGGTCGTAGATCTCAGGTTGTCTGCGAAGATGGCTCCGTCATCGAGGCGGATCATATAATTTGCACTATTCCTCTTGGAGTCTTGAAATCAGGAGATGTCGAGTTCGATCCGCCTCTCCCGGAATTGAAACAAAGAACCATTGACCGACTAGGCTATGGTATTCTGAACAAGGTGATCCTCACCTATCAAGATTCGTTCTGGGACACAGATCGCGATATTTTTGGAATTCTTCGGAATCCCGATGACATTGATAGTCAGGCACAAAGTCAATATGCGGACTGTCGTGGTCGTTTGTTCCAATGGTTTAATGTGTCTGAGTCTGCTGGTCTTCCGTGTCTTGTAGCTCTGATGGCCGGTAAGGCAGGATATGCTACCGAGAAGGAAGACGATGAAGCACTTGTTTTGGAAGCGACTACTTTACTACGCAAGGTATACGGAGAAGATGTACCTTTCCCCACTGAGGTGATTGTCACTCGCTGGGGTTCGGACAAGTATTCATATGGCAGTTACTCATCTGCGGGCACTAACATGGCGTGGAATGATTATGATCAATTGTCGAAACCCGTTGGCAATCTCATCTTTGCCGGTGAACATACTACTGGTACTCATCCTGCTACTGTCCATGGCGCTTACATGTCAGGGCTTCGTGCCGCCTCAGACCTTCTCGATGTAATCATCGGCCCACTTCGCGTCCCCGAACCCCTCTTCCCGAATAAAGAAGCGGTACCACCACCCCTGAAACGGAAAACGGCATCGTCAGAGCCTTTAGATACTCAATTAGGTCAGCAGTATGAACAACGATTCCAGGCATTTGTTACAGAGAAGCTCGGCCCGAGCAAACCCCAACAAGCCCCTCCACCTGCAACTGCCTATGTCCTCTTCAGAAACGAGAATGGCGGTTTGATCAAGGAGAGATGTTTACAGAAGAGACGTTATGCTAGCGGCAAGATCCCATCCAAGGGGGTCTCTCAAATGACATCAAAGCTTTGGAGGGCTTTAGAGCCTCAAGAGAGAAACGCATACGAACGTCGCGTCCAAGAAATGGCAGCAAAGTACAAAGCCTATCAAAGTACTCTGTCTCCCGATGAGTTGAACAGAGAAGCCAGAATCAAGGAACTCAGACAAGAGTTCGAACAGGCATTCTCCTTCAAAAAGAAAAAACATTCTGAAAAGCCTACGACTGATGCCTCGGTCATCGAGGTTACTGTCCCGGCTACCGCTGTGTCTAATATAACTCAGAAGACAGAAAACAAAAAGACTTCGATTGTCACTGGCGTTACGAACGCAAGCATAAAACTCAAACTAAAGGTCAAGCTGAGTTCTCTAGACTCTTCACTTGCAACCCCGCCATCCGAGACGCCTCTTCCTCCCGGTGATAAACCACAGTCTTCTACACCGGTGCAGATACAAGCTCGGCGATCAGAGTAAGAGCTATTCCAGATTTCCGGATTCCCGGCAAGGAGGATTCAACAACCCGTCAGTTATGTCGAGCCAAGTAGTGATGTGGATTTGTTAGATGGCGATGTGTACATGGACGGGTAGAGATATTGGATAGACTATACATTGGCGTTGGACATGATGGTTTTCTGTTTTCATTAGCATTGCGCAGAGTTTAAGCGCTGTGTTAGATAGTTAAGATTTCCCGAAAACTCATTTACATAATCATAATCACATTAACTTCCCGGCAAGTGGATTTTCATGCAAATATAATGGAATTTGACACATGTATATAAAGGTGAATACATCCTTTGTTCCTATTGTTATACAATGAATCCACATGTTATACATAGAATCAACTAAAAATATCGTAATTCTCAGCAAAGGAAGATATCGCTTCCGAAGCGGAATCTTTTTCTAGGTGTCCGCCAATCCATGACCTTGCCGATCCAGCCGCATTCATTAAAATCCAGGGTCAATGATTATTGTTTAATGCCATCGGAAATTTTAGACTAGACGTAACGGAAACATCGGAAAGGTCGAGATTACATAGTGATGGACGGCCGAAAGAAAGAGAATAAAACGCTAAGCCAACAACAAATGCGCTTTCGATAGAGGAAAAAAATAAAAGAGATATAAATTTACATGTCCTCCGAAGCGGTGGCACCAGTGATAATCTCGACCAGCTCGCCAGTAATGACGGCCTGGCGAGTACGATTGTACAAAATCTGGTTTTTGTTGATCATCTCACCGGCATTCTTGGTAGCGTTCTATATGGGATGAAGGTAAGTTCCTAAGTTAGCGAGGATGTCTTCGGAGAATTCAGAATCTTGAAGGTGAGTGCTACATACGTCCATGGCGTTGCGACGGGCAGACTGCTCACAAGCGTGACCCTCGGCAAGAGCCCAGTAGAGGCCGTTGGCAAGACCGTACTCACGGAGATTGGAGATAACCTCCTCCTCGACCTCGTAAGTAGAGAGCTTGGCTGTAATCCAAAGTATTAGCAAAAGTTCGACATAGTTTCGACAAAAAAGCGATGTAAAGATGGATAGATCATTAATTTCAAGTTTGAGATCGAGGTGTCAATGTCTCGACATTGTTTACAACGATCAAGTTTCGAGGCAACGTGAGGTATCGGTGGAAAGTCTAGATTTGGATCGGGAAGGCATACGGGAAGCAAGGATAGCCTCCTCGGAGAAGGTAGGAATGATAGTCGGCTCGTAGCTGGTGGCGTTGATGAACTTGTTGTACAAAATCTGGATCTCCGAGTACTGGCCGGGAAGCTGGACGATCTGGTCGGCGATAGTTTGGGCATCGGAAAAGGTGGGGACACCACGGCCAATACCAGCAACAGAGAGAACGACATCGTTGCCATTGGTACGTCCCAGCTGGGCCTTGGCCTTCTCACCGACGACGACGACGTCGTAGGCACCGGGCTCGGTGGCGAGCTTGTGACGAGTCCAGCGAGAAAGACCGGAGTGAACACCACCGCAAAGACCCTTGTCAGAGCTGCAGACGACGAGGAGAGTCTTCTTTTTCTCACCCTCGGCCTGGACGGCAGTAGTCTCGGCGTGCTTGTAAACCTCGCTAGAAGTCTCACCATAGACACGGGAGTTGTCCATGGTACGCCGGGCCTGGTTGAGCTTGGTGGAAGCGACAACCTTCATGGTGTTGGTGATCTTGGCGATGTTACGAATCGACTTCAGACGACCCTCAATTTCACGAAGGGTGGCATAGCCGGCTGCATTTGGGACGGAGGCAACAGCCCTACATTACCAAAAATAAGTAATTAGCATCGACAAAAGTCCTAATAATTATATACGGGCCTCTGAGCGAGCAATTGATCCCGAGAAAGATGCATGAAGCGGACGGCAGACATGTCCGGGTGAGCCAATGGTTGAACCTCCGGTAAACCAATTTTTGCTCTCATAAAAAAAAGGGCACTAGCTTGACCAGTTCGAGCAAGAAGACAGAGTCCAGAAGACCGTAATATATCAATTGGCAAACTTACTTGGGCGCAACGGCACGCACAGTAGGTCTGGCCGCTCTGGAGAACATTTTGAATGCGAGGTGAGGGATTTGGTGAAGAGAAAATAAGAATTGGCCTCAACACGGTTCGGAGGGGCCCAATTGATCGCGGGTTATCGAGATCAATTGACAGCACTGGTCGAGCGTTCCTATGGGGGGCTTCTGAGAGGTAGGATCGGCTGGTAGGGAGCGAGGGTTTATCTTCCCAGCAAAGCTTTCTCTTGCCAAGTTTCGGACTCTGCTGTGTCACGTGCATCGGTCTATTACGGAAAGTCTCATATATCCTGGAATCTGTGAGTTTCCCCTCACCTAACAACTCTGCTCGGGTTGAATGTAGCCGGATAAATGGAGTCGTTCTGAAAGCCAATCATCGAAGGCAATGGGAGCGGAGCTAGACCGGTTATAGATCAGGGATTTATTCCTTCAGCGCCACAGACAAGATTTTGGGCTCTGGAATCCTACTGTGGCTGAGACTTTAGTTCTGCTCGCGTTGGCTCAGCGCGAGTCATTCCTGTAAGTATCCTAGCCGAGAAAGCTTCAGGGGTCCACTTTACTGTTGTTATTATGTGAACTTAGTAATTTTTTTTCTTGAGTATGGCATCTAGACTTCACAAAACTTCGAGGACTTAGAGAGATTTGGAAAATCTAACAAGCTTGATTGCTGTATTTAGCTCTTGCCTATGTGGACCGCCCCAACATCAGGATCATAAATTTGGTCTTTCTTTCCTTTTATTGTTAACTGGGGAATTCCATTTTCTTCACTTTCTTTATTTTAAATATACGCTGTTTCTCATTCTTTTTTCTTAATTTTCAACACAACCCTCGTGGTCTCTGACAACTTCAGAGTCCACAGACCTGAATACTTACACACTGGCACTCCAGCACCTAGCGCGGACGCTGAACTACCAGGGTTCCTGGTCAGCATTTTGCCCACGCTTTGGCTTGCCTGAATATCTTCAACATTTTTCGCGTTCTTCCGCCCCAACCCATGAGCTGCTTTCTTTTGCTTCTTTTCGCCTGCACCCCATAGCACATCGTCAAACCTCAACTTTACACTTCAGTTCCAAGCAGAGATTTGCGATCAAGTTTGCCAACATGAGTTCTGATCTTTCTGATGATGATATGCCTCTGACCCGAGCTCCCAGAAGTAAGTCTTCAATAAGTAAACGCAACGGCTCGTTGCAGGTTTGCGCGCAAACCTCACCTGCATATCAGTATTTATTGCTCTTGCTGTTTTGCCTTGCCAACTCTTCTATCTGTTCTTCTATCAACGGTAGTCATAGTATCAACATGACCATCATCTAACATTCATGTTTTTGTTAGCAATTCCTACTAAGATGGACATCGATTCGAATGGCGCTACCAAGCGCAAATCCCGTGGCTCTGTCAGTCAATTTCAGTACAAGGAAGAGTCTGATAGCGATGATTCCACTCCTTTGGTATGATACACCTGAGTTCATCCCCAACTTCCCGCTATTATATCTCTCGACTCATCCGACATTATTGGAAGGCCTAAATCTAATTTAGGTCCATATAGGCCAAAAGAGCTCGTAAATCCACTACTGTCGATTCCGACTCCGATGATGCGCCTCTGTCCAAGCGCAAGGGTACTACCAAGACGAATAGTAGACCCAATGGAGTAAAGAAGGAATCTGATGACGATATCCCTCTCTCGAAATCCAAGCCTAAGAAGGTTGTGTCCAAGAAAATCAAAGCTGAATCCGATAATGAGAAGCCTCTCAAGGCTAAACGACAATCCGCCGCTAGCAAGAAGGCTACCGGTTCTAAGGCCAAAGATGCTAAGAAGGCCTCCAGCAACGAAAAATCTAAGGCCAAAGATGTCAAAACCGAGGACGAAGAAGCCGAACGAGAAGAAGAGGAGTATGCTTGGTGGGATGCTATCGACAAACAAGATGACAGCATCAAATGGACTACCCTCGAGCACAATGGTGTTCTATTCCCTCCCGAATACACGCCCTTACCCAAAAATGTCAAGTTGATCTACGATGGCATCCCAGTAAATCTTCATGTCGAGGCTGAAGAAGTCGCCTTCTTCTTTGGCTCCATGCTGAATTCCACCCACAACGTTGAGAATCCGGTCTTTCAAAAGAACTTTTTTGGTGATTTCAAAGCCATCCTCGACAAGACCGGTGGTGCCAAGGACGATAAGGACAACATCGTTCCCATCGAAGAATTCTCTAAGCTCGATTTCAACAAAATCTTCGAATACAGTCAACACCAAAATGAGCAGAAGAAGCAACGTACTCCGGAACAGAAGAAAGCAGACAAAGCCGAGAAGGAAAGGTTGGAGGCCCCATACATGTACTGCAAGTGGGATGGCCGCAAAGAGAAAGTTGGCAACTTCCGTGTCGAACCTCCATCACTCTTTCGTGGTCGTGGTGAGCATCCAAAGACCGGTAAGGTCAAACTTCGTGTTAAGCCTGAACAGATTACCATCAACATTGGCAAAGATGCCAAGGTCCCGGAGCCTCCAGCTGGTCACAAGTGGAAGGTTGTCCAACATGATAACAAAGCTACGTGGCTTGCCATGTGGCAGGAGAATATCAATGGTGCCTACAAGTATGTCATGCTTGCTGCCAACAGTGCTATCAAGGGCCAAAGCGATTACAAGAAGTTTGAAAAGGCTCGCGAATTAAAGAAGCATATTGATCGCATTCGCCGTGATTACACTAAAGATCTTGAAAGCAAAATCATGGCCGATCGCCAGCGCGCCACTGCGATGTATCTCATTGATAAGCTTGCGCTCAGAGCTGGTAACGAGAAGGATACCGAAAATGAGGCAGAAACTGTTGGTTGCTGTTCTTTGAAGTACGAGCATATCACTCTCAAAGAGCCGAGCACTGTTGTGTTCGATTTCCTCGGTAAGGACAGTATCCGGTACCATGATGAGGTCGTGGTCGACCGCCAGGTCTTCAAGAACTTGAAACTTTTTAAGAAACCCCCCAAGACCAATGGCGATGATGTCTTTGATCGCTTGAACACCACTCAACTCAACAAGCATCTGTCTAGTTACATGCCTGGGTTGACTGCCAAGGTCTTCCGTACTTACAATGCCTCCATTACCATGTCAAGACTGCTCCAGGAGCTCAAGGCCGACAACAGACCAGTCGCTGAAAAGGTCAAGCTATACAATGATTGTAATCGTCAAGTTGCCATCCTGTGTAATCACAAACGTACCGTCGGTACTTCTCACGAAGTGCAAATGGAGAAACTGAGTGACAAGATCAAGGGCGTCATGTACAAGCGTTGGCGCATGAAGCAAATGCTCTTGAATCTTGATCCCAAGCTCAAGAAGAAGCGCGGCGCTGAATATTTCCAGCTCGATTTGGAACTTACTGAGGAGTGGATTTTGGGGCACCAGACTGCTCTTGTCGAAAAGATGCGTGAGGACATCACCAAGAAGTTCACTAAGGAAAACGAGAAGAAGGTTGTCGAGAAGGAGAAGCCTCACCCGGAGAAGGAACTTAAGACTCGCCTCAAGGCCGCTGATGAGCTCGCTACCAAATTCAGGAAGGAAAACAAGACCAAGAAGGTCGAGGCGGAAGGTCGCGCGCCGTCAATCGAGAAGATTGACGCCAACATTGAGAAGTTGACACAGCAGATTACCAATTTGAATCTCCAGGCTGAGGATCGTGAGGGCAACAAGGAGGTTGCCCTAGGCACATCCAAGATCGTAAGTTTTTATCCATTATTATCAGTATTTCAACTGGCCATTAACATGTCTGTAGAACTACATTGATCCCCGTCTCACGGTAGTCTTTAGTAAGAAGTTTGACGTTCCTATTGAGAAGTTCTTCTCTAAGACTCTCCGTGAGAAGTTTAACTGGGCCATCAAGTCCGTCCAGGATGAGGACTGGGAGTTCTAATCTAACACCCTTTCCACTTCGATCTCTGTTTCCTGCCGCCGCCTCCATCCTCTTCTCCAAAAATCCCTTTTGTTTTATGACGACTTAGACTTTTCTTTGATACTCATTCCCTGTTTCCCTTGTCATGATGGTTCTCTTTGTATACGGTCTTGACTCACCTTTGATATTCTATTATGTTCTCTTGTTTTCTGTGTTTTTTACCTCAACATTTCCGACATGGGCGTGTCTGTCAGTCCTCACGGTATTGTCGTCACTCATAATTTTGCATCTAGCATATGGAGCATCGTTATTTCTAGGAGTTACAATCTGATTTTCTTTTTTGACTTAAAATATATGCCACACTTTTTTCATTGCGCCCATGTGTCTGTAATTTTAGTTTTTCTTTTCTTATGTTCTATTTTCCTTGTGCTAAGCAATCTCATCTCCCATCGTTTTGTTTTGCACCTTTTTATTATTTTACTATGAATGAATTAGTTGTTTCTAAATTAATGAATTAATTTAGATACTGAATACCTCTTAAAAGAGGTCCTTGGTGGCCATTCCTCGTATTTATATGCTCACCCATTATCATCTCCCTTTTTCAGTGCCATTTAATAACCATGAACGCCAATGAATGCAAAAGACCCAAATGCACTGAAGTTTGCGTCAGTGTTCGGTGTCCCAAAAGTGATAGTTGACTGCTCCCCTCAGGATACAAACGAAACCCCCCCCAAACTTATACCTCCATCATAAAACTCGTTAAGCGACCGTAGCAAACTCATAACTTAGGATTAAACAACAAACTCGACCATTCCTCACCAAAACATTGAAAATACACCAGCCAATGCTACATACACTACCAGAGCACCCTTGGGCTTAAGATCCGCGGATCCAGAATCAATCCGGACAATCTTGCCCTCAGAAGTCATTCTCCATCCAGATGGAATGGCTCCACGAGTAGGGGTGGACCCCGCAACCCACGGCCAGCCAGTCTGCATATATGTCACTGACGCACTATCTGTGGCTAGACCTGCAGGCGCAGTGGCAGTCACAGTCTCGCCGGTAGTGACAGTGGCAGTAACGTCTAAGTCGCCCTCCGATTCCAACCGGCCATTAACCGAGCCACCGATAGCCTTGATAGACTCCCATGAACCGGTGTGATCAGTATAGTTGTATTCACTCCCAGTGCTGTAATCGGCTACCTTGATGGACTGGACATACATGGCGAAAGGGCCTTGCGAATAGTCCGTAGCACCGCCAGCCCAGCTAATTGTACCCTCTGGATTGTTGGAATCGCCACCAGCCCAAGCACCGAACTTGAACTGCATAGGAGTCTGCGGATACTGATCAGTATCGGCGTCGTCCGGAGTCAACGTGCGGAGCTCCGTGCCGTCAACAGCCCAGATGATGCGCTCTGATGTCCAGTCAATAGTGTATGTACGCCATTCGGTCTGGGTGTCGGCAACTTGGTTGATGGTGCCGCGGTTATAGTCACTAACAATTCCCTTGCCAAAGTAGTTGAGTTGCACCTCGTTAGGACGACCTCCGAGCCATTCCATGTCAATCTCATCAAGAGTATCACTTTGCAGGACAACAGAACTCACAATACCGGTGCCTGGGGCAGCTTTCATCGTCACTTCAACACGGCCGAACATGATGTAGAATGCAGCATTGAGCTGAGGAGCATCACCGGACTTAGCAACGGTGAATTCCACACCGTTTTTGCCGTAAGTGGGAGTACCGCCGGCGTAGAAAGAGTTGACAGCACCTTGTGTGAAGTCGACGTCAATGGTCATACCAAGAGCAGGGTCGGCATCGCAAGTAGCTGTTGGTTTGTTAGCTTTAAATCGCCGGTAGCTCAGTGGTGTAATCGCATTGGAACTTACTAGTCAGAGGATTGCAACTAGTCCATGTCTGACCCGAGACGAGCGTGATTCCAGAGGCCAGGGCGATCAAGCTGCTGGTGAAGGACTTCATGTTGGGCGGGTAGTGGAGGAAACTTAGGATGATCTCAAGTTTGTCTATAAAAAAAATATTTGGCGATGACCGTAAAAGGGGATATGAACAAACAGTACTATTTTCAAATGTCGCTGCTAACAGAACCCGCGATATCTAGGCGTAATAGAGTTTGTTCTGATAGAGTAGCGAGAAAAGTGGAGGTTAAAGGGGGAAAGATTGACCGAGTAAGAAAATCAACACCAGAATAGTGAGTCTCTCTAACGGGGGGATCTCTGGAGGATGGTGTAATATGTAGACAAATAGGAGAATAGAATTCTGCAAGAAAACGGCAAGGGGATTTTGACAGTCAAAATAGTTACTTGAAGGCTTTTTGCTATTTGAATCCAAACTGGCACGGAAGGTATACAATATGGAAAAAAAAATCCAAGAGCCAAGTCCTGAATCTATAGGCGGTGAGATTTTAGGCTATAGCTCGGGAAGGACGTAGTCGGAAATGCAGGTAGACCCGTGTATACAACGTTCCAGATTCGAGAAAGTGTCTATGTGTTGTTTGTAGAGTTGATATAATAACTATGGACAGTAAATCTAAAGGTCAGATTGTTGTAAATGTAGGAATTCGGGAAAGAGAAAACACAAATAATAAAGCAGAGATTAAAAATTCCTTCAAAAAACATCCCGTTCTCGGGAAACTGTCCATGATATGTGAGGTTATCATCCCCCTTGACGGCCTTAAAGCCTTGACTATGCTGTCACTTTTTTTGCCGCCCCAACCATCATTTTCCTTGCCTGTTCGCCAGAAAGTCCAAATGGCAACATTGTTAAATCACCGAACAAGCTGAGCCGCAGAAGGGAGAAGCCCTATTCGTCGCACCAGAGGGGTACAAGGAGCTTATTTTACTGATTGTTGTATCAGCAACAACTCACTCAGTGGGGCATCAGGTTCCGTGTTTCTAGATTATACACTTAGTATCACAAGCAACAGACTTCTTACAAATGTTTTAATCGATCAAGGTGTACTCACGGCGGTACCGCATCTCAGATTACCCCATTATGTCACGGCTACATCTATGATTGCCCTATTTGATTGTCTTGAATTGATATCCGATTGCCCATTAATCAGTTGCTTCGGGCTTCACAAACACAGCACGGACCCTCATCAGTCAACTTCATTGACAACCCCGGCTAAAATTTCGATGGCTGGGATTAAAGCGATTTGTCGGGTTTGTGATTGCTGATTGGTCAGATATAGCTCTTAGTGGCCCAATTAAGATAGTATAAGAAATGTGTGTGGTTGGCGTTTTAACGCAGAACTTGTAGCGCTCCATTTGCTATGACATAGATTAGATACATAATAGTTTGTCCCAGCCATCTTGTATCATCACAAGAGTAGAGAACTGTATACGTCATAAAGTCCTACCCATAACGCAGATTGTTCCGGATCGAATATATGAGTAGTTAAACCTCTTTCGGATGAGGGGTTATGGAAGTTAACGGTGATCACATGTCAAACTAGAACGGACGTTGGGCAGTATCTTAAGTCTCCATCTAGAAGGAACCTCCTCCAAGCTTAATATTATCACAATATACTGATTCAACCTTATCTACATTATGACACATTTGTGGAAGCTGACTCTCCAGCATCTAAGCATGATGAACTCTGCAGTGCCAAAACAGTTGAACAACTAAACCAAGTATCAAGCTCTCTAGTTTATGATAAAAACCCTTATGTATATATCAATCGTGAATCTTTTGACAATGTTGCTTTGGAGTTGTGAAGTTCAAGTTTATTTATTTTTCATATTCTGTGATTACGCCCTTTTAGTCGAGATGCTTTTGTGCTTCCGCAACTTAGATCCTAACATGGAAGATCATCTAACAATCGCTCTGGCAAGATGGCCGAGCTGGTTATGGCGTCAGGTTAAGGTCGTTCCTTAACGCAAGTTTCCTGATGGAGAAATCCGCCTGGGTTCGAGTCCCGTCTTGTCATGTGCTTTTCTCTTCTTGTTTGATGGTATATTTCCAGTTGGGATTATTTTTGATTCGTTATCTTTTCGGCAAAGCTTACAATTGTAAAATAAGCTAATCTTGAGTTCTGTCCATCTGTCAGTCCTATCTTAGGTTCCAGGTCATATAATGATTTACAAATACGGCATCTAACCTAGAGTAGATGATGAAAGCTCACCAAAGTCTTACCAAATCTTGGAGTGATCCCAATAGTATTATTGGTATTTAACACAGATTTGTGTGAAGATTAATTAGTATCAGAAACGTTAGTCGACTCATACTTGTATCTATTTCAGATACTAGTCATATGTTACTCTGGCGGATACATGTATATCATCATCAATGACCTTGATCTTAAGATGAACAGAATACACTAAGCGGGAAAAGATACTTCGTACCAATAAGATTGGGATTCAATCTATTCGAAAATTGTGCCGTACACTTATAATATGGCTTATGTGTCCACATTATAGCCTTGTTAGACTTTATGAGCTACGAAAGCCCAGCAGTCTATCTTGAATGAGCATGGCTTTGACTTGCTCCATACATTCCACGGTTTGAGTTTATCCAGTTTATTCGGTTGGTTTTATTAATATTATCTACAGTATATCCTGTCAATAACCGATATGGAGATCACCCACTATGTGAGGTTCCAAGCACCCGCTGAACGAACCCGAGGAATTGTTTACTAAGTACCGGGAGGTTGTATGACTGAACTCAACAAAGGCCTTTATGGACATAGGCTACAGTCTCCAGTTGCCCCTTTTAAGATATATGTATATATATCTTGTCAAAACATGAAGGCAAAGCTGATATATAGAATAACCTGTAGTTAAAACATATCTGTGACTGTATCAAGATGCGGATGATGTCTGACACACAGAAAGGTCATCGGGCACTACTGACTTCATCAATCAACTTGTGGCACATGAGTAGTGCAGATATTGCATTTGTACTCGACAATATCTTGGTCTGCCAAAATATTCAATTACTTGACAAAATACTTGGTCTCAGATTGTAGACTGTCAGGTTGAAACAAGAAAAAGAAAAAAAGAGTTGGTATCACGGCGATATATAAAGGTCCAACCAGGACTCGAACCTGGGCTTACGGAATCAATCCGGCGTCCTGAGAACTAGACTATTAAGCCGTTTACTGTTGTGCAACTATTGCAAAATAACAACCGAGAACCCTATCGCTAAAATCCTTCCCTTCACAGAAGCAAGATCACTAGCATGAATTCCGGAATCCCTGCTCATAGTTCACTCGTCAATTGCAACCTAGTTCCTCTCTTATCAGTCTATCGGTCTTCACGCTTGTCGCGAATCTTGCCGCATACCTGCAAACCACAAATTCATCTAGTCGGAAAGATCGCCTGGGTAGGTTTTGCTTCAAGGATTCGAGAGGTATTGAGCCAAGACCAGGATAATAAAAATCCACAAATCTAAAAAGACACATCTCTATCAATATTAGACAATTTTTGGTGGTCTTGAAATCTGATGGAGATATCAAGTGTCAAATTCAAGAAGCCTTTAAAATACAAAACGATGTAAGAAAGATAATTAAAATCAGAGGGGGGAGTTGGTCTTTTTTTTATTTATAATTTTTGGTTAACATTTGCAGATTTAGTGGATTTAGTGGATTTCTAAAGTTGTACCTATATTCAAGGTCCTCTATATCATCATCAATATTCATACCTCAACAGAGTTTAAAATCAACATCAATAGAGTTTTAGCCCTTATTTCATAGTGAGTTATAGGGAGACTTTTTGGATTTATAGTGGGTAGACCACTGAAGTATTTTTTGGCAGGAAAAAAAAAGTGTGATGTGGTCTATGCTGTCTATTGTATCTTTTTTTGCAGGATTCAAAGCGAGGACACTAAAATAGTGCACAGGATTGGTATAGTGCACGAATAGTGATTCTCAATATGTGCCGTAGTTATCAGACGTTAAAGTGGCAAGAGAGATCTCGTTATCAGCTATGATCTTGGCTGAAACTTTCGGCATCTTTAAATGCGTCTCTGCTTAAGCCATATTTATGTTAGACGAACTCCTATGGCATCTCATGCTATTGGGATCAACGTCAATATTTGAATTTAACGTATGGGAGTTTAAAAAATTACTTCATAGTATTTTCTTGATTTCATTTTATAGATAGTGATCCAATTTCGGTGACTAAATGTTTACATGTAAATTCAGATATCTTAACAAGTCAATCTGACTTGATTTTCTCATGTTTTATTGCAATGGCTGATGGTATCTTCAATAGACTTCGATATTGGTGGTATTACTTTCAAAAAAAAAAACTATCAACTACATCAAAAGAAAAATGAATATATAGATAAATATCCAGGCTTGTAATTTATCAATCATATCTGAACCGTATATTGCATTCCCTTACCCTCGGTGGTCTCTCGGCAACAGGCAATTCCACTTAATCGCCATTTCTGGAAGTCGTATATCTTGTTCGGGACTTACACCCTTTTATCTTTTAGCCACATCTTCTTCTGCTAACATATCACATGTTAGCAAGGATGAGGTCTATAGGTGTAGTGTGGTTTTTTGGTAACCCTACTATTGACCATATTGCAAGGTTTGGGTTTTATGTTTCCTGTGAATTTTCAAATGGGCAGAGACTTAAGATCTGAAGGCTTTTAAACATGGATATAGAGAACATGGGTTTTAATTGTCATGGATGCTTTTTCGGGGTCTCATGACCTTGTTTGAATTGATATATAGGTATATATTTACACGCTTATGTCGATAAATACTATTTCCTTGTTTCCTTTTTGAGTATATATTTTCATCATGGAAGTGCATGAAGCATGATTGCTATCATTGGGTCGACGGATTTTCCAGTTGTTTCCTCGATTTTCTGTGTTGCGGCTCAACTTAGGAGACCGCTATGAAGCCAAGGGACTTGCACACATGGGGGAGGAAGACATAGGAGTAACTGTTTATCACTGGTTCGACAACACAGACACCAGGAGTAGGATTTGCAAGAAATCTCAGAGACGTAAAGGTGTGTTTGCACAGACTATGAATATTTGTTTATGTTATAACATACAGATCAAGGTGGTTATGTAGACATATTGTCGTTATTTGTGATGGCGAGAATATTGATGTGGTAACAGCTCCTAGAATGATGCCGTGCTTTCATTATGATAAAGCGTTTGACGAGGGTAACTGTTGATAACGTGGGACAGTAAGGTTGATGACATCAGAAAAAAAAAAGAAAGAGTATTGTGTTGGAAGAGAGAAGAAGTGAGCGAGCCGAGAAACCAAAGATATAACGATAGTGGACAGACAAGCTCGCGACGAGAAAGAAGTGGGGGGAAAAACGTGAGATTTTCTCGATACAACAAAACTCAAAATCTCGTGAGATAGAGGAAACCAGCAAACCAAACAAAAATCCACAAAGAGGGTCCAAGTCAGGGAGGATATGATAAAGACCCACGGGTTACTCGGAGGTAACAATGAATTGGTCTGCATGTTTTCTTTTCTCTTTGATAGAATCACAAGAAATTCCACATAGGAAACGACATAGATTTCTTTGTCAACTTTGAGAATAGAGAGAAATGTATCTAGCAGTACTGGCGGTATAATATCGAGGCCCGCCTTGCAAGAGTGTCAACTCGCACGGAGGCTACGGGCTATTAAGAATGTTCTCTTTGGTTGTCGATTTGGTTGTGACTCGAACAGACCCCGGCTTTTTGGCTGACGGGATCTTTATTATTTATTTTCTTTTCTTATGGTTTGTTTTCTCATGAGTTAGTGATGTGTGATGAAGATGGTCGGACTGGCTAGTTCTAGACTTCTGGGTCCATAAGTCAAAAATAGATTCTCTGTTTTCTCTCTGATAGTTCCATTGTCATCTAAGCTTCCATTATTTTCCTGTTTAGGACATGTTATGCTGATGCGTAAGACTTGACTTGTTGAGCCTCAGCGGAAAAGAGATAATATAAAGAATATGCCCGAGAATGCCACATACATGTCTATTATTTTAGATGGAGTTTGGCACAACCTGAAATGAGAGGAGATGATGATAAGTTGGATTTTTTTTTTCGTAACATTTGAGATATTCAACTAGCGCAATACTGTTTGCAATTACTTACCTTGTTTTATTTCACCCCTATATCATGATGCTAAACTGATGGCTTTCATCTTTTCCCCTATCTGCGTACACTTTAAGAACTGTATCTGAGCAGGCGTATATGAAAATAACACTGTGGTACAAGAATTTCATTTGTCAATTTGATCAACCTGCTTGGGAACGAGAATCAAAAGAGCCGCAAATTTGGTCTCATTTGCATCTTATGCTAATCATCCCCTGCCTCCCATTGAGCCCTTGTGGGTTATTGTGATTGCGATTGCGCTGGGCAGTGTTGTTTGCGGGCGGGTTGAACCAACAAGATCATCTATCTGGCAGATGACAGGAAATAAGGAAATATAGACACTGCCTATGGGCGAGGAAATGATGATGGGTTGAGGGGCGGTCAGTCGGGGATCAGATAGCTCATGTGGATAATATGGTGATACTGCTATCTGTTACATGGTTGTATAAATTGCTGGAAAATGGGACTACAAGAATGAAGAAGGTGCCGACGTATGTGCGAACGCTCTTTCCTGCTTCTCTTGTAGCCCTTCTGTTTGTCCGTCGAATAGATCTTGCTACGCACTTACCTAATATCGTGGCTTGTGATTTGGGGCCCAAAGGGAGACAACTACCCACGACGAACCACAATCGGAAGCAAAGATCGTGAACAAATCAATCTTTTGTTATTATCTTCCTGAACCGCTGATCGTTTTTTTCTAGAGTTTAGATCAAAATCTAGTAACAGCTTGATTCATAAATTGGAAAGTTATCCATTTTATCCACCGACCGCCGTCGATTCTATCTTTGGCACATTCTCTCGTTTTCTCTTTTTTTCTTTGTTATTTTTGGGTTGATTTATTGACACCATCGCCGCTCGCTTGATAGCACATTTTGCTTAACCACACCATTGCACTATCCGCGACAGCCATCAAAACAATACTTTGTGGCCCGCATCACCATCGCCATCATAATACTCAGTACAAACATAATCACAAGATTGAATCGCCAAGGCCGCTTACGTGCTACGTTTGGCTATCGTCCTGTCAACCTGTTGCACACCCGTAGGCTCGGGGCTCTTCATACAGTGTTCTTTCGGCATTACTGAATCATCCGGCCGTCATCTTGAAACTGCACGAATCCGGCCCTTATCAAAGTATCACCACGCTCAGAGTAGGGCTGCATCTATTATTATCAGCCACCGTGATCCCGGTTGTACTTCCAAGAATCTCTGTGCTGCTTTAACTTGCTGCGTTATAAGCACCCAAGTTGTATCTATCAATCGACACGCCACTACTACCCCCACGAATCACACACTTTCTGCCCCGGCCCGTCTCTTGTAGACATTCATTTACGCGGCCACTTGGCTCTTTGTGTCACTGCACCAAAGCTTCCCGAGCTTACAAAAAGTAAGTGTATCTGTCCTCCCATAAACTCACACTACACCACGCACGCCAGACAAGTAAACGGAAGTCATGATCCGCGACACGAACAGTAGAATGAGAACGAAATGGCGCAGTCTCAAAAATGAGAGGTCCATTCAGTGCATTATCACATTATCGCCAGACTTGAGCAGTTAGAGCCGCTCTCGGCCAAGTCTAGAGGCGTGATTACTGGATCGACAAGATCCAGCTCGGACCATTCGACCATTAACCTTATCATGGTCCCGGTCAGACAGGCTTCGTTTTCCCATTAATAGCTTCCATTTTTCTGTTTCCGCATTTTTTCTCTTCACTGCCGGAAATGCTTTGCTTCCTGACTGCTAGCTTACAACGTCAGCAGTTGGGGACACAGGCTCGTCCGTATCAGACTTCCACAGGCTCGTCAGTCCCTTGTTTCGACAGTGCTTCAGCCAGCAAAGGCCATGTAGCTGGATTTTATGTGCTTCACTCACACGTCTGTTCATGTAGGACCCGCACACTGATATATACAACCACGACAGTCTTCCGGACATCTCTTCCAAGACATTGTTTCTCTTTTGAATCTCCAAAATCACCTCGTCATTTGATATACATTGTTCTTTTGTTTCTTTTCGTACTGGTTGCCCAATAGAAGAATATACTTCATACTTGCTCGCTATAGGTTTATCGTCGTTTGCCGTGTGCCAGACCGTATATAGATATACGGTCTCTTCCATTAGCTCTTTAACGACAAATCCGTTATCTCTGCGCGGAATTTTTGAATCTTCGCATTTTGACCCATATAATATGGGTGTTATGTACGAACACAATCATGATATCGAGAAGGGCCCCGTTGTTGGCGTTACTGGCATTGATATGCAATGTCCTTGCCGCGACAATGTCCGCAAGCCTAGTAAGATGCTCGAATATTTCTTGGATTTTGCTTCGGAATTAGCCGGTACTTTCACTATGCTGTGGTTTGGCCTTGGAGCCAATGCCCAAGTTCTACTCAGTAACAATACTGCGGGAGGTTACCTGAACATCAACATTGCATGGGGGTAAGTGGAACAATAAAAAAAGTTGGAAGACAAATATTACCTTGTCTCGACATCTATATGCAGCTTGCATGCGCCTCTGCAGCCCGTACCAAAATACTTCAAGATAAAAACATTTAGCTAACACCACTTGTGTGCAGTCTTGGTGTCATGTTTGGTATGCTTGTTGGCCAACGATCCGGTGCTCACATGAACCCTGCAGTGAGTATCACCAATGTGTTTTTGCGTGGGTTCCCTATCAGCAAGGTCCCTGTGTATTTGGCCGGTCAACTTATGGGCGCTATGCTCGCCGCTTTGGTCGTGTATGCCAATTACATTGTCCCAATTCGTGCCTTCAACACGACTGCCGGTGATCACACTGTAGGTCTCGGCAACTCCACCGCCGGTATATTTGCCACTTATCCGCAAAATTTTATGACTCTTGAGGGTCGCTTCTTTTCCGAATTTGTTACCAGTGCCATGTTGATGGCCGGAATCTATGCTATTGACTACACATACAAGAAAGACGTTTCAAAGGTGCCTGCTCCGATCGGCGTTGCTGCACTTATCATAGCGCTGGGCATGTCTTCGGGTTGGGAAACGGCTTATGCTCTGAATCCCGCTCGTGATTTTGGTCCGCGCCTGGTGATGTACATGTTAGGATACGGCACGGAAGTGTTCACCGTGTTCAACTATTACTTCTGGGTATATTTCATTCCTTTTTTCTCTTATCTGGTTTAAGCTTGATTTTCCGTCTGAGCTTTCTTTATAACAGTCTTGATGCTCTGGACAAGCCCTGACAAGGGTTCGAAAGCATTTACAAAGTGAGCTAATGAGGCTCTGGCGAGTGGCTTAGCTGTCAGAATTCGAAGTTCTTTTGAATGAATGCTTCGAAATCTAGAACAGCCCCTGCCAGGTGCTTTGTTCTGCCGGCAAGTTCCAGGGATGATCAGGTTCTAGAAACTTGGTAGATATTCTGCAACAATGGTACAACAAAATCACTAACATAAGCTTTCCTTGTAGATCCCCATTGCCGCACCAATTGTTGGATGCTTTGTCGGTGGATTTGTGTATGACTTTGTGTCGGGTAACCCTAAATCTCCTGTCCGTAGTATGCTGAACTGGATGTCTGGTGATCGCATGAAGCCCGACAACAAGATCATGATGCATCACGGCGCCAACAGTTCGACTGGCTCTGTCGATACCATCGTAGCCTGCCCGCATTAGAAGCGCGGTGCACCTATCTCACTACCAGCAGCGAAGCCAGAACAGCTTCAATTTCAATCTCTTGGGAAAGAGGACTTACCTCCTTAGCCGGGTCAACATTCATCATGTGACACGGATTTGACGGTTACCATGTCAGTCATTCAACCTGATCGTCCGGCTATCTGTCACACGGCAACTTCGCTAAGACTTTGCCTATTTCTGGACTCGGAATCCACAACGGCGATTAACCGATATGAAGTTTACCGATGAGGATTGGATGCATCATATTTTTGAACGGGGCACTCCTGAATTCTCAGCATCTTGCTGATCTTCATGATGATTACGACTTTTTCCTTTTCTCTTGTCTTTCTTTTTCACTAGTCGTTGATTTCTTTTTCTTTTATGGCAGAGTCTTATATGCATTTATTTCTCCTGTTATTATGGTTTTTGCATCACAGATATATCTTCCACACTATGTTTTAGGTTTTTTGTCTCTCGTTCTCGACATTTACATTTTCCGGCTGTTTTATGGTTTTATGGACGAAGCATTCATAATATTTATTGGCGTTTTCTTCTGGATGTGTCTTTGGGTTGGTATGCTATTACAGACGGTGCTTTGGGAGTTTGTTTTCAAAATTGGCGCGAGTACATTTTTTAGAGACTGGTTTTCTTTTATTTTGTTTCACAACGTCTACGTTCAGTCATTTATTTCTTGTTTCTTTCTTTGCCATTCTTTGTGCATTCCGGCTCCCGTGGTTAAACATAGAAACATCGGTTACATCGAAGACATCCGCCACTACTAGACTAATAGGTGGTGCTATTACTTCGTGCAAGTGGGAGTACCGCTTGGCCGCTGGACAGGCAGTTTGATTTAATTGATTTTTTTTTCTGGACCTGAGTTTTGCAACGAATCGTGGGTAGCAAATAGTGCAAGGTGCACCTTGAATGTGATGATGTGTGGAGAGTCAGGACCACCATCAATGGATAATGATCTAACCAGATATATTTGTTGGTCCTCCACACTGGCCCCAAAGCTGAGGTCTAATAATATAACAGAATCTTAAAGCAGTTACTAAGATGTGGAAATGTCAAGATGTCATCACAAGGGCGTACAGTGAGCGCCCTAAGGTATATAGCGCAGTACTTCTACATGATAAGTGGGGGTCATCAGCCGCCGCTGTGGAACCTGTTATATACGCCTAATTGTTAGAGTGGACATAATAGTGGAAGGATTCGTGCGATAAGATAAGGTGTGACATGGGGGTTATGGTGGGTTGCCATCTAGTGGGGCCACAGAAAGTTGAGATGAGGTTGAAAAGTTGTGAGATATAGATGGATGTGAATGTAGATGAGTTTATTGCAATAAAGTAGGAAAAAAGGACGGAATTATAGCAAGCGCTAGGAGATGGGGGTGGCAAAGGAGCTTGACTGTCGAAGTAAGACATTTCGGATGGTTCCTGGTAACCTGAACAAACTCCAAAAAAAACCCACCGCAACGTGCCGAAATTATGCGCAGATAGCCAGTATTTTTCATCTTTTCCCTGATCGGAATCAACGTCTAGCTCGGTATCTCCTTCCTTTTACTGCATGTATTTTAGTCATAATATGGACTTGTCCGAACAAAGAGCACAACGGGTTATATGGGCGCTTGGGTATATATTCTAAATATTGAGATAAAAAGGCAGGGCGCAGGAGTCATAGGTGTTATTACTGCAGATGTGGAGTATTCAAAGCACCGATGAAGGATTGATTCACTTCAGTGGAGGTCACAAATAGATATATTTGCACAGCTATTTAAGTTGTGAGGATCTCTTCGTTCAAGATTGCTATTTGGGCATAACGTTCTTGCTTTATCTTTTGAGGGAAGGATATTATTAGTCAGCGGTATACCATCGTCATCCCCGATTGTTTGCGAATACTTATTTTTTTTCTGTGATACCCGAGTCGAAGTTTGTTTGTTTGTACGACAATTTCAAACTGTTATTTCTGTTTGCGCCTAGACCTCATCAATATAACGTTATATAATGTCCGCCCCTGCTCAGTTTACTGACCGGTACTCGGCTGCCCTCAAGGCTATTAAGGAGCGTCGCGCCGCTGCTGGGGCTTGCAAGGCCGGTGTTGCTGCTTACTCCGAGAGCAACTTTTTCAAGGGTCCTCAGGATGGCAAGCCCAAGGCCAAGAGATGGGATCGTATGTAACATCATGGTCATGATCATTATTCGCTTGTACTAACGGTCATGTCTTCGTAGACCTGCTGAGTGCTGAGAGCAAGCACCGCAAGCCCTGCACTCTGAAGCAGGCTGCCAAGCACCTCAAGAATCCCGGCATCATCTCCCTTGGTGGCGGTCTTCCATCGAGTGAATACTTCCCCTTCTCTGAAATCTCCTACAAGGTCAACATGCCCGAGAATGACGACTTTTCCTTCAGCGAGTTCGGCAAGAATGCCACCACCTCCATTGGAAAGCGCGACATGGCCAACGGCGCCGAGTACGATCTCTCCGTTGCCCTCAACTACACCCAGGCTACCGGTGGCTACCAGATGATGCGTTGGGTGACTGAACACACCGAGCTTCTGTACAATCCTCCATATGCCGACTGGGCTTGCTCATTGTCCATGGGCTCCACCGGTGCCCTCGAGATGGCTCTTCGCATGTTCTGCGAGGATGCTCGTGGCGATACTGTTGTTACTGAGGAGTACGCCTTCGCCACAGCCCTCGAGACCATCAGCCCCCTCGGTGTCGCTACTGTGGGCTCCAAGGTTGACGGTGAGGGTCTCTTGGCTGATGCTCTTGATGAGCTCTTAACCAACTGGGACGAGAAGGCTCACGGCTCCCGCAAGCCTCACATTCTGTACACTGTTCCTTCCGGCCAGAATCCCACTGGCTCCACTCAGGGTGCTCAGCGCCGCAAGGATATCTACACCGTCTGCCAGAAGCACGATATATTCATCATTGAGGACGAGCCCTACTACTTCCTCCAGATGCCTGCTTATAAGACACCCGTTGAACGCGCCGCCAACCCCACCGCTCCTGAACCCTGGAACATTGACAAGTTCCTGAGCAGTCTGGTCCCTACTTTTGTCTCCATTGATGTCGACGGCCGTGTCCTCCGTATGGACTCTTTCTCCAAAGTTCTCTCACCCGGATCTCGCATGGGCTGGATCACCGCTTCCGAACAGATCATTGAGCGTTACGTTCGTCACTCCGAGGTCGCATCCCAAGGTCCTGCCGGGTTTTCCCAGGCTGCTCTTTTCAAGCTCCTTGACGAGACTTGGGGCCACGAGACCTACCTTCAGTGGCTCCGTCACATCCAGAGGGAGTACACTCGTCGCCGCAATGCCCTCCTCGATGCCTGCGAGGCCTATCTGCCTAAGGAAGTCGTCAGCTGGGTCCCCCCTAGCGCTGGTATGTTCCTGTGGCTGAACTTGAACCACAAGAAACACCCCGAGATTGCAAACCGAGACCTCGAGAGCATTGAGCAGGAAATATTCGATAACTGCATTGAGGGTGGTGTTTTGTGCGCTCGGGGTTCGTGGTTCATGACGGAGACTGATAAGCCGTTGGCGAATCTGTTTTTCAGAGCTACCTTTGCGGCGGCAAGCGAGGAGAACATGGTGAAGGCTGCTGAGCGGTTGGGTGTTGCCATTCGCAAGTCTTACAAGTTGTAAGATGGTGATGATATAGACAAAATCTGTTGTAAATAGTAAAGTAATAATGTTTTGAGCATCCAAAAATCTACAATCACGTTCAACCTAACAGGCCAGAGGACCAAGACTGGCCAAAATGGAGGGTTCATATGAAATCTACAATAATATCAGCATCAGTTGGCTATGTTTGGCCTGATTAGCATCTTTAGATTTAGAATTGACTATACTATTACACACCCAAATTCTAGGATAGCCTTGACTGAGTTGTAGATATATAATATTACTTAGATTATACTCTATGGGTTGAGGGACTTCTACCAACTTGTTTCTCTGGTACCTTTAGTATTCAAAATTTAGATGCATAGTATTATCTGTAGAAATGGTGAAAGATAAATTGTAGGTCACTATAGTTGCAAATGCTATTAGCTACATGTATCATGAGACAAGTATAATACCTATATGTATAATAAGGGAGATAAAAAACCTATGCTAGGCTAGCCTACTAGGGAGTTGAATATAGGCATATAGTATATACTAGCAATGGCGTATATCCATAAGAGGTTAAGGCTTTAGATGCTACAGACTTGCTAGAGCAGCTATGGGAGGCACCTATAGAAAGTAGTATAGTAACTAATAAGGTAATGACTAATAAGGCTAAGTATAACTAATAGTATACTAATAGTAATATAATCCTTAATAATAATCTCAATATTAAGGAAAAGTTCTTCATACTCTAGAAGTTAGTAAAGAAGCTAGTATAAGGCTAGTATACTAGACCTAATAGTAAGGCTAAACTAGGATAACAATATAATATGCCTACCCCCTATATAACTATACTAGCCTCTACTAATATATATTTACCTCCCCCCTCCCCCATTAGTAACTACCAATCATATTAACAAGTATAGCTACTCCCTAATAACTCTTAGCCCTATTATAGATAAGACTATAGTCATAGGATAGGTAGCATATAATATACTTACACTAGAGAGGATCATTAGAGCTATCTACTAAACAATAGCTAAAGTAGGAGCCCAAGTAAAATATAGCTAGCTAAGACCCTTAAGTATAGTCTATTATGTATAGTTATTTATGGTAATAGAGTATATAATATACATAGCTAACCTGATTAAATGACTAGGAATTATAATAAGTATATCCTAGTATATCCTACTATAGTATTAAGGTCTTAATTAAAGGACTCCTAGTATAGTTAGTGGAAGAGTACCTAGGTATACTAATATTGGCAACTAAGACCTAGGGTAATAATATCAACTAGATCTTAAACCATCGTGACATGACATTAATGAATAATTATATATACGACTCATTACAGTCCTAATTATTCGTCTCCGGATTATGCGACATGACGCCCCTTCCAAACCAATTGGCAATTGTTCCGAACCGATCATCACTTCTCTCCAACTCCATCTTGAATAATTCATGCTTCCCAGCGTTGTCTTCCTGTGCTTTTCTTAACGCCCTAATGGTGGCGTTTTCACCCTGGCACAACGGACATTCAACGTCAGGATCAGCACCACCACCCCGCAAGCATCTCTGGTGGAAACTATGTTTACACATGAAATGAACAATAGGTAATTCTAATGCCGCACCACAATCGGAGCACCGAGTAGCCTGGAAGACTGCGGACTTGGAAGTTAATTCGTGGAGGTCCTTACGCTTTTGCTCTGCTTCGGTACGGATAGCGTTGGTGCGGCGGCGGTTGGAGGCGATTTCTTTGCGCTCGCGTTCAATGGTCTCATTCAGGTAGGGTTTTATCATTCCCATGGTGGCGACACCCCGTGAATTCTGTGCTTGACCAACCAAAGTCTGGATGACCTGAAGGGGAGCCATTAGCCCATCGGCGTCAATCTTGGCAAGTACAACAGCAAGTTCTTCAGGGCCAGCCTCAGCAAGAATGTCTTTGTTAGAAGTGAGATACAAGAGAGCAGCAGGGTAGAGTTGAGGTTCCTCCGGGCCATATTTGCGAAGGGCCTTCAAGGCACCTTGAGTATCCCTAGCAGCAGTGTAAGAGCGGAAAATATCGAACAGTAAACCCGATTGCTCCCGAACAAGTACAGTGCCGTCTTTGAAATCTGACAAATCTGACAACAGGAGGACATTGGAACTCTCCATGGGAACATTCTCCCCTTCAATCAACTTCTTTGCTTTAGCTTCCCACTCCTCACGGTTGGCACCTTTACGCTCAGTTGACTTTCGCAGATACATCTCGAAAAGAGTTGTATATAGATCAGTCTTATCAGACTCGGTGACATCCGGTTCCTCCAGACAGGACTCCAGGAACCGAATGAACTCATCAGGATGATCCAAGAAAGATGAGAAGGCAGTCCTTGGTGGCGGGGGAGTATACTTGGGTACAGGAATATCCTCTTCATCAACCAAGACTACCTGATTCTTCGCTTGACCTTTACCAAGTGTACCCGGTGAAACAATTGTTGAGTTGTTGAGGTAGGGAAGCGCGATGAAGTTGGACAAATTTTGAACTGCAGTGGTGCTAGCAGGAGTCTGGCTTGCTGCTGGCACAGCATCATCGATGATTGGCCGATAGCGGCCAGTATAGTATGCTACAAAGACTTTTGTCGTTTCTTCAGGGCAATTCTCGATCAAGACCCGAGCGTACTTCATAAGAGCTGGGTAAGCCACGTCTGGATGTTGATGGCAGATGAAATTCAAGGCCTCCTTGTACTTCTTAGAATCTTCAACTAAGATGTCAACCACCATCTCAGTTTCGCCATGTTGTTCGGCCAAATAGGCAGCTTGTTCATAGTATCCACCTTGCCGACACATAGAAATGGCAGTGTCTAAATCAAACTTTAGGTCACCAGGGGACTTGATGAATGCTTCCAGCTTCTCGATGTCCTTGAGTTTGGCATAACAGTTTAGGAGCAAAGTTGTGTGATCAGCAGTAGCCTTTCTATGATCATGCAATTGCTCCAAGTACGAGATCAAATTATGTATCCGTTGGGTATCGAGGAACTAAAATAGTTAGTCATGAACATACATCTAGATTGTTATCATGTCAAACATACTTTACGAATGACTTGCGAGGGTTCCGTGGTATCGATGGCTTTGATGTATTGTACCATGGATCCATCGTAGTCTCCTTTATTATAGAGAAAATCACCAAACTTGCGAAAGATGACACTTTGTTGTTCGGCGTTGAGTGACGCCTTTTGCGCAAGCTCAATGGCTAGAGGGTAAAGATTTCTCTGATAAAGCATGTCGAGCTTGCTTTGTAACGGTTTCTCATGATACCTGGTGATCTAACCCACTTGTCAGTCAAGTATCTAGTTAATTTATAACTATAGGCACTCACCTTGCCATCTTGGGTCAATGTATAAAGATCCCCCCAGATCGGGAAGATATGACTGACGGATGATACCACAGACTCGGTATGAGCGATGACCCTCAAAGTAGGTTCAATGAGTAGGAAAGTGGATACATTGAGGATATCAGAAGCAGCTCCGAATGTACGAATGGGCTCTTTTTGCTTCCGTGTGCTGTTCTCCGACGGCGGGCAGATAAGAGCAACATAATCGCCATACGTTGCCACTAAACTCTTGTTGTTCTCATACGCACAAGGTGGGCCTCTACCATCAACTGTGTAATAGTACAGGGCATCCTCACGCGCAACGACAATATCACCAGTCTTTTTGTCCTTAGTCATACATCCAACGGCACATCCCGAGTCTTCGACGGTCTTGGCTGGGAGATTCTGGCCCTTCTTGGTAATTGTTATGCGAAGGATTCGGGAGGTGGTCGCGATGAAAAGCGCGGTATCTTGTGCTTCGTCGGTAGTGAGTTCGACACTAGTGATAGGCTCTTCAGATTCATGAACAATCCGTTGTTTTGCCCCGAGATCATTGACCAAATCACCACGAATAACAGTGACTGTCCCATTAGCAAATCCGACAGCAATCTGCCGCAGGTCATCCGTTGTCGTGAATGCAGAGATGGGGAATTGCTTTTTGTTGTTGTTAATCGCGAGCGTCGTCAAACACGTCGGCATATTGGTTTTATTGTTGTACTTGTCTAAAGCCCAAACCTTCAGGACTGGTGGGTTACTCAAGTCTTCCGATACAGTAACCAGTAGACTGGTTCCTTCTATTTGGCGCATATGTGTGATAGTGCCAACATCATGGGCTTGGAATGTGCGTACGATCGTCCATTTTGAGTTTATGATGCGGACATATCCTTCAAATGTACCAAGAAATAGATTATCTGATCCGGTGCAAAGACAGGAAATTTCATTGCCTTGGAAAAATACTCGGGTTTCGTCGTCAGGAAACTTGATTGGGAAGACATTGAAGAAGTCAAATGACTTCCACTACGAAGTAAAGATGCATGGGTTAGATCTAGACAAAGATAAAGCGGAAGTATGTACAACTTACCGAGAGGGACATTTTGCATTACTCTTTCAATTGGTCTCGCTGCTTGACGGGTGAGATATTGTCGATGGCGCATGAACATGACATCGACATAATTGCGCTCGACCAAGGCTTCACCGCTGGCATCAATGTCGTCAGAGCACTTGATCTGGGGTGGGAGCTATAGCTTGACCCCTGTCAGAAATGTGGATATCACGTGCATATATGGTGTGGGTTAAACCCTTAAGACATTTTAATAATGAGGAATCTTTAGTTCGGTAATCAACTAAATGTCGATTGACAGTGGTGACGAACATGATTTAAAATATGTGAAAAACCTCATGTTTGATTAAATGATTTTATTCAGGGTTTAAATTCATAGGCTAGCTTTATGAAAGATACAAGCCTAAAGTCCCACTACTTGTACTATTTTTTCAGACGACTGTAACCCCACCAAAAAAACCTACTAGGGCCTTCTAGTTGCTATACTTGTTGCTATTGACGTAACGAACGTTAGTTACTCAAAATACTTACCACCAAAGCCTTGCATTAATCTAAAGTCAACCCAATCCTGCTTTATTTGGGGAAAATTGCTACCAAGCACGATCCTCAAATTCACCAAGTGGTTACTGCTGCTGATTTCTAAGCATCATAACTAAGGGTCAACTCAAAGAATCTGTATCCTAGATTCGGTCTGATCGAGCGCAATTAGCGTGTGGATTGTGTTGGACAATTTGCAGATCCTTCGTGTATCTATCTATTTATCTCACAGTTTTGCGACTGTTTGTCAATTGTTCATCTATTTCCGACCTCTTTCATCAACCCCGCATCATTAGTCCATTAAGATCCGCAAAGATGATTGAAAACAACGACTCTCAGCCGCCTTCCACCCCGGGCACGCCTCAACTGGGCTCATTCAACCAGCCACCAGATGCTCCTGACAAAGAGACGATGGAAAAGGTATATACATCCCAAATATAAGTTCTATAATAGACTTTCTTCTAACATTATTGTGTGCTTAGATACGTCTCCGTCGTCTAGCAAAGCTCGGTATTCTTTCCAAATCATCCTCGCCATCAGAAGATAAAGCGGAGGCAGGTCCTTCTGCAACCCCTCCCAAAGCTCCAGCACCAACCAAGTCATCCGCTGCCATCGCAACCGCCTCCTCATCTCTCCTTGACAATGCCGCGAAAGCTGCTGCTGCCAACAAAGCCACCAAACCGGCGCAATCTTCGGCCAAGTCGACCTCAGGTACGGGTTTAAAGCGACGATTTCCAGGACATGGACCTGACTTTTCTTTTACAGACAGACCTACCCCCGCACCGGCCCGGAGAGTTGCGCCGGTAGTCATAGAATCTCTGGAGGACTACACTGATCGCATACTCTCCGATATCTTACAAGTTACAGTGGATCCAGAAAAGAAGACTTTGAAGTCCAACGATAAGATTTCTTTGACCTTCCTTCCGGGTGTCAGCCAGGAGCTGAGCTCAAGCAACCAGCCCCTAAAACTTGATACTACGAACCTCGACTCAGCCATCTTGGAAGCTGCCACATTGGTACCTCATGGGAGAACTCTTCTTTCATATCTTCTACCTACCTGGAGTAAGGCACAAACCATCAAGCGTACACCGACGCGCGACATGACAAAGGAAAAGTTGGCGGTTTTAGATGAAACCAAGCGCATGTGTATCAGTAATTGCGTTTTTGCTTTAACTATGCCTGCTTTGTTTGGGTGAGTTAGTGCATAAGCTTCTATTATAATAACTGAGACTAACACTATAATAGGCGCGAGGGTGATGAAGGGACCAATATCCCAGCCCAGCATCTTGCCCATCATCTTACTCTTCCTGCAACAGACGATCAGGGAATTGATGATGAATTCTTGAAAGAGTCCGTCCTCAGATTCAGCGAAGTTGAAGGTCTGGGTGAGGTGTTCGCTGAGGCTATGCGTATCTTGAGTTCTTCGTTATCGACTATGACCATGGAATCTCCTAATTATCGCAACTATGTCAATGTAAGTTGAGACCCTAAGTCTACATGCGCCTTGGCCTCTAACATCATTAGACCTTTGTTCTCTTCTCGAAGTACCCGGACCTACTCAGAGTTATCGCCAACCACCCGGCCTTTTTGGGTGCCGAAGATGGTCCTTCTCTACAGAACAACACTATTTTGGGTCCCTTCTTCAACCTTTCTCCTCTTCGTGAAGAATCGGTTAAGGTCTTCTTCCCCTCACCTAGAACTATGGATCGCGGGACTATCTCCAGATCACAAGACTCTTTACGAATGACGTTACAAGGCCTTCAGACCGATCTCTTTGGTATCGTCAATGCTTTCGTACGCGTTGACTCTGATGTTAGATCTAAAACCTTGGATTGGTTCGCCTTGGCTGTGAACAAGAACCACAAACGTCGTGCTATGCGATATGATCCCAAAGAAGTGTCTTCTGACAGCTTTATGGTCAATGTCACTCGAATTCTCGATCGCCTTTGCGAGCCTTTCCTTGACACTACTTTTGGGAAGATTGATAAGATCAGTGTCGATTACTTTCGCCAAAAACCTCGCGTTGACATTATGGATGAAACCATGATCAATGCTGATGAAGCCACCGCCAAGAAGTTTTATTCAGAGACTATACCTGGCAATCCCCATTTCATCTCCGAGGTTTTCTTCCTCACTCTTGCTGCTCACCACTACGGCATCGAAGCAATTTCTTCCAAGCTCAAACCTATGGACCGGGAAATCAAAGAATACCTCAAACACCTAACATTAATGGAAGCCGAAAGGCCTAAGATTGCCAGTCATCCAGATATGTTAAGTCGCTTCGACGCTAGTTACAGTCGTTATACTGCATTCCTGGACGGGCTCATGGGTCGCAAGATGACCATTGAGGGGGTCTTGCAAGATCAAAAAATGCAAGAAACTTCAGTTAGATTCATGCGCTATGTAGCTGTTTGGCTGCTTCGCGTTGGTAGCAAGACTGACTACAATCCCGAAAAATCCATTACTCTTCCTCTTACTTCCACCGATAATCCTAAATTTTCTTGTATTCCAGAATACGCCCTGCAAAATGTTGTCGACAACTTCAAGTTCGTCTATCGCAATGTTCCACAAATTCTGTCCTTTTCCACTGGACCGGAATTAATGACTCTCTGTATAACTTTCCTGGAATGCTCAGAGTTGATCAAGAACCCCTACCTGAAGTCGTCACTGGTGACTTTGCTGTTTTCTGGGACCTTTCCATTTACTCGCTTTGGTGAGGGTGTTCTTGTGGATATGCTTTCTAACTCCGAATTCGCCAACAAGAACCTTCTCCATGCTCTCATCAAATTCTACATTGAATGTGAGAACACTGGAGTAAGTAGTGCTTTCTACGACAAGTTCAACATCCGATACGAAATCTTCCAAGTAATCAAAACTGTGTGGAAGAAAAACGATATCTACAGCAGGAAGTTGACCCAGGAGAGTAAAGTTAATCGAGACTTTTTTGTTCAGTTCGTCAACATGTTGCTGAATGATACCACCTACGTTCTTGACGAGTGCATGGGCAAGTTCCCTCGTATCCGTGCCCTTGAGAAGGAACTTACTTCTGAGGAAGCGAGTTCTTTAAGTCAAGAAGATCGTCAGAAGAAGGAAGATGAGCTCCAGCAGCTTGGTAACAGTGCTACTAACTACATGCAATTAGCTAATGAGACACTTGAAATGATGACAATGTTCACTCGAGCTCTCAAGAGTGCCTTCACGATGCCTGAAATTGTTCATCGTCTCGCTAGCATGTTAAATTACAACCTCGAGACACTCGCTGGTAGCAAGGGTGGACAGCTCAAGGTCAGCAATCCTGAGAAGTACCATTTCCGTCCCATTGAACTTCTTTCTGCCTTTGTTGATATCTACATAAACTTGGGCTCTTCTTCAGAGTTTATTGAGGCTGTAGCTGCCGATGGCCGTTCTTACAAACCTGAGGTTTTCGATCGTGCACACAAGATCTTGAGCAGCAAATCTATGAAAGATCCTAATGACCTCGCCAAATTTGCCGCTGCCAAGGAACGATTCCTCAACGCTAAGCTGGAAGTTGACCAGGCTGAGCTAGATCTTGGTGACATTCCTGCTGAATTCGAGGATCCTATCTTGGGTGATCTCATGAAGGATCCAGTTATTCTGCCGTCTCACAACATTGTTGACAGATCAACCATCGTGCAACATCTTTTGTCCGACCCGAAGGATCCCTTCACCAGACAGCCGATGACCATCGATGATGTTGTTCCTCAAACAGAGTTGAAGGAAAGGATTGAGAAATGGAAGGAAGCGAAGCTAGCAGCTGCCAAGGACAAGATAAGGGCCGAGTTGGCAGCTAAGCAGGAGGCTCATGAAGTTGAAGGTGCTGAAACTGATGGCACTGTGGATAATTGTGATGCTATGGACACTACTTAAGGGTAGATGACGAATGAATCATGCTGATATGAATAGATGAGTATTTAGTTATACAGTGTCTTGTGGTCGAACCGAAATATACATGTTGAGGAATTATTTGAGAAAATAAGTAGACTAAAACTTGATTTTTGATGTGCTAAATTGTATTGACAGGAAAAAACACAATTCTAAGAAAGCAATATATACAGAGAAGATGAACGTGAAACCATAAGCAACTATTATACGATGGCAGAGATGGCATCCTCCAAAATATCTAGGGCCTTGTTGATCTCAGAATCCTCAATTGTCAAACTGGGGGTGATTCTGAGAGTGTTGGTACCTGCGGTGATGACGAGAAGACCTCGCTCTCTAGCAGCTTGGACAATCTTGGTAGGGTCCTGAGTTAGCTGGACACCAAGAATCAGACCTTTGCCACGGACCTCAGTTATCAATTCAGGAAACTTCCTTGACAGAGCCTCGAGACGCTGACGGAACAGCTGGCTTTTGGCCTCAACACCCGCCTGCAATTTGGGGTCAGTTAGACGGCCCAGTACATAGTGGCCCAGACGGCAGGCAAGGGGGTTGCCACCAAAAGTGGTTCCGTGGTCACCAACGGCAATTTTCTTGGCGACGTCACCCGTAACAATGGTGGCGCCAATGGGGAACCCGTTACCGAGAGCCTTGGCGGTGGTGATAATATCCGGGTGGGCGGCAGCGGGGAGGTAGCTGTGGGCCCAGAGTTTACCGGTGCGGGACATGCCGCACTGGATTTCATCGTAGATGAGAACAGCGCCAACCTCGCGGCAGCGGGTGGCGAGTGCGGTTAGGAACTCGACGGTACCGGGGTTGACGCCACCTTCACCCTGGAGGGGCTCGACGATGACACCACAAGTATTCTTGGTGACAAGCTCGGGGATTGCGGTAACGTCGTTGTAGTGACCGTAGACGTGGCCGGGGACCATGGGGGAGAAGGGCTTTTGGTACTTGGGGTTGGGAGTTGCAGATAGAGAGCCCATGGTGCGGCCATGGAAGGCCTTGTGGAAAGAAACGATTTCGAATTTGCCGCCGGAGGGGTCAATGACTTTGCCAGCTTTACGGGAGAATTTGATGGCAGCCTCGTTGGCTTCAGATCCAGAGTTGCAGATGAAGACAGCCTCGGCATTGTGCATACCGCCGGAGGCCTTGGTCGCTTCTACGAGAGCCTTGCTAAGAACGCCGGTCCAGGGGTTGTAGTAAAGATTGGAGACGTGAATAAGCTGGCTGGCCTGCTCAGAGAGGATGCGGGTGAACTCAGGGTCGCAGTGGCCCAGAGAGTTCACGGCGATACCACCGGTCAGATCAAGGTAAGCGCGGTTTTCAGCATCGTATAAGGTAGACCCAGAGCCACGGACAAAGACAGGACTGGGGCGGGAGTAGGTAGTGACCATATAAGGTTGCGACTCAGCAACAATGGTAGCGCTTTTGGAACCAGTGGTGGGGTCAGGGTGCGACACAGTCTATTACGAACGATTGGGTCATAGTTAACAATGTCTGCAATTTTGAATACTATAGCTGTTTAGAAACATACAGAAGCTGTACGAATAACAAGGCGCATGATAGAGGCGCGAGCCAAAAGCTGGCGGCGAAGAGGAGTACAGAAAGTCATCATCGTGATATGTGTAATGTCTAAAAAAACGAAGTGGGTATCAAACAAGTTCTTCGCTCAACAAGAACTACAAGACGATGAAAAGCACAGAAAAGTAACAAGGGAAAAGCGGAAGGAGAATATGTGAATGTTGAAAACCCGAGAGTGATTTACATCCAGAAAACACTGCGCTTCTTGATATAAAGCATCGTCATCAGTAGTTTGCGTATCCGTTATAGCGGCGTTGCGTCTCCGATAAGCTAGAAAAGGTGTTGGTAGTCAAGAGATGTAGTGTCATTCGCTAACAATTTCTCTTAGTCACAGCCGCAGTCCATTACTAGGTCTACCATGCAAGCATCCGTCAGTGTTACTGATAAAATTGACTGAAATATGAGGTTTGACTTGTTTGACACGAGGGGACCCACGATTTATGACTCTATCTGGTAAATTATGGAGATGTTGGATGCTTATCGATAAGCTTTTTGTTTAATGTGGGGGTGATTAGATCTGATAAAAATTTATGGCTTAGAAGATTTACGGAAAATTGACTTCTACATTACAAGGATAGTGTTTTACAATCCCAAGTCATTTATATCCGACTCGCACAAGAAGATTCCCGCGGAATGCTTGAATTTTGGACATTTTATGCTGCTTTTAAGGGATCACCATATCATAAAAGATAGTAATGGGGATATATTGGTATCATTTAGCTTCATTACTTAAGACTTACAATAATTCGAAACCGGAGCATCAATCGTCAGGATGTTCTCATAAATTGGTAACCAAGCCCATAGCCCTCTCTCGTTACACCTGGAATGCCCCGGCAAATCCTGTAAATTCTTCATGGGCTTTCGCGGGGGCCCTTGCCTTGGTCCTGAGGCTTGTTATTGTCGTCCGCCACACTTTCTAACAGTTGCCGTCTGTCTCCCTGATAATCCGCACAAATAGTCATTGTACCTCCGTATTCAGGCGAGCAAACCCGAAGGTAGTTGTCATGTCCAAGGTTTGTTTCATCAGGCCACTGAATTGGTTAGCAATCTTCATGGTCATTTTCAAGACGGATGTTATTCTTGAACAAGGTACCGAACACGTCGACGAGGCTGAAGAAGAGCTTCTTGGTATCGCCATCTTGTGCAATATTGTAAACAAAGATCATCTGGTTTCCTTCGTCGAAAAGTGCAGTCTTGTTGCAGGTAATTTTCAGGGCAATGCCGCCAGATGTGTCGTCATGGTGGATATATTCGCAGTAGGATCCGTGGCTAGCAACAAGGCGGTAGCGCGGACTCAGGATAGAACTGGCAGACCACAGGTATACAGGATAGTCGCAGTGGTTTATCACTGTAACCATGGTTTTGTAGATGTCGTGATGAAGCAAAGCCATAGCCGACGGCAATGCAGCCAGGACAGAACAAAGAGATAGAAATTGAACCATTGTAGAACACGGGTTCCAGATGGTTGTTTCTAAAATGACAGATATTTGGAAATTTCAGGTTCAAGACTACCTTTCGAGTTGAAGGTTTAGAAAGTTAGACTATCATCAACGTTTTATTTGTCTTTTCTTACAGTTGGTTATGGCCGATGATCTTAACATCCGTTGAGTATGGTAATTTCCTATTTTGGCAAGTGTACCTTCTTAGAAATATTAGGGTTATCTGAGAAAAACCCTTGAAAACCCTTTGTGAATGTGGGTTACTTTTGATCAGTGAATGATGTCATTGAGCGCTACCGAGACATTCGGCTTATTGAATTGGAGAACTTGACTCCAAATTCAGATTAGTCAAGATGTCTTGACTATTATGTCGGAAACTTTTAGTATCAAAACTGCTATTGTGCAGACTCATGATACTAGAAGAATTCATCGAGCTCGGTTGAAAAAAGAAATCAACATCTTTGTAGATCAAATACATGTGAATGGAAATAAAATTATTCAGAATATCATATCTCCAGTGTTATCCCAGATAATGGATAAAGCAGATTTAACTATATTGTAATGTTGTGTTTCCTGAATTTAGTTCGGCCCATGTGAACCAGTTTCCATTTTCACATGTCAAAAGTGCATCAACTTTCACATGCAGATCGGATACCTCCATCAAGACTACATAAGGCACTGGAGAGAACTCGATGTAACCAATGCCATTTGTATCCATCTCTAGCCACTACTAACTTGGTAGATACTGGCTTCTAATATACAGAAACACGGATAGTTACAATTTATAACACTGCATGATGCACCGGAACACATGTTGATATCATCGGACTCCGACCTCTTGCCACAGGAACCGGTCACGAGTTTGTAGGGATGATGGGGTTTCCAGGAATAAACTCGATGAGTTTAATTATGTTACTGGTCTATTATCAATCTTTTGATTGGAGAAAGTTTGAGAAAGGTTGAACTGCCTTAAAAGGAGCATCGAGAGTGAGTGACCTCTGTAAGATTAACAACCCTCGACCCGATTACAAGTTTCTTGCGCATTTTCCAGAAACAAACTACTATCACGATTATGTTGCGTTTTACTGCAACATTAGATTCTGTCTTACTTCAATAATCTATCCATTACTTTCCTAGATACTTAAATTAATATTCTCCCGCACCTCAACTCGAACATCCATTTCCACGTCTATATTATCATGACTACATTGACCGTTTGATAACATTTCTGCCAAGATGCTAGATCATGTATTGGGCCGACCTTCGGCAAAATCGAGACGTCTTCAAGTACTGGCCGTACTGTTATTTTGGCTGATGTATCTCAGAAGGTAAGTTCATTCTTATGTGATGGCTATAAACAATATCTAACCTATATTCTGTTCCTTTAGAGGTCATCGACATGGCCCGCCACCAATCAGAATCATATCCAAATTCTTCACCAAACGTTTATCACCATGGCAAATAGTAACGTTGACTATCATGTACCTATATGCGGCCCGCAACTTCTCATCACTGATTGGCTTATCCAGCCCGGATCCACTATCCAAAATGTACGAAGCAAGCTATTTTAGAGCTACCTGGATCCTAACTGCAATGGATGCCGGATTCTGGACTGCTATGAAGATCAAAAACCAAAAGCTACGCGACTTCTCATCCATCCTATTCACTTCCTTTTACCTTATTGCTGCCGACCTAGCCGACGAAAAGGTTCGAAAGGTACGAGCCAACTTGACAGTCGACCACTTACGAGTATCCTGGAACAAGTCGACAACTCCATATCTCTTGTTTTTCCAAAATCTCATACGTCCCCGTTTCCTCAAGCATGGACCACGACAAATACGCATACCGAGACCAGACGATAGCGACTATACCGAACCCGTTGTGGGGTGGATCTATTTCAACGGGTCACTCGGCGAGATGAAGAAACATAATCGCATTCTACTTGATCTCCCAGGAGGCGGCTGGGTTGCTATGGGCCCCAGGTGCAATGATGACAAACTTGGATGCTGGGCCGCCAAGATCGGGGTGCCCATTCTCGCACTAGACTACCGAAAGGCTCCTGAATATCCATATCCATACGCACTAAATGAATGTTTTGATGTGTATATCCAGATTATCCGGAGCAAAGGTCGCTGTATTGGACTTTCTGGATGTGAAACTCCGCAAATAGTAGTATCCGGAGACAGCTCCGGCGGAAATTTAGCCGCAGCCATGACGCTGATGATCCTTGAGCGGACCGTCGGACACCTGGCTAATACTGATCCTAATAACAATCTACCATTACCAGAGAGTGTCATACTTTTCTACCCTTGTCTCGATATGAACATTGGCTGTTGGATGTCGGACAAGGAGATGTCATTGATCAGGGATCGTGCATTAAGGGGTTCCAATAAAACCATCATGAACTGGAAGCGAATGCAGTACGACTCACTGATGAGAACGCCACACCAATCTGAAGATGAAGATGCAGCCGTCACGGAAAGGGTGGATAAAGTTCTACCGGAGCGCTTTCAGACTAAACACCACAATCGGACCAAGAAGCGGTGGAAATCATCGACTGAAAATGTCGGCAGCCCACCGGCACCTCAACATCCGCTCAGGACACAGAGCTCATTCCATCCACAGCCTCTCAGTACCCGTTTGGCCATGTCCTCCAAGATATCCTACTTCAGCGACAGAGTGTTGACGCCTGAGATGATGAGAGCTATGGTCATCCTATACATTGGCCCGCATAACCGACCAGACTTTAGAACGGACTATCTTTTATCCCCGACCATAGCTCCAGACTCCCTTCTCACTCACTTTCCAAAGACATACTTCTTGACTGGAGAAAGAGACCCTCTGGTCGATGATACAGTCATTTTTGCAGGCCGCCTGCGCCAAGCCCGCCGTTCCCTGTTCGAGAACTGTAACCTAGCCACGGAAAGTTCCGGCGGTACTCCGCGTCAATCTAATGCCAACAACAACTACTCAGAGAGTGATGTGCTGGAGATGATTTTGATTCCCGGTGTCTCTCATGGCTTTCTCCAATTTCCTACCATCTACCCCAAGGCTTGGGGTCACTTAGACCAGGCAGCTCGCTGGATCGACCAATCATTCAAGATAGGACCTGACATTAGACGCAGAGAGAGTTGGCAGCGGGATGTTCTGTTGCGGGAAGCTATATCACGGAACTTCCGGGAGAACCAATCAGAAAGTGAGGAGGAATCGGGAGTTGAGATGGTCCATCTACGCAAAAAGGGAAGACCAAGGTTTCACAAGACCTTATTAAGTGACAGCACCAGCGACGCCATCGTGGTATCTCACGATAAGCATGGTTCGACATCAGGGAACGCAGAGCACAAGATTGACATGTTGCAAGGATTGAAGGATACTATCGAGAGTTTTGTGGCTAGGAAGTCTACGGGATTGGAAAGGTTGACTAGTGAGGAAGACTTGCTTCGGCGGCGTATGGAGGGTCTGGCAGGAACCTTGACTGGAGCTCCAGGGTGAATTGGACATAGTGGATATACCCATTGACATAACAACTCATTCTCTTTTTCAAATAAAACAGTATTTATCTGGTCAGTCAAGTGGCAATAATTAGCGAGGTAGTGTTCAATCACCGTGTCTCAGAGCAGCCGTTGTTGCTGCCCGATGGGCCCTAATATGCCTTTTATTATTATCTCTTTGGAAGACATTTCTGGATATATTTTGGGGAGTCAGAGGCTTTTTAGACACGACACTACGTTCAGCGGTCTCATTCCTACTTACGTGTCTGGCCGGCAGAAAGACTGAAGCCATATAGTCATACCCAAAAATATACCATCTTGATTACAATGCTTCCCATAGATCCAACTGCCGACTAAGAAACTTCAATTTAAACATCACGACTTACTTGCTGAATCCCGCACGGCGGCGAATACTTGACGTCGCAGTCGCTTCCGTATAAATAATTACCCCAAACAATCCAAAAGCCCAATACAACCCTGTCCTGCACCCTTCACCATAGTCTATGCGCCCCGGATTTTTGCTACTGTCAAGATGCTACCTTCTCCGCACATTGTTCTCTGTTATCAAAAGGTCACTTGTCAGGATATCGACAAAACATCCCTTTATACTCCCTTCATTTTATGCCCCGTTCCATCCGCCAAGGACAGTAATCATGCATAGGTTGCGGCCAGCTCAACTGTAGTCATCTTCTTCCATGCACTGCAACAGCGTCGGTCAGCATTGGATGCTTGGTGATCTGATGGTTTCATGGTCTGGACGGCGATGTCATTTGGCCTCAATTCGTTAAAGCAACTTCACAGCTTACCAAATTTTTTAGAATATCACCAAAGAATTCAAATATAGTCATATGAGAGTGGTTACAGCCGTTGTGAACATCCATCCGATAATAGTGATTGTTGTAACATCGGATGTGACGGCGATATGTAAATATTATAAACTATTGGGCCTGAAATATGCATGATGCAAACATCAGTCTTCTCTCAATGCGGAATCAATTAATCCGAGTAACAAAATATGAAATTTGGAGAATTATTTTTTTTATTCAATGTATGTGGGAGAATATGAAAACCCTTTCATATTTTAGCCATATTTTTAGCTCCGCCGAGAGCCGCTTTTGTGAGACAATGATTATTAGCCCGCTTTCCTTTTTGGTCATTTACGTATAAACACTCGGTCCTAGTATCACGATGGGTCAGACTACATACCGATAGAAAAAAAACGGAACAAATCAATATTTTGTTGAATGAACCATCATTTTTCTCCGGCATCATGTCTCAAGTATCTACGATTTAATCGAGATAAATTGTGATTCGTCACTTAATTGTTATCAAATGTGATTTTCAATAGTGGTGATGAGCGGTCAGATTCCCTGCATTATTGGCTGATCAACAGCATGAGTAGATACATATAGAGTAGCAATGAAGATAGCCTCCCTCTCAATGTCCTCCAAATTTCCAAATGTGTGTCGATGCTGTTCTATCTAACAGATTATAGTACAGACAACCTTCCCTGATGGCTGACTGGCTTCTCGCTCACGTGTCACGGAGGACAATCATATCCCATTCGCTGGTGAATTTTTGATATCAGGCTACAGAAAAAGTTATTTATTATTTACCAGTACAGTAAATTCTATATGGCATACAAGTTGAGTATTGTTCTGGGTGAGTTAGACACGTCTCATCTCCAATGTGGTCTGGCAGGATCGTGGCGACTGGGGGATCACTGAGTTGTATCACAATTACCTTGAGACCTGTCCTCACATCAAGCACAGCATCTACTACTCATGAACTTGCAGTGAATGAATTAAAGATAAATACAATACGTAATCAGGCTATATTCAATATATATCCCAAACTCTTCGGGGCAAAAGAGCCGACTTCATGTAGCATATTGGTCAGCACTTTGCTAGTTTGATGCCTAATAAGTATTGATGCCTGTGGAGCACTTGCCGAAAAGTCATTACCGGCATCACTCCCCTATGTATAGAATATCGGTGTCAAGGCCCTGCGGTCCACTGTCACATTTTTATAGTCACCGCGTTAAGCGTGCTCAGTTTTATCTTTTACCATCAGCTCAGGATGCAGTAATCGATTGTTCCACGCGTAATATACTCCCAAAAGGTAAATAATTTTTTTAAGTTTGAGCCAATACTACTATTCAATGGAGGTAGTTGTTGCTCACGTCAGTTATCAAACCTACAGATATAAAGGCAATGTTGAGATTTGCTATTGATGGCATTGTTATTTGATTAATTGTTTATCTTACTCTTCACTTTTTCATATCATCAAGAAGCTTCAATCCACTTGTTTACAAGATAAATTCTTTACAAAACTAATATATTTCTGCCCTCAGCAACATCAAATTTTTCCCTCCATACAGGTAACAGCGGTACTGTATTTAAAGGCTAACTCTGAGATATGTTGTTTGCAAGTGTTGAGTTGTAGACAGATCATCCATATGGCACAGAGAAACACATGCCAATAAGCTTAAAAAGAAAGTCAGTTTCAAATACCAATTCGGTAAGCCAGCTCAAGGCCGACATCCGACCATCTCCTGTTCGTGTTAACTGGATTTCGGCCAGATCATATTGTAAGTAATAATATGAGATCAGCAAATGCAACTCCTATGTGATGAATAAGAGTTATACAAATTCGTACATAAGATGCGAACATTTTCTAACCTCATATGTGGTAATATTATACTGATTAGTAATATCAACTGGGTACGGATGCATCACTGTCTTTCAGCTCATCAATATTTGATCTAGACCGTCTTAAATAAGTGTTATTAGATAGTGACTGTTTTCGTACTGTATATTTCAGTCAAACATATGAAACATTCTCCCACATAATCACCATATTTAGCAGTACCGATATCAATACCGTCCTGTCAGATATTCCGAAACCGAATACAGAATCTCATTCTGAACGGAGCCTACTGACTGTCATCATAGTCACAAAGCTATCACAGCATCTGCAAGGAATAGTTACACTGTGTGCCAATACTTTGATCCCATCAGCGCAGATACTGGCGTCGTTCCTGTCTTCGATACAAACCCTGCAGCATCACGCAGACGTCCCGGGGGTAGATGGCGTCAGCATGGTGCTCGTACAAGTGATTTTACATGGTCGGAAATAACCAGGAAATGATTGAGGCTCTATCACATATAGTTTTTGGGCGTCTTGTCTCGCAGGAAATATCGGCTTACATATGGCCAAGCTAAAATACGAAGGGCATACAGTACTCCATTCAGATGCCACAGTACGAGTCAGTTGCGATTATTATGCTCTCTAGATTTCCTGGTGCCGCTCCACGACGTGGCTAGCTGTTTATCGCTATTGATAATGCATCAACTATCATGTCGAGAGCTGATGACTGTAGGATAGCGAGTTTTGCCGTCAAACCGAGGTAAAAGTTCTGGAGATTATCTTTAACATAACAGCACACCAAGACATTTACTGACAGTTGGCTTTGCTTTCTTTTGGGCACATACCCAGCCAGTGGCGATAGTCGCAATTCTCATATGTGCTGTCAGACACCGCAAAAAGACGGCATATCTAACTGTAGGTGTCTTTGTTTATTTTTATTTTTTTAGCGCGGCAAGCATGAAATACCTGCCAAGAGAAGGTTTATAGAGGCCATGAGACCATATTATGTCGGTGTGCAAAAAGCTCATTCGTGGATCATATATATCTAATTAGTATTTACATGTGGCAGTTATATTTTTGCTGGTTGGCTAGCCTCAAGTTCTTTCCAGAATGAGTGCCCGTCGTTGGGTATACTATGAACACAAGTACAGATAAGTAGCAACGTAAATATAGGCATATATACACACTATGGTATAGAATACTTGTTTCTATGAGTCAAGATTTCATGAGCGAATCTCTCGTATTATCAAACAACTTAGCATCGGATTTATATTTTACTGCATGTAAAATATGCATATAGATGGGTCAGGGTGACATTCGGATGCCCCACTGTTCGCTTTGCGCCGACTCGGTTCCACACGACTGTAAGCTTCGAAAAATCAGTACGAAAAGAGCGATACTTAGCAACCTATCTGCATAGGGGCCATGCTGCAACAAAGAAAAAGGCTGAAAGGAATGAATCAAAAATTATCAATATCATGTTGCCAGGATTTGATATTGAAAGTCTGTCAGAACTGTCTAGATCTGTTTCTTTGTAAGATAAAACTTTGAAATGCAATTTTCAAAGTGTATCCTGCACAGTGGCGTTTAGTGACCAGTCGCCTGATTGGAATTTGTCTCGGTGTTACTTTACTCAAGCAAGGTTCTTGGCTCAGAACCGATTACTTAATGCATACCAGTTTCCGGGTTTCAGGCATCTTGTTCCGGCTTGGTCATCTGCACTCTTTAATTAATAGTACTTGAGCGTGTAATGAGATACAATTTCATTGTCTTTTTGAGTCTCATCATGGCTACATAGTATCAGACTAATGCGATAGAGACCTAACATGCAAGCGCCACCCGAAGATCACCCTGGGAAAAGTGATGTCAAAATTTCGAAGCTTTATTATGCCAAATATGAGTGCTCGCTAAGGTCGGAGCAGTCTATAATTTCCCGGTAGCCGCTGTTTATGGGAAGTCAACTTTCATATACTTCAGATCAAAAAAAAAAAGTATAAGAAATCCCAATGACGCTTAATCCGGAGATCACGGAGTATAAATCAACGAAATCTTTCACACAATGCATATCAATGGCGTTATTTGTATCTCACTGCAACTCTGTTCGGGGTTCGTAGCATTTAATTCAACTCACGATGTCAGCCTTGCTGACAAGCTTTGCTAATGTTGCTTACGTAAACAAAATTAGATTATAGCAAGTTGTTCCGCCTCGGCTCTTTCCAGAGTCAATGGGAGCTAAACATAGTTAGTCATCCATCAATCTCGGAACATACCCGATTTGGTGTCCTGAATTGGCCAAAAACATCAACAAAGAACTTTAATGGACCGACAATGGCAACGTGACTTGATGGCCAAGTCAATTATCTGATGCTACTGTCAGACTATATGATGTTGCATTTAAATATATCCTCGGTGGATAACAAAGAGATTTTTTTTGGCCTGGTACATTTGTCATCTCAAGCTATCGGACTTCTGGAAAGATTTATGCCCGAGTCCCCTTTTTGCACAGATCCTACGTAGTTGCCTCCAAAGCAATGTCACGGTTCTGTCTATACATCTGTAAAACTCAATGAGACTGAATCTTCCTGCACCGCCATGTAAATCCTCTAGACAAATTGCCGGAATGCCCGGTGGTTGAGATCGCATCAATCGATGCGCAGTACATACAAGTTATCCTACACAGCATGCTGTCTTTGCAGATCTAGGATCGAGTTGCTGACTGTTTTATGCAGAGCCATAAGATAAGGATCTCTTGGGTGATGAGGTACTTGCCTTTTTTTTCTAGTTGCTATTTAGAACATGGTGGGATTGCCTCGGCTGTGCAAGTTCTTGGATTTGGTGAGATCGTCGTGCTTTGACAATGGCTCGTGGCTCTGATAATCAGAGTTAACTATACTTCAAACTATTGATAAAAAGAATACCAATTGTTCGTGGAGCTAAGTATACCCGCAGCTTACCGGATACCCGCATATATCTGTCGACCCTGTTGATTCGTAATCAAGTTGTTCTTGTTACTGTCTGCCAAAGGACTCTTCTTGGTGCTGAGGCTGATGGCTAGCTCGGATATCGTTCTAACGGAGAAGCCCGCCCACATCCCGCAAGGCCGCGTCTAGTGGATAGAGCTGGGACCCGACGTCTGACTGGCCATTTAGAAGTCTTGAATATATATATTTACCTTTGATTATCACCATATGATGCAATAGCCTCTATCATTTGAAATTGTAGTTGACTCCCTATCAATTGTTAGGGATTCTTCATTCGACGTGTTACAAGCGGTTATAGATTTGTCATGCTTTGCCGTTTGAGCAAGATTGTAAATGGTTTGACACTTGACAAAAATTGATGGTTCCTAAGGATGAGACATGTCTTGGGTAAAAGAACAATGACATTTTCTACAAAAACAAACACATCTCAATCTAGAAAACCAGTCCTTGTGTAAGATCTGGCTTCATGATTTTTCTCGATTTATGCAATATTTCCGAGATACTGCAAATCACCCAACCTCAATGGAAGTATTTACGTGAGAAACAACTACTGACCGATTACCCCTAGTCAGTAGATTGGTTATACGATTGGTAGACACACAAATTGACATGTCTCTGATACTTGTGAGTTGTAAGACATCAACCACAAGATACAAACTCCATTTGTCCCAGATTTTGTTGTGTACTACCTGAAAACACACTGGATAAGCCAGTACTTCGGCGCATCCACCGGTTGTTTAGGCAGGCTGCATCGGCGTCTTTTTCTGTGATGAGATCTCTAAACCCCCACACCCCACCCGTTTCTATTCGCTTGTATTATATAACATTATATGCTGCATGACCGGCACAGTATGTCGTGAGTCCGTATTTTTGCGGATTTGTTAGAGGAAACACCGTAATGAGGTAAATTTGGGGTCATTGTCGGCGGGGACTCGATCACGAAGCTCAGTATATCGATTGACCATTTGTTAATGTACACCAGACATGACCTAGAAATGAAAAGAAGAGACAGTCGAAAGAAAAATAGACAATATTCGCTATAAGAGACTTTCTGTAGTGTATGCGAATATCTTTCCTATTTCAATCTCGGAGAATAGTCCGTCACGCTTTGGATAAACCAGTCTTAGATTGTGGGGGTTAGCTTGTTGGGCGCAATATCGATCTCTGGGAGCGGCCTATACTTAAAGCATAGGTAAATAAGAGCGGGACAGATACCGTATTCTGTAAGACAAAATATTCATGGTAGCACTAGAGTTGAAGTAATTTACACGGCATCGGTGCGTTCCCGTAATCCTCTAGAAACCAGAGTTTGTGCGAGGGCTTGTTCCAACTAGGGAGTCTCATAGCAACAGAAGACGGGTCTTAAGTGATTCTATTGGGTAAAATGCGACAGTTGTGTAAACTTGGTACGACCTAGGATAAGAAGCTATTGACACACGATAATGAAATATCTTTGAAGGATATATTCAGAACAAGCATTTTAATTTGATGAACCAACTAGTTGACAGCAGTTCACTGTTGGTTATCAATGCAATTCTATATTGTGATATTGATGCCAGGTTTTCAATAGGGTTAGTAATCTGGGTTATCACGACCCTTTACAAAACGGATTTCCGGGACTAGCGATACCGGTAGGATGTGATAGGGAAATGGAAGGTCGATGAAAGGAACAACAGCAGATTCTCGGCAAACATCATCCAAGTGCGGACTCAACAAAAAAGTGAGAAAATGGTCCAAGAGATAACTAGAAGTTATCCTAAATGAGAATAGTAGAAATGTTGGTAATGGCTGACAAATGATAAGCAAAGTTTCAACATCAATATCAATAACATATCGTTTTCTGGACATATATATACTGGCAAAACATATAATATGGATCCTTCCCGATACGTCTGTGGCTGCAAAGCGTGACGTAGATGAGGAAGTTGCCATGGATCGTGAATCGCAAACTAGACAGAAAAATTAAATTTCAGTCTTGACTCAGCAAGAATAGGATTGTTACTTCAGCTTGAATGTATAGATTGAAACTGGATCTTTGCAAGATGCTGATTTTCCACGATTGATTTATCTTGAATGTACCTTGATGTTTGATCTTCAGCATCAATTGATCAAATTGAGTGAGTCCAAGCCCTTATTGAGGTCATATTTTGGCCCCTACTTGTTCATTATGCCGTTATCTCAGAACAGTTCGAAAGTAACGGTTACTTGACGGTAATTTCATCAACATAATGTGAGAGCCTGCTAATAATTAACCAAGTTTTTACTCAAGGTAAATATGAGAAAGCTCAGTTTTTCCTAAAGTCTACCGCCTCGCTGCTACATCAAAGTTGCTCATTCATCCTTAAAAAAACGTCTCGAATGCTCAATCATGTACAAGTCTGAGCGTCACCAAGGCACTGGTACAGAGCTCAGTTATCCAACAACTTTGACAGAAAGCACAAACCCCATTATCACCTCATTCAACCTCATCACTATTCCTATTACCATTAGCCGGCGTTGTCTAATACTGATGCTTTATTATAGAGGGTTCAAGAAACGTAGAGACTTGCGTCCATTGTAATTAGCTTTTGTGGTGTGATGGTGGTCTGAATACCAAGTATGTGATCGGCATGCGCACCGTCGGACATCGGAACAACCAGACCATGGACAAGGTTATAGTGGTTGAAACTAAATAACACCGGAGCGGACGAGCTAATCTGCTAAAACTTACACATCATACTTGTCGGAATAGAAAGCGAATAACCTGACTAAGCATTTGTCTCCAACTACTTGGTCCAAACATGTTCGACTTTCCTCTTCTTGACAGCATGATATCTGAAAGGACACTGCTGATTTTCATTCCACAGCCCATCAGTCTATCAGTCCTTCACTATGTGTCATGAACCCCGGCGCGTGAACCTAGCCGATGTTATATAACCAGAAGGTTTGTAAATATTGAATAGGTAGGCTTGGCTACTACATTATCTTAGCACAGCACTCAAAAATAACTTTTTGTCCCCTTTCCATATTCAAGCCTCGTTACTTCAATTCCTTCAACTCGGAATCCACTTTCTCTCTCTCTTCCTTGTCTGTGGTTGAGTTCGAATATTCCACTAACTCTTTCACTTAACTGCTAGCCCATCCTGGCTGGCTTCCTGCGATTTTGAGGGATCGGATTCCTCAATTCGAATTTACTCACTAAACCCACATTAAAGGCTGGGCACATTAGCTCGTCATTTCTTTTTTGTCTTCACCAGGCGCATTTTTTTTCTTATTCTGTTTCATGCTTGGTCCGAATTGTCCAATTGGGGGTTGAGCCGAATTTCTACACCCTGACTGGCACCTTGGGCTTTGTCACTTCATCATACTGCATTCTTGTCTTGCTTCTTCTAGATACGTGCTATAGACTCCGATAAACGTGAGTCTTGCCGCAGACGACCTCAACTTTTAATCACTTAGTATTGATATGATCATCTAACCCGACTACGACACTAGTTGAACATAACTCATTGGTGGGTCCCTATCCATATAGACCCATTCAGATCAAACCGATATTCCAGGCCTCCGGTCAAATTTCCACCACGGGACTTTCAATTGGCAACGACTACATAGACCTCTATTACACGAACGTCCACCGTTACCCCATAATTATTTTTCGCATTATACCACCACTATCACGATTCAAATTTCTATCTGCGATCTAGAGCTTGGTACCGGCAATATATCACCCACGAAAACCACCACTGAGCGCTGCCATTACATTGAGAAGCAGTGTCAGGGACGAAACGAAAAAAAATCGAATTTGAAGTTGCAGTTAGTCCTTTTGCCATAACATTGGCACGAATTCCCGGAAGATCGGCCATCACAAGCACAATTCTGGGCCATACTAGTACTATCTGCGAGTCTCTGTACTGCGCATCTGTTCTACAGTGTCTGGGTGAGTACGGAATCGTGTACACATGCATAGGTGCTTAATGCTGTGAAGAACATGGCTTGAGTTGTCTTGCAGCCATGGCTTGGGTGCAGTGCGAATTCCACACAGGCCATGGTGCACAGCAGACAGCCGCAGGGTGTGTTCAACGTGAGGATTATGAGATCAAAGAGACAATATGGCGACATTCAGTCAGGAGCATGAGGAGGGAGACTACATCCACGATTGGTGCGCCCCTCCCTGAAAAATGTCATGGAATACGTCGGACCTTTTGGTGAATGAAACAGGTCGTTTGGTTATCAATGTACACAAAATCACAACCTGTGTGTCGAGCGAAACCCATGAACGAATCAAAATGCACTTGGCTCCTGTCTCCATCTTGAGAGAGAATGGAGGTCGCCATACAAGTACTCTAGAATGATCCTACATGATCTGTCTAGGTATTAGTACACCTTGAACTTGTGGCTTGATACCGGAATATTGCCTCTAGTCGGATGTTCCGTTGTTGCTGCGTTTGTACAACATCACCCCTCCTCTTTCTGTCCATCGGAAGCTACCGCCATTCTCACAAAAATCCCGAATCTGCTCTCTGTGCCAAAATATACTCCTTCAAAACTTGTCCATCTTCTCTTGCTTTATAGTCTAGAAGCATGTCTACGGAACTTATGCGTATGCTTTTGAAGATCTGCTGTTGCTAACACGAGGTTTCATAGACATTCTACACCGCGGTATACACCGTGGTACCAGACCATCAATCTACCACAAGCTGTATCATCAACTGGAAGTGGTCGGCAGTTGTGCGCTCTGATACCACCATCAAGGCCAACGACTTTTGTGCCCAGTAATCAATATACTTCACCGGATATGGCGACTCCGTCATACACCTATAACAAATCATCACGGTCACCGGAACCAAACAGTAGCACTACATCTGTTCCTCCGCTTTCTGAAGCTACGTCGACATCAACTTTGGGTCCTTTATTTGACCCCACAACTAGACCATCATCAGCAAATTCACCCAACGAGTCTTACAGGCAAGGATCAAGGTAAGCTGTCTAAAACTGACCACGAGAGCTTCGAAATTTGAATTCATTGAGAAATAAGCAGGCTGACTAATTGTTCAGTTCTTTGCCTCCTAATAATTCGTCCTATTCTACTGATTCTCGAACTACCAACATGAGCACCGATCCTGGTACCAGCCCTGTCCCTGGCCCATCAGCAGGCCCCTCGAGCAATGGCATCAACACTAGCAATTCCATCGCCAACTCTGCAGCAAATTCACATAAACGAGCCTACCGACAAAGGAGAAAAGATCCCAGCTGTGATGCTTGCAGAGAAAGAAAAGTCAAATGCGACGCCACCGAGACGACTAGTTGTTCAGAATGCTCAAGTCGCAGCGTCAAGTGCCAGTTTACCAAGGAGACAAATCGTAGAATGTCATCGATCAAACAAGTACAAGACCTAGAAAAGCAGATGGATCGCATCAGACGTGAGAATCTGTCTCTCCGTAAAATGCTCCAGGACCGGGAAGGATCGTTCGAACGTGGAGACGGCGATGCCGAAGAATCCGACAGGCTCTATGGCCGTCTTCCCGAAGCGGGGGTTGATCCTCTCAAGAAACACCGCCCAGCAACTATGGCAGCTATGACTGCCCCGTCATACCCCCACGGCATGCCCGGTTTCGAAAATGCTCGTTCCCAAGTCCGTCTAGCTTGTACCGGATTGTTCAAACTCCCACCACATGCGGGTGATATCTCCTGCGCAATAATTGGCGCATTCGATCCTCGAGTTCCCGAACTTCCTTCTCATCGAATGACCCAGCATCTCCTCTATCATTATTATAATTCTGTCCACACTATGTTCCCAATACTTCATTGGACTTCTTTTCGAGAAAACGTCGACCGGATGTACGCTCGGGGTTCCGGGCGAGGGGAGTCTCCTGATTTCCTCGCTGCGTTCTTTGGCGTCTTGGCAGTTGGTAGCTTGGCTACACCTGACCCGCCACCCATCCATTACAGTCATCGGGTCTACCATCAAGGAGAGCTGCTCGAAGCAGCCCGCAAATTGGTTGACCCATGGGCTACTACTGGATCATTGGATCATGTGAGAGCATTGACATTGATGACAATCGGTCTGAACGAGACCAATTTGAAGTCCGGTGCTTTTATGTGGTTGGGTGCGGCCATTCGGGCTGCCCAGTCTTTGGGTCTCTATGCAGACACTGGCCCCGGGTGTATGGGCCTTTTGGAGCTTGAAATGCGTCGTCGTGTTTGGTGGACGTTGTATGTGTTGGACCGTAGTCTCTCTACTGAGCTCGGTCGTCCTATGGTCATAAATGATAATGATTGCGACATCCCTCTGCCCGCCGGTGTCGATGATCACTATCTCAGCGAAGATGGGCCCCGTGTTCCCGCCAACGCTCAGCCTTTATCTCATTCTTTCTTGGCGGTAATCCACGTCATGCGTTCTTATGGTCCTTTATTGCGTACCTTGAGTGCTCCCTTTGTCACTCCTGCCAAAATTGCACTGCTGGACCAACACTTCACTTTGGCTTTGCGAAATTTTCCTGTCGGCTGCGAACCCACAAGCAACGAGCCACTAAATCCCGAATTTTTGTCTCCTCTTGCTTATCTTCTAACTGCCAGGATGACTCTGCATAGGCACAATCTTGGACCATCTGCCCCTAGTCATGCACGCCGGACGGCAGTTGAGCAGTGTATTTCCGATGCTCTGGAAACTTCCAATCTGATTGCGCGTTGTACCGCTTCGTTGGAATCTGCTGCCACCGCTCTGTTGACGGTTCACATCACTCGCTGTGCTCTGTTACTGATTCTCGGTGGTTACTTCGAGCAGGCTGTCATCTGTGTCCGTGCTCTGCGGACATTTCATGCTTGGCGTGACGTTGCCGCTCCATGTAGTCGGTTCCTTGCTTTCTTTGTCTCGGCATTTATAGGAAAGCGTTCCGAGTTGGCATCACAAGCTCACTATTCGCAAAATCCCAGTTTCGGCCCAATTACTGGTCCCAGATGGCCCCGGATCGAGTCCATTGCCATGGATGAAGAAATGCTTGTCTATGTCAGTGCTGATCTCCAGGCTAGTATAGACCATGGTTGGTTGTGGTCGACCGGTTCTCCAATTACCTGCGCCATTCCCATAGATCCCAACGACCCTTCTGCTCCTCCTCAAGCTGGTCCTATCGCCGCCAAACGTGCTGCTCCCTTTAGCTTGGAAGCTCGCACAGGATTGTCTGAAGAAGAAGCTTGTGATTGGCGAAGATGGGAGCGTTTGGAAGCGGCCATTCTCAACCTTGTGACCCCTGAGATGCCCCCTCTTCCTCTTCCTTCCCAGTGGTCTCACTCGCAGACTGTCGTTACCGGGCCATCCATCAAAGTCGATGCTGGTACTCCTTCTAATTCGTCTCTTCCTCGTCCTAGCACCTCTGGACCCCAAAATGGTGCTCCGTCCGTAGGAGATGGTATCATGACAATGAGACCATCCGGTAATCCCGTCATGGCGCAACCCAACCAAGCCCCACCATCACTTCCCCCTCCTCAAAATAACAATTCTCTGCCCCCGCCAAGTCAAGCGAGCCCGCCCAATGCTTCGAAAGATCGTCTCAGTATTGCCAACATCATCTAGTCTTGGCTTGTGGTTTTGTTTTGTCGGACAAATGTTTTTTTCTCTGTGGGATGGCCCCGTCCGGCGTGATCCTGGACGGGGCCTGGACGAAAACGAATTCTGAGTCAAATGGGGTGACTGCACTCAGATGTACATGTGATTAATCAGAAATGGTTACTCGTGAACAGTGAACGGATGGGCTTTGGTTATGTTAGATCAACAATTCCTGTTCTATCCACCTTTTCCAAAATCCCAATAGTCATGTGGTGTTCCTGCTGCTTCAGTCGAATCCCCACCCCATGTATCGTTTCATTGGGCTTTAGGAATTTTTTCTTCTGTTACTTAGTCCCTCAGTACGTACATGACACCCTGTGTCTTCTGCTACTGGATATGTATTACGCAGGAATCAATAGCTCACTTATGATGGATCCAGCATCACACTTTTACTACCTTGCTGGCTTAGCTGCATAGTTTTACTTGTCTAGAACATGACTGAAACTATAAACTTGGTTATCTAAATGGGTTGTATCGCTTCTTGAATTGTAGTTCCTACGGCGGAATCTGCAGTAGGGTGACGTTCCTGCACACAGTTCCTATCAGGCATCGGGGGGAAGTTTGCATCTTACGATCGTCTTAGGCTTTCGGGACTCGACTTCGTCCTCTAATGCAGTAATGCTTCTGTGATTTGACTTGCGAGTTTCTGAAGCAGTATGATTAATACTGCATATCCTTCTAGGCATTGTGCCAGGTTTTGTTTCTTTTTTTGCAACCAAGGACCTGTTGCCTCTACTCCGCCCCGACATCCTCTGTAATTGATTACTTCCTGTATTTCCAGGCCCGGCTCCAAGCGACATCATAACAGGCCTTTTCATGCACGACATCGCCCAGGATACCTTGAATGTGGCTACCCTAGCCTCCACCAAACGCCACAACACTACGCTATCCCAATTGTCTCCCCTGACCGACCACCAATGCACCCTAGCTTATCAGTTTCTAGATCCCACAGTTCACTCGTCTTTTGCTTGTTCTGTCTGGATCGCCTCTCGCTTGGGTTGCTATTGGAACTGCCACTCAGGTGGATGGAATTTGTAGAAGATAGTAAGGTGGATGGTGTAGATATGTATTATTGACTAATCATGACTTGTATTGACAAGCTCCTGTTTTTCTGTTCCCAGTGACATGTGATTTCTCTTCATGCGTATTTCTATCCTTTTGGCTCTGTGCCCCGCTGTCTCCACCAAATATTGCAGTATATATATATCCTCTGCTCCCCCACGACACACGGCCGTAAGACAAACCCTGCTTCCCTTCCAGGGAAGATTACTGACATGTGAGCATTGATTTTATGCACCGTTGCCCGTGGAACAAAGAATCGCTACAGTTACTGCGCAATGTCCGCAACGCACAAGTTAAACTTGTGGGCATTGAAGGGTTCCATTAGCCTCATAGGGCTAAGTGATTGCCCACCGCCAAATTTGTAACATAAGTCCCGTTTCATCTGGAAAACAAGTCCAAGTACAACAAGTCATGGATATGTACATTGTATTTTATTGATATCTTAACAGTCATAAGCATTCATTCTGGTCCCTCTGCCAATTCCCTTAACAGATTCCGTGAGTCTTGCCCGTCTTCCCCTGCAGCGAATGCTGCTCCTTGCTGTACTTGGAGTGGCCATGTTTGTTGTGATGATTCCGGTGACTTGCCCGTTGGGTGGCCAAGAACGTCTTCATCTTACCCATGCTGTCTTTGTCGACTTGGCTCAGCATATCCATACACAGCTTGATATCATCAATCAGCTTATCACAACGAGGACGAGTAAAGTCTTCGCGAACAACAACACGCAAAAGTTTCATCTTCTCAGTGTGGGGTGCCATGGTGTACGCAGGGACAATCCACCCACGCACACGCAGCTGGTGGGCCAAAGCGAACTCGTCATAGAACCGAGGCTTCTCAGCCTTCTCATCCTCCGTCTCGTCCTTAAGACGGAAAGCCACCAAAGGCAAACCGGCACCACCACCCTCTGACAAGATGATGAAGCCCAGAGCCTGTAACGAAGCGGCGAGGTAGTCAGCGTTGCGGGTCAAGTTAGACATGACCGCATGGTAACCCTTCTTTCCGAGGCGAATGAGCTGGTAGTATTGTCCAATCACATGAGAGGCACCCTTGGAGAAATTGAGAGTGAAAGAAGACTGCTCGGCACCCAGGTAGTTGATGTTAAATACCAATTCCTGGGGCAGATATTCCTGAGATCTCCACACAACCCAACCAACACCAGGGTAGACTAAACCGTACTGGAAATAATAAAGTTAGTAAACTGTAGTCACAGCCTATGTCGTTCATGGATATCCTATGCCTGCGCAACATAGGACAAGACATCCAAACGGCCAGGTCGCAGCCTGTGTCTCTCAACTACCCAACTACCGTGGTACACATACCTTGTGACCGGAAACATTGATGGAAACGACACGTGGCAAACGGAAATCCCACTCAAGATCTGGCGCAATAAACGGCGCAACAAACCCACCAGACGCCGCATCAACATGGATCGGGGTATCGAGATTGCGTTCAATCAGCAAGTCATTGACGGCTTTGACGTCTTCATAGGCGCCTGTTTTGCAAGGAGAAACACATGTTAGCTTGTGTGACGTCATACACAGGGTTATGGGAAGCGTATGATTTGCAGGCTTACCGGTATAAGTGGTACCCATGATAGCACAGATGCCAATTGTGTTTTCGTCAACAAGATCGACCGTCTCCTTGGGATCAATGACAAATCGGTCCTTAGTGCAGTAGACATAGCGCTCATCGACTTCGAAATAGCGTGCAGCCTTCTCCCAGCAAACCTGGACAGCTGACGACATAATAATATTGGGCTTGTCATAGGGCTTGCCGGCGGCAATGCGCTGGTTTTTCCAACGACGCTTCATGGCTAAGACAGCGAGCATAATAGCTTCACTGGACCCAACACATGAAGTGCCAACGGCGTGAGAATCACCATGAAGCATGTTGCTGATCATGTTGACGCAACGAGCCTGGATATCCGCAGTCTGGGGATATTCTTCATAGTCGATGAAGTTTTTGGAGAAAGCCTCAGACATGAGTTTCTCAGCTTCATCCTCCATGTAGGTAGTGACAAAGGATGCCAGATTAAGCATCGGGTTACCATCAAGGGAGAGGTCATCCTTGATCATGCGGTAGGCAACTTCGCGGGGCATCTCATCATCGGGAATATTGTGGCGAGGGAGCTCGCGGCCCGCGACACGGGATCCATATACAGTGGTCGTGTAAGAATCGGCAACTTCTTCAGAGAGCTCGAGACGAACTTTCTGTAGAGCGCGAGAAACGGCATCGATAGGCGTAGCCAACCCGCTGGGGGGTGAACTGCTTTGAAGAATAGGAGTCTCGGCTTTCATAAGATGAACCATGTCAGGCGATTTTCGATGGATAAAAAACAGCAGGAGTAGTTTGAAGGATCAAAGATTCAACATATCAACTATCTAGGACTAAGGCGATTCTTATAGATGTTTACAATACCACTTGTAAACAGCGCAGTTTTAAGAAGCTTCCCAAATCAGCTGTGATGATCTACCTGTTAAACCACATCGGGAAACTTTCTTACGTAGCCGACTGCAGGACCCGGGCCACCGTCTTGGTAGTTGCAACTTTCTTGGAGTCATCAAGGTCATGTAACTGGCTGCTTTCTTTTGGACTTTTTTTTGTCAGCACCCGGCAATTATCCAACTTGAATCACATTGCAACCAATGGAAAGCTGTGTTGCCATTGATGCGTGCCATGAAGATCTAGTGCATGTCTTGGTGTGCAACTAATCAGTAATAATGCGAGCCTGTAATGAGTCGCAAGGTGGCTGCGAGGAGAGTTGGCTCTAGGCACGGAGTATAAATACTCGCAGGTTCTCGGCTATTTGGGTTATGCATTGTATCAATGTTATTGATTGCCTAATTCGACTATTGCAGAAAATGCAAATATCAGGCTATTGCGGGGCAAATATTAACATCGTTTTCTCATATCACTGTATAAATATCACAGGTTAAAGTGGAAAAACTTGGAAAATGTAATTGATACAGAAAACCAATATCATTCTGTCCATTGCAACAGTATTGTGTTTAGCACAGGTAGGCATCATTGATATAATGAAGTCAACTGATATACAAATTCCAAGTTCCCTCGTCTCCAACTCCGACTTCCGAGCCCTTCTCCACTCTCAACTTCCTGATCCACCCCAACCCCACCACCATCCCGCCCTCTCCCGAGCCCAGCTTAAACAGCCATCCCCGCCAGCGTGCTGCATGCCGTCACCATCACGCACACAGACCAGGGTCTGCGTGGGACAGGATAGAAAAGTTGCAGATTGAGTGAAGGGACAAGACACATCATGAATATGGAGTGGGATGTGAAGCCCGGGAATGCTTGTATTTTGACTTTGCAGATGAGGCTCCAGATATCAGGAAATAACATTTAAGCTATTTTTTATTTTCTATTTGGTTTTTTGTTTTTGTTGCATTGCCCGCTCATCTTGGGCTATTACTAAATGTATCGTTACGTCTCATAAATGTCATAATCGATTAGACATCTGCAGATGCACGTCTTACGTCCTCATCAATGATTCAGTCAGTTAATACTCTAATTCTGAATTCCAACACAACTCCATTCCACAACCCCGGAACAGGGAATCTGTAGTCACTGCCAAGCTTTCCCCACTCTCCTACCATTGCATCGAGGTCGATCAAAACACAGCAAAAGAACCCCGAAGATATACGAATTATTCTCTATTAAATGAAACCAATGAAACATAACACAACCTCATTTAAGACATGCCCTCCACATTAATCGCTCATCACCATAACCGAAGCAGCCCCGAGGGTCCCGAAGCTCTAACCCATGACATACAAAAAAAGACACTGGTAAAAACAAAGTTTCATCCAACCCCATAGTAACAAACAGACAAACCTTATACAGCACTGTAACCGCCACGAGAGCCCGAACTTTGAACGGTGTTCAAGACCTTGCGAGTGAAATCTTGTACCAAGTAAGGGACATCGCGGATAGCATCGCTATGCGGCAGGAGATCCCATCCACGGGCACCGTAGCGAGTATAGTTGAGCCATGAGCCAAAGATCAGATACGCGCTGGTGAGCATAAACGCCCTAGATTAAGAATGTTAGTTACAGGTCGACAGAAGGGTTACCTCAAAGTAAACTTACAAAATAATGATCCAAGTGAGAAAGCCCCAGCCAGCAGTACCAGCACGACGAGCAGCATTCTTGCACGCGTATTTGGTCTTCCAGGTCAACCGGAGGACTCCCGTAGCATCACTGCCTTCGTTCCCATACTTTTCAAACAGCAACGCCGCGCCATTGTTCAAAAACTGAATTTCCTTCCCCAGCGTCTCCTCCAGCCCACTCACCCCTCTCCCTTCCGCCATGTCCGTCGCATTGACATACTCCACATCCGTCTTCCACTCCCCCTCCGACCCTAACAACCCCTCATCGCAAACAAACGTCACGATCGCCTTCTTCCTGAATTGTTCTTTATGCGGCCCGTCTATCGGGAAAATCCCTCCCTTCAACTCCAGCGCAAAACCCTCGACCCCTTGCGGAATCGCATCTGAATATTCATCCGTCACCACCTCCCACGGCACTGCTCCATACTTTTCTAAATCGCCCGCTATAGGCACCGCCTCGCGCACTACCGGCTTCTCCTCGCCATCCTTCTGCGCCCGTTGAATTGCGCACACGCGGGTACCAGTGGGGCATTGTTCTTTTTCTAGTATGTTATCACCGGCACGCTTCAATGGAGAGCACAGGTCAATAGTGTAGGTGGTATTATAAACGGTGGAGTCTTCGTGGAGGGACGTGACGACCGAGTGGGGGCCTTTGAGGGGCGAGAGGTCATAGGTGTGCTCGTTGATGGCGATGTTGTCGCAAGAGAAAGTGCCGGCGGCGGCAAGGGGGATGATTAGGAGCGCGGTCGCTGTTTTTTGGAAAGTCCATTTCATATTGGAGATGTGGAATTCGCGGTAATTGAAACAGGCTAGATCAATGTGTATTGGCGTAAAGCCCTTGTCAGTTTGAGTTTGCAACCGAACTGTCGTCGGAATTTATCGTCCTGATTCTAATCGGGAGAGATGTAGGTCGTGTATGCAAGGTCTGTGATTTAAGTCGGGTTCAGGGTGATGGTGAAGCTAGCTCAACAGCTGTCAAACTGGACGGCAGCAGCTTCGTTGTAGTAACGGAGTGATGAAACTAAAGTTGGAGAGAATCTGAACTGTGGAGATTTGCCGTTAATGGGGAAAAGTCGGATCGGAAGTTCTGGGATTGATAACAGTGTAATAAACAAGATCCAAAGCTTGGGTATGGTTTGCCAATCATGATACGCACATAGATCTATAATCCGGTCACTGAACCTGCCCATGTCGTCATGGTCAGCCAGCGACAAGGCTCCACTTTTCAAGTGTATAGTCACATGATTGTTGTCATTTACACTAGCATAACCCTAACATATGTATGCCAATAATCTAAAATGCAAAAAACTTTAAATAAAGTAATACATAACACCAAGTTGGGCTTAGGATACGGTTTTTATAGGTATTATTACAAGCACTGAGCCGAGAATGTATTGAAATCTGGACTTAGCAATGACAACGCCTTAACTTTAAAAAACCAAACATGACAATGATGAAGATACCACCCAAAATATAGACTATCAATATACCAAAACCAACAACTCCAGAACCCTCTCATAACCAAGAGCATTTAGATAGGAATTTCTACCTCGAGAAACAAAGACTAAGACATGAGATTCTGCCAAACATTGACAGAACATGTATTTTGAAAAAAAGAGTATCGAGCCAATAGGTTCGTAAGACATATGTGACCACCAAAAATGGCGGAGAGATGAGAGCAGAATGAGCCTACATCATTCTTTCGGTACCAGATTGGGCAGACTGGGCAGCTATCCCATCATTCCCATATTCATGCTACCTTGTTGTTGCTGCTGCTGCCGTTGCTGCTGCTGGCGAAGGGTATTAAGCTTGAAAATTGCATGTTTCTTGCGAGCCATCTGCAAACAACTTGTCTTGAAAGCTTCATGCTGTTCAGGAGTCATGGACTCTGCGCCACCCTTCTTAGCAATATTGGTTTGATATAAGTCACGCGCTTGAGTTTGGACAACTTGGATGTCTGCCTCATTGAAAGTGGCCAAGATCTGAGCAAGTTGTTGCTGGTTGATTTGTTGCTGCATTTGTTGCATCTGGGCATTAGCTTGCTGTTGCGCTTGTTGTTGCCGAACGAACTGCTGCTGAATCATTTGCTGCTGTTGCATCATGGGATTCATAGCTGCTGCTTGTTGCTGGGCATGCTGCTGAGCTTGTTGTTGCTGAGCTTGTAGAAGTTGTTGTTGTTGTTGAAGCTGCTGCTGCTGCTGCATAAGCATAGCTTGGAGGCTGGCCTGGTTGCCACCATTGGCAGCAGCAGCATTTATCATCTGAGCTTGTTGTATCCGGAGAGCTTGCTGGCGCATAGGGGCAGTCATTTGACCACCATTGGCCGCCATCATTTGCTGCAACATCATTTGCTGATTGAGAAGAGCCTGCCGGTTTTGCGCCATGCCATTGACCATTTGTGGCTGTTGCTGTTGCATACGGGCAAATAATTGCTGACGGTTCAAATTTTGCGCAGCGGCTTGTTGTTGCATGAGAAAATGCTGCTGCTGCTGCGTCATACCCTGGAAACCGGGGCCATTCATAGCAGCATGTTGCTGTTGTTGAGCTTGCAGTATCTTCTGGGCCATGCTTTGTTGAGAAACGAGCATAGCAGTATTGCGGATACCAGAAGACACGGCACCATTGTTAAACATTGGGGTGCCCATGCTGGAGCCAGCAGCCGACATGGCGGGTGGCGGACTGGTCTGGGGCATTCTTGGCGTAGGAACCATCGCGGGCCGAACCCCGGGTGTGGGCATGTTGCTCATGGTAGGCGTTGCAGCAGCCGGTGCCATACGTGGGGTACCTTGGTTATGACTTTGATGACTTCTATCAGACATACTAACAGACATAGGGACAGCACCATGTTGCATGGATGATGGCGGACGTGAAGGGCTGCCGGCTATGTTCGAGGCAGTAGACTGCATATTCACTCCACCGAGCATGGGTGATGAGGCCTGGATAGGCGTGCCGTTCCGCACCACCGGTGATGAGGCCACGGGGGCATTTTGCGTTCCGGGAAACCGCATGTTGTTCCCGGATGGAACGCCATTGGCATTTGCCATAACTGGTGTGCCATTTGGTGGTACAGGGTTCGCCATTTGTGGAGTTCCTTGAACCTGAGAAGCAGCCTGGGCAAGTGGTCCATTGTTGGCATTTTGTTGCGTATTGTTGGTTTGAGCCTGAGTCTGGTTTTGAGCCTGTGAAGCCACCGCACGTTGAGTAGCGAACTTTTGGGCAGTAGGACTAGTATTCTGCATTTGGCCATTGGGACCGACATGTCCTGACTGCTTAACTAGCATACCAGCAGCCTGTAACTTCTTTTGGGCAGCCTGTTTGGCTTGAGCTTCCCGTAATCTTTGTTGGCTGAGCTGTTGCTGTTGCTGCTGTTGGGCGGCGCGCTGGCGCTCGAGTTCTGCTTGCCGTTCTTGTTCCACTTGAGCTTTGCGTTCCATCTCTTCCCGTTGCTGCTTTTCTGCTTGCTTGGCTTTCTCCTCGAGGCGCTTTTCTTCGACCGAACGTTGTAAATCTTTAAGACGAGTGAACCGCTCAAAGGTTTTGGCTGCTGCGGAAGCTTCGGCATCTGTTGAAGAATTGGCGTTCTGAGCATTGGATGTTGAGCAGCCAACTCTTTCGTCCAAGATATGCATAAAACGTTCTTGGTCGGCCAAGAAAGCTTCGTCAGCCTCCATTTCGGCCACCGTACGCTTTCTACGCTTGGGCTCCGGTGGCTTTTCTTGGTGCTTAGAGTGTGAGAATGCCTCTAAGAGAGCTATTGTCTCGAGTGGTGTCTTGGCAGGCTCCAAAAATAAGGAAGAGGTAGTACGAAGAATGATAGCAGCTTCCACCTCTCGAATGTTTGAGCCGTCAACTTCCATTTTATTGGTCTTGAGGCGCTTAGCAGAGGGTATAGTTGGCGTAAGAGGTACAACACCAGGTGTCGGGGGAGGATCATTCTTGTCCAAAGGAGTTATAGCCTTGGTTAAAAGATCCGCAAGCATAGTTTCGGGTGTAGGGAGGAGCACAACCGTAAATACCCGTGATTTTTGATCCAGCTTCTTAGACTTTATCTCCGATTTGACCTTATCCTTGTCCTCTTGAGAACTACCGCCGCTTTTGACGGAGTTGTTGTCAAGAGGAAACGGAACATACGGTGAAGGGGTGACAAAACTGCTGTAGTTATGAATTGATACTTGCGCAGCCTTCCTCTCCGCCAGCTCTTGTTTACTCGATTCTTTTTCCTGTGCCGCAGACCGGTGATCATGTACTTGAACGATCAAGCATCCATCATAGAATGGTACACTCCACTGTGTGAAGAATGGTATGAGGTCGTGGGGGATAGTCCGAGATCTGATGTGTTGGAGAAGCATGCGCATGGGTGATTGATATGGAAACACACCATCTTGCTGGTCGAACTTGAAATGGTTGGGATGGAGATGCAGGACGAGAGATGGAGGCTTTCCCGCATGCTTTTTAAGGATGAATGATGGGGTAATGTCTAAGAAAGCAATCGTTAGTCTGATGGATCAAAGACTGCTCACATGAGGTCGACGAACCATATGGTAGTCTATCAATAGACTGATTGGTTGGGGCATCTGATACCGAATTCAGACGGTTCCCAGTACTATTTCTAGAATAACGCCCAGTCACAGGAGCTACACTGTCTACACGAGTCTTTATTGCGGGTGGTCTAATGGGCGTTTGTTGTACGGGTGTGTTTAATTGTACCTTTTTTGGTCCAGTCCCAGAAGAGTTGGCAGCGCGCCCAGTTCCAGATGCCGCTGAGCTTGTGCTCCGCTTGATTTTGCTCGCGCCCGGAGGGATCGGTGGCATGATCGGAGTAGCGGTTACAACTGGTGCCATCTTGTCGGAAGATACTGACGTTTGCAGAGCGAGCTATTCAATGAGAGCTCAATGGTCAGTGGTCAGTGGGTCCTGAACTGACAAGGCCGATGGAGCGAAGGCGGGTGTGGTGGCACAATACAGGTTCAGCGGAATGCGCGCTGAGCTTTACCAAGATTTAAGGGTAGCAAGGAGCCGAAATGCGCCGAAAAGAGTTATATGCGACAAAAGTGACGCGGCGATAGATATAGATGGTCACAGGTATGAGGATATTATGTGCCGACAAATGTATACGGTATGCCCATACCCAAACAGATTAATTGTAAATTATGAAAATACTCGAGGCAATGATATCGATGTAGATGTCGCAACACGTCCAATTGAGTCCGTGAGTGTGCGTTTTGGATGTCGGGGGTCGCGCAACGGTCGGCAAAATTCATGCGACAAAATTTTTTGTCTGTGGGAAGATGGTATTTGCGAATTGCCTAATACTTGTAGAAGAGGTTTATCTACTTTTGGTGATAAATTTTTAGCATAATATAGGCCAAATCGATGGCGATATTATTGGATGGTGATTGATATTATGAGGCAGATTCACAATTGACTCTAGCATGCGCGATACCGTGTGGGGTTTGGTAGGATAAGATGGACAAGGTTGATGATGAAAATTCCATACCCTGTTGCTGCGCGCAGAGAAAACTAATGTGGCGTCACAGTTGCCACAGCTAATATTCAGCCACACTGACAAATTAAGTACACATGACCTAAGTGTATATCAGCAACTAGTGCGGGATTGTTAAACTTGGAGAGAAAAAACAAACGGATGAAAGTTCAAACTCAAACATGTCCGTATGTATATATAATTGCTGGTACATATGGGTAGTACCTTTCTAATGAAACATAAGCCGCAATTAAGATGCGTGACGATATTGGTTGATTGCAATTAACTAATGAGACTATTGAAGCCCATCTGAAGTATCAATCCGGCAATAATACAAAATTAAGTATTTAAAACAAGATAATTCATACACAAATGACATGAAACTAAAGAAGATAACAAAATCCACAACCAAACATACACTATATACACCGAAAATATGCTTTCCTGACGCTGCGTGGGTGCGCGCACTTATACAAAGATTTATCCCACTCCCCAAAACAAGCCCTCCTCCAGACGCCTCACCCAATCATCCTGTAGCCGAGGACCGTCAACAACCAAAATGCCCTTTCCACGAGCAACCCGCTCTGGGTTCTGCCACCACTTGAGCTTGAAAGTTTTAGGCGTACTCTCAGTTTCGCACTCACTATCCGCAATACCACCACTGCCGCCTTCGGCACCAACGACAACAATCACATCATAGCGATACCAAGTCTGGAGCTGGGTGATATAGCTGCCCTTGTCACCAGTCAGGGACTCCTGCATATAAATAAGCTCAGGGTTCAAAGTACGAAGAAGGTGCATGTGGCCCATAGGGCTGGAGTAATGAAGGACCATAGCATCGTTCTCAACCAAATTCAGGGCTTGGGAGTAGATGGAGTTATACACGGCAACACTGCTTGAAGGGTGAATCCTATTCACAATATTAGCATACTTGTGTCGATCATCGACTTGGACAACAGAATAAGCATACAAAGGAGATCCAGCTTCTGAAGGTTGAGCTTGATCATGGCCAATGTTAGAGAACGACGAACTCAGGGATGGCGGGGCTTGACTGTGACCAGATCCAGGAGCGGTTTCTCTGTCTTTCAGGCAAGGTGCATAGATGATGACAAACAACTTGATCTTGTTAAAGTCCAGGTTCTTGGGGATGTGCGACAAAAGGGACTGCGATTCTGTTAGTTTCTGAATCTTTGATACATACTACATTCTCAACTTACAGCCTGCTCATGAAAGGCTTGGTCATCCAGGTTTCCCTGGGCAAAATCGGCAGATACGACAATAGCGACGGTCTTCCGGTTAGGATGAGAGGAGATCCGGGAATTGGTACTCATGCGGGAAGAAGGGCGGTTGGTAGGGTTCTCCGGTGAAGTCGGTGCAAGAGTAGCGGACTTGGCGACAGGAGTAGCTTGCTTGGACGGTGCTTTCAGCTGGGGCGTAGTGTTGCGGTTAATATTGGCACCACGATTATGTTTAGCATCGGCTTCCTCAGACCACGTCTCGTGATCCTGGAAGGCAGACTTGTCTTCTTCGCGAATGGACTGGAGAGTGTTGGCAACGGCAGCCGATGCCGCTGAGAGGCCACCTACAGCAGAATGGAAGAATTGCGACGGACTGGGTGTGCGCGCCAGAGCCTCATGCATGCGCGACTGCCAATTTGACTGCAGGCCATCATCTTGAGACTGGGCAGCAGCCTTTTCGGCAGCTTCACGGTCAACCATCTCCGGGCCGGACTCGGCTTCCTTCTCCCCGCGATCGCGCTTGCCAAATCGCTCGTCATTTTCGTCATAGTAGTCGAGGCCAGCCTCGGCCTCCTCTTCGTTGTCCTGGCGGTTGATGACCCACGCAGCAACACTAAGAGTAGCGACAGCTACGGTAACTGTGAGCGGGACCCAGAATCCCCAAGCTGTCCGGCGGCGTGAACTCGTGGCTTCAGGCATAGTGACTGTTCGTCTTGAGTTGGCGGGGACGTATAAGGAGGTATTTATAGAATAGATGATATTATATCCAATAAGATGTTGTCGGTTCCCGGCATCACACGGCGCAGGCAATATGGCGCGATAGTGGTGACTGATCAACAGGACACAATCGCCGGGATTGTTCGGATGCCAGCTAGGTGGCGATTCGGTGGGGGGTGGTCGCAAGTCAATGAATTGCAATCGCGGATTGGCGGTAAAATCAAGGTGCAGAACAGCAATAGTTTGATGTTATGCTGCTTCGCTTGTCGGTAAAATCTGGGCTAGACCGGGTCTAGCTATCAACCCTGTTGTGAAGGTTAAGCTTCGGAGGGAGTTGATGGATTCTATAAGAGGTTCGAGCTTGAATTTACGCGATGAAAGAAATTAAACGCGCTTTATGATGCTCAACAATCAAGAGAGATCATAGATGAGTCCAAAATAAGACTCACGTTGGCCAAGAAGTCACGCTGAGTATGCTTTCATGTAGCAAGTGCTCGGTCTCTGCAGCACTGGGCCGTCCTTCTCAAAAAGAAAAGAAAAAATCCGGTTGGGCTTGTAGCGACCTACTGGGGCGTCTGGGGATAACAACTTAGTATGCGGTGTGCTAAACTTTGGTACTTGAGAACTGTGTCACTAGAACAAAGCGAAAATCAACAAAGAGTGGCTGGTGGGCTCTCTGCTCGCTGCTGGATTCAAAGCTTAGATGCAGAGCTGGAGGCAATAAAGTAACCAAGGACCAGGATATGTTACGCACGACTCTGGATGTGATTGGGTGAGACGAGGACCGAGAGCACAAAGTAAACAAATACCCACAACAAAAAGCTGAGGCATCTCAAGTTGTTATAGAAAGCCTCGACATTTTTAAGGTGTGGATGTGTGGGCTCTTCTATGTCATTCTACGCATGTAGTGTTACGTCTGCAGCTTCCTGTGTGGCGAGGTCAAAATCGAGACTTTTATATAGGCCTGCTATTGAATTCTGACATTATTAGGTGGGTATGGACAGCCCTTTAACGGCAATTTATATCAAACACTGCATTCGTCTCATTTTTGGCTTCAAGGGAACTATAGCTAAGTCATTCTGTGAAACTGTATGGCTGAAAAGCAATTCTGTCAAGCGACCTGCATCTCATGCCACCCACACGTGCAGTGACAAAGCGACCAAGTGATGTGTAGCAGTAACTGCCCAAAAGGATTGAAAGTTATTATGTGAAGTCTTTAGCCAACTGACCCAATGATTTGGCAGGTGCCAGCATCTGCCCTAGTGACTACATAATATCTTCAGTCATGCTCACAGAATCGTATCATTGCCGAGTTTACCAAAGATCATTGAAATTAATGAGGTATATTGATACGTACACGAAGAATGATCCCTTCAAAATTACAAGGCTAATTCCACCCTTGGAAGTATCAGACAACCGGATCATCTAGCCACCCTAAGCACAAGTACAATTTTCTAGGCCGTCCGCAAAACAAAGCAATATGCTTAGAAAAGGGCCAGACCGGCAAGAATGGCGGCACCCATGCCGACAACAACACCAGGGTTAGCGCCGGCAGTGACGACAGTGCCACCGGTAGAGGTAGCGTTGGCAACCCTCTTTTATATGGTTGGCCATGGTAATTAACCCTTCCGTGAGCTGTGCAACTTACAGTGGGGGCAGCGGTGCCAAAAATGGTGGAGGTGGCAGCCGCGGAGGTGGCAGCTACAGTGGCAGTACCAGTGGCACTGGAAACGGAAAGAGTGATGGTGATGCCGCAAGCCTCAGCAGCAGCCTCAACGCTGTCGCCGTAGTACTGCCAGATGTCGTAGGTCTGGGCACAAGTCTCACAGCCCTCGATGTAGGACAACCAAGTGGAGTCGGTGCAACCCAAAGACTCGGCGTCCTCAATGGCGTAACCTATCACACAATAACGTGTTAGTAGATGTTTCCTGCGTCTAACAACATGATATCTGGAATATGTAGTGGTCCTGAGAGTGCTGAGATTTACATACCGTAGTTGGCGTGGCAGGCATAGGCTGCCTCGGAAACAGCGCGGGGGTTGACGGTGATGCGCTTAAGGACCTGAAGGTGTAGGTCGGTGGCAGCAATGATGGAGGCAGGAGCGGCAACGGTAGCGAAGCGCAGTTTGATTAATGTTAAGAGGTATTGATTAGTTTTTTTTTTTTTTTAAAAAAAAGCAATGAACAACAAGCGAGTGACTGCGAAGAAAATTTTGCGAAGTAGAGTGACTGGGACTGGATAAGGGTGGAGAGGAAAGGAAACAGTTAGACTTGAGATGTGGGATGTTTGTTGCCTTTTATCATCGATGGTAACAGCTCATAAACATGAGCCATCACTCGGTAGGAGAGATCTATGTTCCGACGTCAGCCCACCGATCTCCTGAAAACCTTGATCCCACTACGTCCATCAGCCGGCCATCTGGGCCCCAACTAGTGTTCACTTGGCAACTTGGCGACAGAAATGGAAGTGACGCATTCAAAAGCATAAGAAAATAAAGATCTGATAACTGTAATCTGACCCATTTCATCATGCAAGTCCCAGAGACTGGCCAGTTCGGAGTGGTGGTTGGCATGGCTGATGGATCTGATGGAACCTTGACCAAGACAAGACCGGAACGATGTCTCCACTCGATCACATGCAGGTTGTACAGCTAAAATGCATCCAAACAAACCCATACAGTTACAGAATACTTAGAGAAAGTGAGTATGCCAGATGTATCTTCGCCTGCCGGATTTCAATTGCACTAGTTTTCAAAGCCAGTAGTTTCCTCTGACTCCGGTGGAACAACATCTTATGAAGGCCATCCATTCTCATTGTCTTGGCAGTTTTTGGACAAGATTCTGGATAGGGCTCGTTTACGGTCTGTAAATGGAGAAAGCAATCATCTTCGCATGCTACTGTTGCAATGGTGCCGCTCTTTGTTACACTACGAATATGCTTATAGTTTGAAGAGTACTTTTGACGCTCAAAGCTCAAGGATATTTGCGGAGTTTCCGAGATAAATATATCACCAAGAGATTTATATTTACATTATTCAAATTGGAAAGAAGCGGGTTGTGATATAAATCAATCCTATCGTATCTCTCATTTTCATATTAAGATCCCATTAAAAATGCCAAACAAAAAAAAGCAGCAAGGTCCGATACTCAGACAACTGAAATTTTTGTAAATATTACAAGCATCAGCTTGCTAAGAGTTGAGTCAGAACGTGTCCACCTGTTTGGCAGGCTTGAAGCTCCTTCATTTGAAGCATGGATATATGAAGGAATCTTTGACGATGACAGATACTACGTGATCTAATCAGATCATCTACAGCCAATCAATGCTCACAATCAGTAAAGTAGAGCTCCACTTTCGCAATATTACCCGGTGTCCTGCAAAGCACCCCGGGCCAGGAGAAGACTTAAGCGATAATTTTTCCAAAAAGTCCCGACAGTCGAATATATAGATACTCAGTCAGAGAAATAGGCAGGTTTGTTGAATTCTAATAGAAGTTTTGCCATGATATCATCAGTCTGATTCTCTGTAGATCTTTATAAGATGATCAGTATCCATGGATTGAGATAAACACGATTGTCCCGCATTTTCTTGGACACCAAACTCGGTAACTGAGCCAGATACCAGCTTTAGAGGATGGTCATTGGGTAGGAAAGAATCTCTACTTAGAGCCGCTAGAAACAAGCATGTATATAGTACATTAGAGAGTTTATTATATTGTTCCGGATAACTGCGGAACCTTCCGATTGATTGTGCCGATGGATACCCTACTGCCAAGTCCATGTCAGACAAGATAATATAGCATGAAATACAAAAGAACCACCTCAATATTAAATATGTAAGAATGTTTGTCTCTCGGATAATGCTCTCTAACTGGAAAATATTGCCAAGTCTAATCAGATAAACTACAGTCTGACCGCCGGCTTCCTATCAACTGAGTGTCGTTACATCGGGGATTTTAAGGACTTAAAACATCACTGGTGAAAATGAGCTTAGCTCAAACCTACGTGGCTTAAAACTACGATGTATCAATCTAGATAAACATCTTTGTATATTACTATAGGCATGACAATGATGGAAAGAGGAAACAAAGACAGCACATATAATTATGAATGGAAAACTTATGAATCAATTGTGGTGACAAAGGCTACATGTTAGTCAACTGTAGGGTTGATAAATCCCAATATACTTGCTGGGTTGACATGTGAAAATCGAAATCGAGATCGAGCATAGCATCTTTAAGTGTATGCATGATTTGTACATGAGTCGAGAACAGAAAAGACATGGCAATCATTTTTTTTATAATTAAAAAAAAAAAAATTTAAAATACACTGTTATCACCTACGTAAGTTAAAACAATAATACTTCGTGATTTCCACGGCTAGATATAAAGTATGGTCATACCCTAACATTTGTAATGCCCACACAAATCACATGACTAGCGCAAATGGTTAAATAGTCTAATTGACTATGACGCATCGCACTTCCAAATTTTTGCGTAGGTCGCACATTGGCAGTAACCCACGCTAACCACAGCAAGAAGCAAAACATTAAAAATTCTCATTCCATATTTGGATGACAAACACGACTGTATACAGCTCATGCAAACATAAGACTAGGCATTAATTCAACCTAACTCATTAGAGTAAGTTTTTTCTTTGGTTGTCTACTTCGTCACAATGCATCAATGTGCATCCCATTCCAATTATCGACCAAGCGTCGCAATACATCCACAATGACAGGGCCCCAAGAGATTGAGCTATACTCTAACACAATGTTAGGAACTCCTTATCCACATCGAATACACCCACATTATCCGACTCCATATTCGATAAATATGCCCCACGCCGTCACCGGCCCGTCTCCAGGGGTCCAGGCCCTCATTCTTTGTGGCCCCGGTTCCTCGTTTACTACCTTCAACAATAACCCCGATGAGAATCCCAAGGCTCTTCTGCCCATTGCCAACCGCCCTATGGTGTGGTACCCAATTGAGTACTGTTACAAAACGGGTATCACTGATATCACCCTTATCTGCCCTGCCTCCGCGAGGGAGGCCATGCTTTCGGCCATGAACACCAACCCAGTGTTGACCAGTCTGCCCCATCCCCGCCCCGAAATCTTGGCCCCTGCTGGCCTTACCCAAACTATGGGCACCGCTGAGATTCTTAGATTGCCTGAGGTCCGGTCTCTTGTCAAGCACGACTTCATGGTCTTGCCCTGTGACTTAGTGTGTGACTTGGCTGGAGACAAGCTTCTCCACTCATGGATGGTTCAATGTGCTAGTTTGGGTGATGCGGTCGGGTACCAGAAGCTCACCGGTGATGCCCAAGTCAAGCGCAGTGGGGGGTTGAGTGTTTTCTACGAGACCCGTGGTGAGGTTCCCAAGATTAAGGGCGAGGAGACAGATTACATCGGTGTTACCAAGATTCCTGCTACGGCAGCATCGACTGACAGAGACTCCCTTATCCCTGATATCTCAAATCTCGTAATGTCGATGCCTACCGATTCTTACAAGGACTTGGTAGCCAGCAACAAAGGGATCCCGATCCGTCACAGCCTTCTTCGGAAATACCCCCGCGTCCGCTTCATGTCTTCGAAGCGTGATGCTCACATCTACATCTTGCCAAAATGGGTAATGGATTTTGTAAACAGCAATGAGAAGTTCGAGAGTATTGGTGAAGATGTTATTGGTTGGTGGGCTAAGGCTACTTGGCAAGAAGGTCTTGGTGCTAGGCTCGGCTTGGGTCCTATTATCAACCCGAAAGAGCCTGAGGACCCCTGTGTCTCTAATTCTGGTAGTGATACTACCTCAATTCGGAGTGGCACCAACCATTCTGGGAACAAAGGAGATGAAGATGAGGATCACCCTCCTCTGAAGGTCGAAGTCCCTTCGATACAGGCCTACATCCACCTCATCCACCCCTCTAACCCAGATGGACCCATAATTCGCCGTGTTGACACCGCAAAGCTTCTTCTTAACGTTTCTTTGCAGCTTGCCAAACTGCCATCAATTGAGGAAGTGGGGGCTGATGCAGCATCATCTTTTGCACATGCCCGAAAAGTCGCTTATCCCGAAGGTGTGCGGCCGCGGACAACCATCACCAAGCAGGACTCGTTGATTGCGGACAACGTTATGGTTGAAGAAAAGACCTCTATCAAGGAGTGTGTGGTTGGTGCTGGATGCCAGATCAACGAGGGTGCCAAGCTCTTGCAGTGCCTTTTGATGGACGGTGTTAAAATCGGCAAGGGTTGCAAGTTGACCCGGTGCATCTTAGGAAAGCGGTGCGTGATTGGTGATGGGTCAGTATTGACGGACTGCGAGGTCCAGGAGAACCTCCTGGTTGAAGCTCAGAGTAAGTTATCTTTCCCCATTTATAACTTTTCTCAGTTGGGCCGGTTATCCAATACAGAAGTTCCTCAATCGAAATGATCTTTGGGGGCTGTTTTCTTGGGTCATGCTATCATACCAATAGTCAGGAAACAGAAACTATCCGATGTGTCTATTTCAGGGACATTTCATTTATTCTCCTCTTATTCAATGAGACTTTGCCTCCCAAAAACCTTTTCTAAAGCTTCGTCTTGGAAACTGTTCGAGATATTCACATGTTTTTTTACTCATGACTACTTCAATTTTAAATAATGTTGATGCTTTCTTAATAGGCCTTATGATTCTTGATGCTAACTTATTGAAATAGCTGAGCAAAAGGATGATCGCCTCATGAGCTCTGAGGGCCTTGAAGCGTCTGATATGAAGGATGAAGACATGGCAGAGGATGATCAATAAACGGAGTTGGGATGAATGATGGCTTGGTTTAATCGCTATACATGTCCATCATGGACACGGAATCTAAAATTATGGATCGCTTTGATAAATGACATCTACGAATACTATGAACACAGGATGTTCAAAATTAAAAACTAACCCACTATTTTTTCATCATTGAGTGAGGTACATGATGCTTCTTACTGGCTGCATACTCACGAATTCATTTAGTCCTTTCGGATGGCCATGGTACCTTATGGCTCAGGGCGCGATTGTCTTTCTGCAATTGAATGGCACGGGCAGAAACAAAGGCAGAAACGAGCATATCTATATGAAAACAGAAGGTCAATTGAAACTTTAAGGCCAGTCGAAGTCAAAGTACCACACCGTGAAGAAAGTACTGCAGTATAGTAGATTGTATTTGATAACAAACAAAAATAAGAGTTGTGCTGGTTAGGCTTGGCATAGTCTATGGAGCATTGTCCAACTGTGATTCTTTTTATTGCATAATCAAGATACAGACTATTGTTACCATCTCACGAGGGTCTCAAGTGGGCTGTCCGGAGATACGAGGCAAAGTACCGACACCAAAGTTCTGCCAAGTGCAATAGAGCTGTATTACAGTATACGGTCGAGCCGCGAGGTGGCTTTTTCCGCCTTGAAGTTGCAGGTCCTTTGTTTTTTTTTCTTTGCTTCCGAAAGTCGTTGCGTTGTTAGAGCGCCATCTTTGAACTAACTTCGGTCTTGAAGTCGAGCTCTGTTCCGTGAACTTGTTTTGGTTTCCATTTCAGGCGACTTCCTGATGAAGATATTTCCTGAAGTTACATGATTGTTTGAGTATACCTTTGTGGTACTTTTATGGATTATTTGTATCATAGGTACAGAGTTCCATTGGTGTATCCTTTGAGTTGGTGTAGGTCTATACATTTAGATCCGGAGCCTATTCCTGGGCCAAAGCGGGATAATTTCATCCGACAACCCCGGATGATAGATTGCCATTCGGCACACTAAGTACCAGAGAGACCACGTCATGATGAGCTCGAGGTAAGGTCTCACCGATAATCATTCTCCGCCTAGGTCAGATGATGAACAAATACCGTCATCACATAGCTCATGCAGATAAATCTTTGCATATAGGTTCCGAAACAGCCCATATGTTTACCAGAGATACCAATCGGGCCATACCGCTCATTGTCGGGCGGACCATCAAAACCAACTTCGACCAGCCTCACTTTGACTTCCGTCACATGCACCGATAAATGGGTTTGCTAATGCCCAATCTGCATGTATATTTTTGTACTTATTAAACGGCTGCAGTGATCAGTAAAGGGGCGGTGAACACTGGCTGATATGTAGAATATGCACATAAGACCATACGGTATATCTTGATGTCACTTTGCAGCATGGAATAAGAATGTTATCCCATCTCTCTCCAATTGTATGCACATGCCAGATTGCCTGCATCAGTGCCAGTGATCCAAGACAGTATGCATGGGATACTTCCGAATGGATTCATGCCGTCAGTATACGTGGGGTATAACAAGCCAGTCGTTTTGTGTGTATGCAGGTCTCAGAGTTTGGCATGCAGACGCATTGTAATACAGTACCGCACAGAAAGTCTGTGGAGGCCAGAGTAAACGCGAGACTCATGATTACACTTGATCGGTATACACTGTTGAGCATCAGTGATTTGCCGGATATTACCGAAGGTTATATTCTGCTTGGGAGTCAAGGCTTTAGTTCGCTGCATATACAGCAGGTGGCTAATATTAATTTTATTACTCATATACAGCACTATTAATGGCAATATCTCACTTTAGCAAGCTTCTAGAGTTGATACTAGCTCAGATTTCATGCATACAAAACCATGAACATCTGTCTGATACGACTAGATTTACAACTATGGACAAACTGACCAACCTGCCAACGGACCACTGGAATTCCTCTCGCCGTTTTGATTGTTCGGTATGCTCCCGGGACCGGATTGTCGGCCTCTCCTTCCGATAACCCACTATGTGACGAGATGACGTTGGTGGGTCGAAATTAATGCTATGCGTAGAATGTCAAGCTTAGAATCCTGAGATGTAACCCCAAGTCACTGGACCAGGAGCCATGTAAGAGACCCTAGATACGCGAGATGCTACGGGATGGACAAGAATGAGGGGTAGTTAGTAGTCATGCCTGGTGTACAGGGAGGCTAGCTCTTATGGGCCTCATGTTTCTTATATGACATATTATCGTTGGCTCTGGCATTGAGTGATGATACTATTTGGAGATAGATTATTAGAGTTGATAAGATATAGTTAGGAGTAATTGGCCTCAAGCTTGGCTTTTGACACACCGGATTTTGGACTTGCCATGAAAGAACGTTCTCACGGGGCCACCAAGGTCTTGTTTAGGACAAAAAGTAGCACGATTAATCTTGTCAACAGCACCTAAGCCTCTTGGACTTCCCGGCAAGTGATCCAGAGGGAGATCTTCCAGTCATAGCCGAGTAGCTATAAGCATTATACAATAGGCCTGGGATTACAATGCATTCAAATTATCTTAAAAGAAAAGCTCGCTGCATCGCGGCTTCCATCAATTTTGAACCAGGCCGATGATGCAGATAAACTCGGCTAGGTTTTTCTTATGATACGATCGTAATAACTACTTACGTGCGTACCTTCCGTTGGCCTTCTGTCGGGGCAAGGATATACACAAGTACTGAATACGTAGCTAGGGTAATTGCACCTGGTTTTAGGGCCCAGAATCCTGGTCTTGGGAAGCCGCATAAACTGAGCGCGGGAGTCACGATGCTTGAGAAAAAAGCATCTAAATATGCAAGCCCTCGGAGAATTGATGATTGGTTGGCTGGGACCCATGTTTATCAACTCTGGAACTCTGGACCTCTAGTGGATGTTGTACGCACCACCGCTAAGGAGGACCATACATTAGGCGGAAATATGAAACAAATTATTAAGATTATTAACCCGTTTACACCAATATCGGTTACTATTCATCGGTAGTAGATCACAGTTTGATTGATTTGCCGATTCGGCTGTGGGATCCTATAATGTACACAAGGATGCTGAGAAGCACTCTGTACAATGCGTTCCAGATTGCTCATCACATTTAGCCACTTGAATTGTCAATTGCAATCTAACGTGAGTGGCTAGAAACAATATCAGAAGTCCATTCATATGAAGATACCAGAACCTCTATGCCAGATAGGTTCCACACTGAATCATGAGGAATTACAGTGAAATCAACCGCCAAAGACGGTATTTAACCAATCAGAAGGCTAATATCTGGTCCTCTAGTAATGCGAGAGAAAAAGATCAGGGATTTTCTCCCAAATCAATCGGGGGTCTAGCCCTCCACCCCAAGAAGTTCGTGTTTCGGACAAGCAGAAGGTATAGTTTGGAACTCAGGATGTCCAAGATGAAAACAGACACACAGACAGTCGTCAGTAAATGATGTTTGCCATCTTGCAGATCTGATGTCGGTGGACGGCATTCCTCTACGGGAGACAGGCCACAGGTTTTCTGTGTTTTGAGGTCTGTTCGTCTTTCGTGCTACCAAAGCTAGCAAAGACGATCGATTGTGTTGGGGCATTAAGCATTCAAGCATGCCCGTGTATGTATGTGTGGGATGGAGCAGGAATCGGAACGGAGACGACTCAGCCTGTTTATGCTTGAAAGCTGAACTCACTATCAAGGATGATACACGTATAGCGATACGATACTAAAAGGTGGCAGGAATGCAAGTTTGTCAGACTCGAACGACTTGTCCCAAACTTGGTCGTTCTGGACCCTAAGATAGCCCTGAATCTGAGGGATTTCTGATTGCAAGAAAAGAAAAACATACGATGGATGGCAGCGATGATGTTTTGTTAGGTTTCCTAAGATTAATACTCAGTAGAGGAACGGAAGCAAAAGGGATTTGACAAGTGACGGGACCGTTCACGCGGGTCAGGAAGAGAATATAAAGTGAAGACATAGGCCTCGCTCGAGAAAAACTTGGAATGATTCTAAAGATGATAGGTTCTAGATATCTTCGACACTGCGCTGTAGTTGATTTATTTCTATGTGGGGTGTTCCGAGATGTTCCATATTCAAAATCGGCTCGGGCCTAGATTGTGATTGGTCAAAGAACTAGAAAGATCGTGTGGACGACAATCAGATTCGTCTAGCACGAGACTATTACATTCAACTAAAGTGTAGGGTATGTGGATTGCTGTAAATAGATGATCAAGAAATGATGTGCAATCAATTGACTATCCGCAACTCATGATCGACCATTCAAAAACAGACAATAGGCCACGGTAAATGTAGTAGCGTGTCAATATGCATACCGTGCCCACTATAAATCCAAAGTGTCCTATCGGGAGTGAACTGCGTCTGCATGATGCCGTATCAGTGGAACTGGAGCACAGTTGCATCAGCTGGCCAAATTTTGCCACCGCCAATATCTTAGTCAAAGCCGATTGACATGAAATAGGAATATCGGAATATCATCGAGAGATTGATCCTTTTCTCAAAAACCCAATAATCAGGATACAGAAATTGACCACCAGAAGTTTAACCTTTAGAATTCCGGAATCCCCTAGAGAATAAAAAATATCAAGTAAAATGGGACATGGTGAGCGCGGTTTTTAGATAAGTGTTGCCAAGCGTTACCATGTCGGAAAAGCTCCATCCTGGTGCAACTAACAGTACAACGTTTATTGCCGCAATTTGTCTTAACTGACATGGTACTGGGCATGTTGACAGAATTATCGGAATAGGCAACCGGGCCAAAAGCTAAGTCTAAGTACATACTATGCTAACTATGGCTCGTACTCGCTTGAGTTGAATTTTGTTGAGAAACTTTCTACGCATATAGGAGTTAAATGTTGTGTTGGTGGAGACCCCACTTCGGGCCGTTCTATGGTCATGGTTATTTTAATGTCTGGAAGGATTGCGCGCAGCAGCGCTTTTCCCAATTGCAAGTTATGTTCGAGTCAAGGATATCATTGTATGGCTTGGATCGTGAACTGTTTCTCGGTATCTGGGGAACTTGGGTGTAGTTTTGTTAAACAACGATTAGGTAGATGTTTAGATTTCTATATTGTGGAATCTCTTCTGGAGATTTCATTGATATCCTTTAATAAAAGCCTTTAGTTTTTTCTGGAATCAGATTGGACAAAAACAACAGCCCGACTCTTATGGTAAAGTATAAAATCATGACCCAAATCTGGTCTATGCCATTGGTTATTGTTGACAAAACCACTGCGATGTTTTAAACTCTCTATCAGAGACTTATTAAAGCTTATTATCGATACGCCACATATATGTAGGGGTTGGTCCTCCAACAGCTATCGTTGCCTCTTCAACCCTACACTTTGTAGCTGACAATCCCGCATAATTGTGGCTGATGAGCCATCTGCAAGCCACAGACCCTCAGCCTGTATGGGCTTGATATATCACTTTCCTTACCGCAGCTTACTCCATCAAACAAGGCCCTCACATCCTCCGAAAATACACACCTGCTATTCCGGGATTATGTCTCGTCAGAAAAGGAAACTCTCCCACATCTAATCTGCCCGCAGCCGCATCTGCAGGTTGATGCGATGCTCCACAGTACTTGTGACATCTCTGGGTACGGGATGATTGCTGCGAGCTATCTTAACGTTAATTGATGTGCCCTCCCCCCCGACTTTATCCCCCTGGACACATTGTAGATATATGTACATCCTATGTTCTGGCTAAGTTGCTGTAGTATTACCAAGAGGGGTTTCCCCAGATTCGACACCGAGTCAGAAGATTTTTTTCTTGCGTCCACATGTTGATCGTGGACAGTCATGTTTTTGTGTTTAGCAAGACTTAAATCTTTGTAAGGGCTTTACTTCGAATGGTCGATGTGCTGTGATCCATCTAGGGCAGATTATAAATTATACTGGTCGTGAATACTTCTAGAATATAAAAATAACGGGATATGGAAGACAGTAGCATAACCTTTTGAGAGACGGGTTTAGGCATCTGCGAATACTTAAGATTTAACTTCTTTAATGCCGCACAGAATATGCAGCCAATATTAAGCATCTCACATCACAATATCTAGCCGAAGATTGATGTCTCAGGTTGTAGTGGGGATTTCTAGACAGTCAGAACCAAGACATCAACAGTGTGATGTATCGTAAAGTTAGGTGCAAAAAGTCTTTGACAATTAAAAGAATTTATCTAGCCTTGTATGCCCTTGCCACTCTGTAATTGACTGAGACAGGATCTATTTTATCTACAATGCCTTTGTTATACCCTTATTTTAATACTGGTAAACACATCATTTTGTGACCATATTAGGGTTTTGAGGATAGATAAAATAAACCCTCTAAAAGGAAGTGTTTTACTTGATCGAACCTTTCTTGGCAGCAGTTGTCGGACTTTATAGAGATGACTATATTTGCGAAGACTCGACATATATAAGAAGACCGCACCGTGTATCTAGAAGATAGTACTTCTGTAAAAATCTGTATCATAATTTTTATAATTGTGTGGCCCGAAACAGTTTTCACTCTGAAGTCATCATTGTCTGTTGCGTCTTGCGTTGACAGACATTATGCTTCATCTATGATAGATATTCGATCTGCCGATACAATACACATTGTACCATCGCATGCAACACAAACTACGCCCTTATATGTATGCATCGCTGATGAATAATGACATGAAGTCGTAACAGAATCCCAGTTTACGTTAGAGGTGACTGCGACTAATGTACAAAACTCAAATATTTATTCTTAGGAATATATTTCAGTGCTCTGAGCCTGCGTAAGACTTACCAGCAAGAGGCTCTGACTATCGGGGAGGGTAATCGTGGGGCAACTTGAGAATTGTGTTCAGAATGGGGTTAAGCCAATCATTTGCCAGATACAGGTATGCTTCAAGAACTTTTGTTCAGTCTCGTGAATACTGTACCATCCTGCGCTGTTGGAAGAAGTGATAGCAAGGAAGGTTGTGATTTTTGTTTGGCAATACCCATGCTTCGGAGATCTGGCAGTGGAATCTCTATCTAGATTACCCACTAATGCCAATTGCATTATGTGAGATCCAGACCAATATTTTACATTATACACTGAAATATAGTGTACATCAGTCTGCAAGTCCAATATCTTCTATGTGACTGCATGCGAAGATCATATTGTAAGGGTATATTTTTGGTTGAGTTTCTCAATGTTCATTTGTAAATGAGACATAATACATACCACAACCATGAGAACCTTGAACTATCCATTAGAAGCCAGTATACTAAGTTGGCCTTAAATATATATAATATATCTACTTCAAAAAGGTACCCGTCATAATAAGTCAACACAAAATGAAAAACTAAGTCTGTACTTGAGCTATGTCTATCATATGTGATGTTGAACAATATTCATGTAAATAGGGCAAAATACAAAGTGGGAATGAGTTTAGCCTAAGATTAAAAAGTTAGCTCCAAAGTTTTTCTTGATATAAATAATCAGACATATTTATTGTAAAATTCATCAATGGTGAGAGAATGGATGAAAGGCTCATAAACAAGTCGATGTCACCAAAAAAAAATCTTAATCGGAATATAGCTTCCGTAATCTTTTGCAATATAAACACCATCAGTTTGGCTCTATCAAGACATAATATTTTTTAACAAATCTTGGCCCAAAACTCCGGTAGATAGGATTTAGCAATAGCCTTCCTTCCCAAGACTAGATTCTTGAAGGATCAGTTTCAGTTTTTTTTCATACCCCTTGTCATATTTGCCATCCTTTTATCTATTATTGGTCAGAGCATCCCGATACTTTGGTAATGCCCTTTCCCTATCGGGGTAATACAGTACGTTGGGTTTACGACATTGTTTTTGTCCAGGATTTCCCAATTAAGATCTCAACACATCAAATATTGTTGTAAGCTCCCTTGCAGCATGACCTACCCCAATCTCCCCTTAAAAGAAGAACATGTTCGATAGAGAACTAATTTTTTATTTTTTATTTTTAGTTATTGTTTATTCTAATTTAACAATATATTAGCTCGGAAGATTTAGCGTGTTCAATGATGATATCGGATATGCATTACGCATGACTGGTTCCGGACGTCATCTCTTGTCAGGTATCATGTCAGTATTTTATACAGCCAACAGAAAGAACTACTAAGCTGACTATTGTCCTCATATACCAAAGTGAGCCTCTAGTCATGACATGTATGCAGTTGCACACCACACAGGACGAAATTTCTGGGGATGTATGATGGTGGGATACCATCATGCAGCCTTTCAGCCTGACTGCCATGTCTGTTTCATTTTAGCTGCTCAAGTATCAAATGGACTTTCTTCTAGATATTAAAATACTATAATTCCTGCTAATTGCAACTTTGGATTTCCCATAAATTTTCCGGGCTGCAGTTCCCTAATGAAAGAACTGCGCAGACGGACGGGACAACATTATTAAGTACAATCAAATGGCCCATCAACACCCATATATCTTCATCAAACAAAAGATCTCAAAGTTTTTATATATCCGGGACTATTACCAGATACTTGTCGACTTTGTGACTCGACATCAAGAATGACATCTTGACAAGAAGTGCCGTATATCAGGACCCTCTACCAGCTAATAAGAAGCATACCTCATTCCATTTTCAGGCTGCTACATAGAAATATACTCTTAGAGTGGGCCACATCAGCAATGCTGCCCGATGCAGCATGTTTTTGTGTATATTGTCAACCCCACCAAGGATCAGTTGTATTAGTCCGGGGCTGGCATGACAGGCCGGCTGACTAGCCTATGATGAATTTTCTTATATAGTATATTTTCAGGGTCTTTTTTCCATCTACGCGTGGAACAAACGGGCCGAGAACGTTGATATTTTCTTTTTGTCAACCACTTCGTAATTTGTCGGTGGCGGCAACATAAAAAAAGTTTGATAAGTCATTCCGCCAAGCCCACTTGCGCGGCATGCTTGAAACCGGCTGAACAATGAGGGTCCGCCTTCTTTCTTAGGGGATATCACAGGCGTTATGGAGTTGACAATTGAAGCGGAGATTAGTATCAGTAACGAATTTTTGTTGCACAGACGAGAATGATGTTTGGATTCGGCCGGTGAGCATTGTTCTAGTTTGCACTCCATGTTGAACCTAGACAATACTCACCAACAAATAGCTATTAACTATTAGACATTTAAGCTCATGTGTATATATGCCGTATGGATGAAATCGAGATGTGGCTTTTTAGATGTCTGGGATACGTATATAGTAGGCAACAGAGACTGAAAATTACCAGGATGGACTGCATATCGTAGCAAAGATAACCAGCATGTAGACATACTCAGTCATGAACGAAGCTTTTCCATGTGGGTGGTGTAGATGTGTATGATATTTTTTTTCAACTGATATTTCTGCACCGATATAGGGGGAGTGGAACTATTTCTCCACAGAAGAGGGGAAGGGGGCGGTGAGCGTACCTGTATTTTTGTCGTTGCCCAATCGAATAATTGACTATTTGTGAAGAAGTCCTGGTCAAGTGGATACAATAGTTTTTTTTTTGCTTGTTTTTTTTTTACCTGTTTGGTAGTAGATGGCGACATCAACTACAGTCCAGGGTAATTCAGCGATCCAATCGATGCTAGACTTTGCACTATTAATCTGAGACGACAAGCCAGTCTTACCATAATTCACATCCAACTCTCGTAATGTTCACAGGCCCAAGTGTTCAAAATTGCGCACTGTCTGTTGCAGATAGCTAGTTCCATATTGAACAATAGCTTTGTCCAAAGAACAACCGCGTATGTGATGATTCTGAGTCTAGGCTCCAGGAGTTCTTGTGTTAATTCTTATTGTCATTATTGTTCTACTTCTTAGCTCCAGTACTTGCTTGGCTTGTCAACTCTTGTCAAATGGTTGACATGTAATACTAAATTAAATGTCTTTTTTAGACTGAAATCACCATGATTTGGAAAAATACCTCCAGACACGGCACAATCTCGCAAATCTATATAGTTCCGCGCAGAAAGTGCGGGCAAATCTGCACCCCGGAAACAGAATCTACTATCGTGTAGTTCAGGGGTCCGGGTCACTATTCCGAAATGTTCAATGTACGTGGGTCTTTTTAAAGCTTCTGAGCCGTCTTTACATTATCACATGTGGGGCGGTAATCTCAGATATCCTCCAGGGTTGCAACATGAAGTGGTGATGCTTTATCAAAAGGGTAAAAAAAACGACCTGTCTGGCCTTTTTTTTTTGCTGTAGCCTGCTTCGCATATGCAAGAAACCTTGACGATATTACTGCCTCCACTTCAGCTTTTGTCAAAGGTACTTTACGGTATACATGTCTACATCCCGCGCCTGCAAAATATGTGCTGAAGATTTCATGGCGTCGTACCCGGTAAGTACATACCAATGATTCCCCGATTCATCCCGTGTAATCCTGCCCTGATGCTTGTATCCAAGAGACTCTTGAGCCGTGTTGCTATTCAAGGCTGGCAATGATTGACATGTCGCTTTTCAAATTTAAAAAAAAAAAAAAAAAAAACTGGGGTTTCGAGAGTAGTCGACTTTTACTTCGTGTATTTGGTCCTCAACATAATTTTAGCTGAGACCCTATATTTGGCTAGTATCGTAGCGAGTCTGTAGAACGAAGGGGTTAGCTTATGTTATTTACAACAACCCGAGTGATCAAATAAGAGGCTAGGCGAGATCAGGTACACAATATTCTTTTAACACACAATAGAGGAATTTGAGTCAAGAGTCTGACGCCCCATCACGTCTGCGTGATTGCTTACTTGTGCTTCATCTGTAAGTTTTTTAATCGAGATGGCCAGCAAATGTGCGTTACATTATTGTGACATCAACTGCAACAGCTGAATGTGTGCGGTACTTTGAGTTCTCGGCCAGCATAAGCCCCATTGTAGAGCTATGACGCAGCTGTTATCCATATACAGACATCTATGTGACGAAAAAAAAAAGGGGTGGAATGTGAACCAAATTCGTTGTAAAACCCTATTGTATATATGTAGATAGCTCTTTTTTCTGCCGTAGAAACTCAAGTTAAAGAACTACAATCCAGCATAATGATTTAGAATTTCTCTGGAGCCGATACTTCGGCTCTCCTGTCGGTGGCTGATACTCTGGCTGCATTAATTGCACATTCCTTGCATGTTGCGGAGGCTGCAGTCAGTGTGATGTGGTGTGCCAGAAATTGGGAGGGTACTTGTGTTATTGATAACTGAATGGCCATAGGCCTTCTCAGCACGAATTGCTTGTATGACAGTTCTGACTGGAAACGGTCTCATTGCCGATGATTGATGAGTGCTCTTGCCTCCACTATGGTATGAGGCAGGCACCCTAGCCTGATAAGCATACATGTAAGTGAATGTCTAGGTAGTGACAGTTACTGGGGCACAACTGTCAAAGCCACCAAATATCATTACACCCACTACTAGTACTATACTCCCACATCTACTAATATGCCCAACCTATAACCTAAAAAAGTTGCTTTTAAAACTTATACACCCATGTGACTCCGGCATGACGGGCAGGGGTGAGTCAAGGCGGCCATATTCAGAGACCTGGTTTATATCGGTAAAATTCTGCAGTTCTGGGTCGACACAAGTGTAGAGAGACGTTTGTGGTGGGTTGCAGTGGGTGGACTCGTCTAATATGTAGTATTCCACACATTCTTCGACGGCACGAGCGATGATCCTACCCAAGATCGCCATCAATCTCTTTGCAGTTAGCCGGGGCAGATTTTGCTGTATACGCACTATCACAGATATACGTGAGATCTATTTTTTTTTTCTCTTTTAGTTATGTCTCTGTTACGCTAGTCTAGCATTCTCATCCTGAGAAACGCGGTTTGTCCTGTATTCAAATATTGAGATCCGATAAAATTATTTCATTACAATAACTGCAAGTCCGATAGATGTTCGGTAACTCAACCTCGAACATCGACAGGCTTCACGAGCCCCCACTCATCACAATCCATTCCCATTATCTGTACGCATTGTTAATAAGTTCTATTCTGGGGATCATTATCAGAGTATAAGAAAACTTGATAATTCAGGTCGGTTTATTTGTCAACCTCTCTCTACACTTGAAGGCACAATAAGAGACACTATCGAGATGGTGCTCCAAGGGATATTGTGCTTACCAAAGAAAAGTATAATCATCATGTTTTGGTAACCCTCTAAAGCAAGGGAGTTCAGCTTCAGCAATTTGTGTGTACTTTTAAGCTCAAAATTCGAGGCATCCAAGTGATCGGGTTATTCTAGCTGACCTTTCTCACATAGGACACTAGTCGACGTGATTCCAAAAAAAAATCATTAGGTGTTGACCTGCCGGATGTCTTCAAAGATCCGATCTAGATTTCACAGATGTTACGTTCTCTCTTCGAAACATATCCATGCTTCACACTTCCAATGTAACCCATCAAGACAGCAGCAACTCTAACTTCATCACGGGAACCAGTCCGTGCTTTGCAGCACGTCATCTGCTGTCTAACCCCTTTGTGGCCGGGATTATGCTCGCTGAAAATTCCTTGCTTCTCACCAAAGCCAGCCTTTGCCTCACCAAGCAATCGGGTCACGATAGCTATCCAGGAACATCGCAAACAATAGTCATTGTAGCAGTTATCCTGTCACAATCTGCTTACTTCCTCCAACACTAGCATTTTAGGGATTCGCACTTGTAAAGTCGAGGCCAGTCAGCCACATACAATAGTGGGATCCCGTCAGGATGAAGCCACGGCCGTCAGACCAGACAATGGGTATCTCACTCTTAGTGCTAGAGATGCGGGGGAGATGCAGTCTGTCTTGTAAACTCAGATCTATCGCCAAAGGGATACGAGATAATCCTTTGAGACCATAAACAACCCGGATTAAAAGATCAGAGTTCAGGTAGGGCTTCTCCCTGCTAATCTCCCTTGGCAATGTTACAAAAAAAAATAAGTGCTCATGCTGATGTGAGATATATAACTATCTCTGTGGGAGAAAACAACATCACGCCCATTCACTTTGAATCGAGACTCGGGCGCCGGTGATATTAAATTGGAGGTTGAAATAGTATACCGCGGGGTACCGGGGAAATGTTTTAGATGCGTGCGCTGAGAGGGGTCAAAAGTCCCGACATTATACGGAGTCTGGCCAAGGACTAGACTAAGACATCCGTGACTAACACAAGGGTGCTGGCCTACAGATATTCTCTGTTCACAAAGAAAAGCCTTGTTGTATACTCGGTCATGATGTGGACTACTGAAGGATAAAGCCCGAAACCATCATACCCAATATAATGTGCTTTCGCATCCGCATTGCCTCATTTAAATCACCTTTTCAAGTCAGTGACATTCAACAGCCAACTGACGACCCCTCCATAATGCACCGGTCCACATCCGCGAGCCACGCTTGCAGCAGCACAAAAAGGCTTGTTAACCACATGTCTGACTCATTAGTCGGAAACGCAAGAACCGATACTTCAATGCTGAAATGTCTGTGTGGGGGTTGGAGCAAAAGGGTGTCAGGTTGTGAATCCGCCAAAGCCGGCCTCCCACACACATGTGTTTGAGCCGACTCCCCCCATAAACTTTGTATATAAGATACCTAACAAGCAATCTGTGGTTTGCATCAAGACAGCAATGCCGATCTTTTTTTTTTTCCTAAGTTGACGAGGGCTTCATGAGTGAGGAAAAAGAAAAAAAATGATATAACAAAATCGCGCATTTTAGCGGATCTCTATTTCCCAAATGATTATCTTCCCCTTGGCATACATATTCCATTATCTCCAATCCTTTTTTTTTTGAAACATAATGTGTCTAAATCGAGACCCATCATGTTTTTCGATGCCTCGCTCTTCCAAAATCGAGTATAGTTATCAACAAACAATGTAAAGGAACAAACACCCGATGCACTACAGCTTAACGTACTATCACTTATGCCATCTTTTTACCAATACAGGGGAAAGTAATCCGCCACAAAATTCCATCGGCGACTTGGGGGCCGAACAGCTTGTCTAAGTCCCATAAACTGGATCTGTAATGTTCCGTAGATGACCGGCGGGAATTACTAGGTACATGGAAAAACGATAGATACTTATAAAACCAGAAAAAATCAACCCTGGTCTTGGTTACAGCGCGCTGGTAATTTTAGTCATTTTTTAAAAATGTATAAAGTATGATAAATATCGGCAACAAAATTCTTTTGAGGGGAAAATCAATAAAAATATATCTAATAGAGAATTTAGTGAGGAATCCAAATATAGTCACTTTTTGAAATATTTGTTTTGGTTGATTTTATAGAAAATGTTGAAGTTATAACCATATCCATCTTCATAAGACTTTGAATCTCGGCACGATGGAATGCAAGGCGGTATGTCAGGCTATACATGTAGGGTCAAAACCTTAGTGTAAACAATCAGCACTACATTTGTCAACATCATCCTAGTATCGTGAGTTACTTTGACGTCAAGTGTTTGTTTCTTCGTCCCACATTTCAAGAAACAAAAAAAAAAGGCATGGCATGTATCACAGATCATGCATGAGCCGCTTGTCAGGTTCGTTTCGTGCTACATAGTTGTGATTTGACAGATAATTAGTGCAACATGACACTTTTTAATCATCCAGATGGTTATCAAACAAATACGCCATCTGGTTCCTGATGGTCAGTGCCTCCCCAACAAACACTGGGTATACAAAACTCAGATGCATTCAACATTCTTCAATCACTCTAACCCTGTTTTTTTTTTGCATCAATCACACTGCTGCCCGTCATTCGGAATGCAACAAATCTCGTCCCATGTCTCATCCGATGGCCCTGGCTTTATGTTTACCAGACCAGACAGTACAAGGGCTTCACAAAAAATATTTCATCATCGGTGGTGTCATCAGACCAGTGTTGAAGACGTTATCAATTTACTCATCTTCATTCGCCTGCAGGGAAGCAGAAATATACAATAAAAAATTTACCGGTCTAGATTTTATTGAAATATTTCAATATTTCTCAGTTTTTATAGTTGGTAGCGATGGCACAGCCTCTACAGCACAGCTCCATCTCAAGCTCACTACTATTGACGAATAGACTTTTAACATGGCATTCCGTTATCCATAAATCGACTAGGTGGTGTCATGTCATGCCTTCCATGATAAGCCTGTATTTTGTCCGAATGAATCATTTGGGAGTATGACCAATGTGGGTCACGGGTTTGTTATTTGAGTTGTAGTGACGACAGCTCGTCTCGGATCTGTTTTGGCACACTAAACTTCTCACTAAAAGAGATATTTGCCACGGGTTTCAAACCCGAACGTTAGGGTTATAGACTCAAATTAGAAGGATGATGTGGATTGGCATAACACCGCAAAAGACAGACTTAGATACTAGCGAGTGACTAACATTGTTCACGTAACAACTTCGAACAAAAGAATACTTCTAAAACCCTTTTCCCGTCAATCCTTCGCATGTGACAAAATTCGTTGTTGCTTACCTTATTCTCAAGTTGTCAAAGGCTTTGCAAGGAGGCTTTAGTCTAGTTCCTTGATTCTGGGAGTTAATAGTACATATTACTGAGTCCGGAAGGCATCAGTGGTTGAGCCAAGACAGAGTTTAAGCCGATATCTTTTGTCTTACGGGGTTTGGCCAATCTTGATACCCATAATCATGAACAATACCAAAGGTACAATGATGATCTTCAAGTTAAATCGGAAGAGGGAGCTGGGATACGTATGGCTTTTTTGGTAGGGTTTTAGTTCAACCTCACAACTTGTCTGGATGTGGATGAATGTTAGGGAAGTAGCTCAGCCAGAACCAGAGTTTTAATAGAGGGTAGATGATCAGTCACTCTCAAATATGAAAGGTGTACATAGTTTCCATTGTCATCAAAGACATGCTAATGTGAAAAATTTGTTCATAGAGGTCTTGGACCAATGAAGAAGCTGCAATTGCAGTAAAAAAGATACGTACTGATAGACTTGACAGCTTGTCTTCCGTTCACGGACGTGTTCGAGGAGTGTGGTCTAGAAAGTGATGTGGGGAATGGCGGGAGGATGGAGGAGGAGGGGTACAAAGAACTAACTATGGGGGTGTACATCAGAACATTCAAGATTTTAAAGTCACTTTATCGTGAGTTCCGTACTTCGATGGCGGATCACTGCAGTTGCGCGATCTTGGGTGTAGGGAAACCGATAAATTTGCTGTATTTTTCTGGGAGCTTAATAAAGAGTCGAGGTCTTGCAGCATAAGGGCTTGTACTATATTGCTTAACGTGGTTAAGATCAACATAATGTAGGTAAATTTACCCCTGTATTTTACAGTCAATAAAATATATTAATAAATCCTATTTAGTGACAATAAATAATAATATTTTTTTGGTATTGCAATATTCTGCAGTGTTTTAACGATTCGCGATATACAGGTTCTCTGTCTAGTGTAGAGCAAGCTATCACAAGCCACTAAGCGTTTAGACGAACGTCCGAAAGAGCAGCTTGTCACTCAAACCAACTACGTTCCATGTGGCCGTACCACAATGCCAAAGATAGAAACCAGGTATAATAGGAACCAACTCTGTCACTTCTTGATTATGATATTTTCCAAACTATCGTCTTCAAGTTTATGTCTCATTTTCCCGGAAAAATACCGAAGCATCCGATCTACGAACTATATCACGATTATAACGGCCTCTTGTCACATTACGACTATACTGTATTCTCTCTTCCAGATACGCTGTTCCCATACAATATCCATAGTCGAGTTCATCTTGTACTTGCATCTGCATCTGTAAGCCATCCCTTCAAAATACTTGCTACATTTATTGCCACTAGCAATCCCTTCTGTGTCTTAATCATCTACATTGATTTACCTCCCTCCCGCTCTAGCACTGTACTTTGGGAAATAGCTCTCATTGCGATGGGCACTGCCAGGAGATCTGGTGATGATGAACGGGTGAGCTGTGATAGAATTATGACGATATAGTTGAGCGAAAAAAGACAGTCCGGGCCACTGCCTGAGTTGCCGAAGCACAGCAATTGGTCTCTGGATCATGACGACTCTGGACAATGGTGACTCCTGGAACTTGTTTGTGGCCAAGAACTACACCAAGGAACAACATGTACAGTGACCTCTGGTCATTATTGTAACTCGCTTTATCTCGTCTCAAAACAAAAAGAGGTGCTCATAGCAGTTACTGGCGGCAAAATCCTCGGATCTTGTTTGCTGTATCGTATTATACTGTGAACACAAGCTGCGTTCTGCAAGTCATCCCTTCACGCAAGATAGTTCTCTTTATGAGAAAAAATTGTCTATCTAGTCTCTTAGAGTCCTCCGCAGCAGACCACTCACCACGTCAGGTGTATGTTGTTGGACTGAGCTACTATCTACATTCATCAACTCTAGAGTGGTGTCTCCATCCAATTATCCCTTACTTTGTATCCAGCTCTACAATACCACACCCCCGGGTCTTCTCAGACACACTCCCCAGACTACATTCTGCTCTCCTCCGACTATATGTATCTACGGATGGCCGCATCTATTGTCATGTATCTTATCCATCTTCTCATCCCGACTGAAATCCAGACACAGCAACCTCACTTACATTCTTTTTTTCGCCTTGTTTTGGCAATCTGTCTCTTATCTGCATTCCTCAGACGCTCCTTCTTGCATTTCCTGCATATATTTTTTACAGATTTTCTTTTCCAAAGCTGATATCTTTACTGGAACCTGCATAGCACCAATTCGATATAGTCATACACTTGCCACTCGCACACCACTCTTTGTTTGAGCACTCTCATTAACGTTTTTTTTTTCTTTTTTCTTATAATATAGCTGCCACATTCCTCCCTTGTGGCTATTACTCTCGGATACCACTTCGAAGCAATCCTCCCCATCCCGCATATCAGTCTCACATCCTACCTTGGATACAAGACACCTGAATTCTTGTCTTGAGCATATCCAGGACACACCTTGGCCAGTTTTTGCCTCGACTTGAATTTCTTATTATTTACTCTCCCTCCATATTGTCCCTTTTATTTTCTCCCTCTTCCTCTTACTCTTCACAATGTCAGACTTCGAGACTTACCCTTCCAGCAGCCACTTTGCTCCCTATACTCCGCCCTCTCACCATCGTACTCAGGAGCCTGCCATACTTGACTCTCAGTACGACAGCCACCACCCTAACATGTCCTTCGAGATGTCATCATCCCCTATGACTGTCCCTCAGGCCCTCAACAAGCCTACCGACATGAACAACATCTACGGTACAGTCGGCGGCCACTTTGTGCAGCCATCTAAATACAGCAATGCCTACATATCCCAGGGGCTGACTCCCCAGTCTCAGTATCCTACTCCTCCCCTCCAGTTGCCTGTCAACTATCGCACCTACGGCGAGAACCACATGGGCCACCAACACATGGGCATGTCTATGGCTGACATGGACTCGCAATATCCTTCCTATGACTCTGCTCCTATGAGCAAGACTGGCTCCTTCTCTAGCATCTCCTCGGGATCTCAGATGTCGCCCATCTCCCCCGGTGCTCTGTCCCAGCACTCCAACTACCCCTACCACATGTCCCAGAGCATGATGCACAACTCTCGTCCAGCCTCGACTCCCCAGGGCGCTCCGGTTAATGCTCTGCTCAACTCACCATTGAGCGCCGGCAGTTGGATACCCACTGCTCCCCACAGAGACATGTACCTCGGTGCCCAGCACTCCACCAATGCTCTTCACCAGATCCAAGGCTACACCATGAATCACGACATCCGGCGGACCTCTAGCCATCTCCGGGATAACGGCATCGAAGTCAACCAAGTCTCTAGAGGCCGCCACCGATGCGGGGAGCCCGGCTGCACCAAGGCCTTCAAGCGTGCCGAGCATCTGAAGCGCCACCACTCGACGTAAGTCTATACAACTCGATCTCCAGTTTCAAGCTCCAACAGTCACTAATGACGTTGCTTCTAGCTCTCACAACCCCAACCCCTCCTATCAGGAGTGCCCCTTCTGCCCCAACAGCCGCCGCTTCCTAGCTTCCCGCATTGATAACTACCGTCAACACATCCGCCTGCACACCGTTGAGACTAAGAGCGCCCAGTCCCGCGTCAGCTATCACCCGCAGGCCGCCACATTGCTCAGAGAAATCGAGTCGACGATGAAGCGGCGCACCAAGACCAGCAGACGGGATTAAAAAAAAAGTGGTATTCCAGAGCCTGGTGTTGGACGATTTGCATCGGCAAAAGTCTCCGGCTTGGCCCAGTTATTTAATATCTTCTTGACATGCTGGTGCCTTATTCATCAATTTGTTCCATTTTTTTTTCTTTTCGAGCCCATCTTGATCTTGTCCTTACATAATGGCTACTCTGGTGTCATATCTCGCTTGTTGGCGACCCTATCCATAGTAGTCTTCTCGGATCTGTTTTTTTACCATCCTTTTTTTTCCCCTCTTTCGTCATTGTTCTTTTCTTTAGGTTCACATGTTGACGTTTGTGTCAACAATTTTTGGTCTCTGGAGTTTGTTATTGGGATATCTCTTGTTTTGTTTATAGTATCATGCTTTTTCTACTGGTTTGGTCTCTCGGTTTCGCATGGGGTATCATGTTGATTTCCATTTGTATCATTATTATTATACCAGATTGGCTGTTGGCCATATGTAGGTCTTGGAAAATGAAATAGACTTGTCCATTGAATAATGCTTCTCAGACTTATCTCCCTCGTAAATGTGCTCGAGTGCATAATTGTTGGTTTCATGCTGACAGTGCTAAACTTGAAGTTCTCAACCTGGCCCCTGGGCATTTGACTTAGTTGCACTTATTGATACTTTGTCTATAGTGAGGCAAGCGCAGTCCCAGTGTGATTGTGATTGCGAGCGGGTCCTACGTTTCATGGTCCACACTATCTCGTGCACGTCTATCAGTCATGGTATTCCCTCCGGTAAACAACGGCAAGAAGACGATCCATATCATCTCCATATCAATGGCAAAAAGGTTTCAGCCATATGAAAAAAGCGTTGCCTTATGTGCTAGCACAAAACTATGAAATCTACAATCCTCTCTCCAATATATTCATAATTTGTAGGATTAGTTTTTGACGACTTGGGGATGATCAGTCTGTTTCGTTTCATCAGTCTGATATGCTTGAGAATGATCCATTTCTCTCAAATATCCTCAATACCATCCCTATCTTTCGGGCGCATCCGAGATCAAAAAGACAGACTTTTTTCGAGTGTCCTGTCTTTCTTCATACTCCCACGCATGTTCGTCAAGCGGTCACCGGTACATGAAGGAAAGGGGGAGATACTTGTGACATATCTGTTTATGGTGGCGATGTTGCTCTCGGTTCATTTTCACATGTGAAGACCTTATTCGTCCTACATGGGAGCTTCATCCAGCCTTTGTCCCAATGTTCTTTGATGAACATAGCGTCCATGACGCCCGAGTCCCACATGTCACTCGTGAGTATATCAAACTCACTATCACAAAGCAAGAGACTCAAGCCAAAAACATCGGCCCCAAACTCAAAAAGGTTAGAAGCTTAACAGTATTTGTCACGGTTGTCTAAGCTTTACTGCCTTAACTAGCTTGAGCTCTGATCGGGTTAACTTTTGTTTTATCAATTGCCTGAATGGGCGATAATCAAAACAGTCTGCGCTAACTTGTCCGCTTTTCCAATCTGACCTTTGCGTGTGGAACTTCGTCACAATTCACAGGGTGCTAGCACCGAAACGGCTACCACACTATCCTGCCAAAGCACTTTCAAATTACCAAAAACAATGTTAGGTTTTATTATTGGAAAAGTCGGCCCGCTAGAAATTGACCTGGCTTTGTGTAGTAGCCGACTCCCGGCTGACCCCACTCGGTCCCGCAGGCGGCTGCTGGCCCGGCAGTTGACGGACAAAAAAAAAGAAAAAGAAAAAAAAACAATTCTCTCACCAACCGAAGTCGAATCGATGACCTTTCGATGACAATCCTGCAATTACAGTCGAACGTGATAACCAGCTACACCATGGTGAATAATGACAGTGGTTAACCACTGCGCATAGTTCGTTGTCTGAGGAGGCAATCAAGATAACTTATGTACATTACTGTGCATAGGGCACGCCGTTGACATAGGTTAAGACTAAAGACCTCATAGCCGAGCCGGAATAGCTCGTAATGCAGTACATTTTCTCTCTGATATGCCCATCACATGGCGACACAATTTGTTTTTTTTCTTTGATTGTTGGTTTCCGTTGACAGAGTTATACCTTGATGGGTAAAGCATGAGGTGACAAATCATGAGATTGACTTCAGTTTGAATATGGCCACTAAGCTTCCTCTTTAATCCGCATTTCAATAGTAAATATTCTCAAACTGACAATAAAATTCCAAACTTCTAGATCCGAGATCAAAAGTACTCAGTTGAAATAAAAGTGTCTTCTTGTTTGGCATTTAAAACTTTTAGAAATTGTGTTTGCCACACACTAGTCGTCATTGTTGGTCAACATCCCAGGATACTATCAATTTTATTATACATTTCCACGTGATTATAGTACACCATTATAAGGGTTAATATACAAGTATTACGTCATCTGTCACATAAGATTGTTCCTGCAGGTTGTCGATCATCGCATTTACTTGCTGTTCAATACATTTTCGAATTCTCGACCTTTTGATTGCAATTGAAAACTTCATTATATCTTTTTTTAAATAATGGCTAATAACAGGCCCCCTTCTTATGATCAAACAATCTCAAAAGGTGACCCTTTCGAGTTTGTCGCCCAATACATCGATATTCGACTGTACCCCACATTATCGCAAGTGTCTAAGCGATTTCACGATGTGTTCGCTCCATTATTCTGGAATGATCCTCTCAACTTCATGCGCCAACTAGGGCTTGAGACTTACAGAGGTTAGTTATATTATCGTGATGATCAATTTCTTTATTCTCTCTTCTAACGTTTCTGACTTGTGTATTCACACATAGATCGAGAATGGCTAACCCGATTCGAGGCGCGGTTATCCAAATATCCAGAGTCTGCACGGAGCCGTATCCGCATCTTGGATTTCCGGGATTTTGCAAATGAGTATATGAGTCTCTTGGATTCTCCCGAATTTCAAGACATGCTTGCGCGACTTGTCAGACTACTTCCTCGCCTCTCTTGCGTCATGCTCGGTCTGACTGTCAAATTTGACATCAAACCCATGATGAGCGCACTTCCTAAGTTACATTTACTCAGTATCGGCACTATAGATTCACTGTCAAGTAAAGCTTTTTATGGAATTAACCATCCGAACCTCGAGTACTTTTCGGCCAGTTCAATACATAATCCTGATGTACTATACCCTAATCTCAAGGGTATTCGAGTCTTGAAGTTACACGGAAACAATCTTTCTGATAGAACCATCAAGCCAATCATTGATGGGCTGGAAGGCAATTCAGACATCTGGTCGCTTGATGTTTCCTCTAATAAAATTACCGATGATGGTTTAAGTGAACTTATACGAACTTTATACCAAGACTTCGACATCCACTCCGAGGCTTACTTTTTCGTTGAGGGTCGTCTTATCAACCCTTCATTACGCGGTCATCACAAATTCGGTCCCTTCGAAATGATACAAGAGTCGCAGCATAGCTATATGTTCAATCATCCTGATAGATACTTCGCCGATACCCCTTCGTATCGCTTGGTGACTCGAGAAAACTCTCCAATTCGCACGAATGGGCGGGATGAACCTTGGAATGATAGTCTGCAAACAATGAGCAACATCCATAGTAGATATGGGCCGGACACACGGTTTCCGCCTCGGTCAATCACTCATTTGAATGTCTCTGATAACTGCTTAACAACCCTGGGTATTGAGAGAATGCTTCGTGAATCACGGGGGTTCATCGAAGTTTTATCATGTTCCGGGACTTCCGTGTATACTGCGGTCCGTGGCAATGGTGTTTGGAAGTGCGATGATAAATTATTCGGGTTATTCAATGTTTCACATCTCCTTCGGCCTGTGTACAGCTCAAATCTTCGGCATCTTACTGCGCATCATTCCATAGTGACTCAGTTACCAACTCTTGAGTCTCGCGATCTTACCCCTCTTGAGGCTTTGTGGTACACCGAAAAATATCTTCTTCCCAACATCCATATAATGTATCCAGATAGCTCATTCAAGCCTGACATGAACCCTCGTCTTGGTCAGTTGACTTTGACAAATGTTCCTCAGCGTTCCTGTGGTCATGTTATCAAGGCCTTAACGGATTTTATCAAGCTGCTGGCAACACAGGAACAAGAAATCAAGGAAGCTACATTCACTGAAGGGCGTTTGGCACCGCTTATGCTAAAAGGAATGAGAGTCCTCAGACTAGAGATGGATATTGACCCTCTACAGGATCCATCGATTTTTGCTCTTAGTCTTGAGCAGCATATCGCCAGTACGTCCAGATTGACTTCGGATTATTCTCACTTTGTCACCTTGCGGATGCCGAGTCAGCCTTCAACGCCGGTGTCAACTATATCCCCGAATGAAGAGACCTTCAAGTCAAACCTGGCAGCTACTTCACCAGACGCGCCTCTACCACCACCGCCATCTTTCAATCCTTTTTTTAATCCGCCGTCATTTGACCCTCCATCTTTTGATCCGCCCGCATATGAACCTCCCTCATACGAGGTTGCTGCCGTCCTTGCCTCACAATCCGCAGAATCTAGCAGCTCGAGTTCAACGTTGCTGCCACAGCCAGCTCCTACCTGCAAAGAAGCTCAAGAGGTTGCCCATGACGCCCATGACGCCACTGCCGCTCTCCACTCCAAGCAGAATACGTCAAAGGGCAAAGCCCCGGCAAACCCCTCACCGGCCCCACAAAAGTCTTCCGATCGTTATGTCTCGATTAGTTCCCACTGGGGCAATGAGCCATATGTCACACAAGTTTGGGCTGGTCGCGATTATACTTCCAAGAGTGCTAATGTTCCGCCCGCCATCCGATCTTACACCAACGCCGCCGCCAACCCTGCTCTGCAAAAGGTACCCGGTCCTCCGACACCCGTGCAAGTCCGTGCAGGTGTCCCCAAAACATCCAAAATCTTTCACGATGCCTGGGAGTCTTGTATTCTCCACAGTAAGGGCAAAGTCACCCGGCCATCAATCGACGAGGAAATATCAGCGCGGAACATGCTAGATGTCATCTCGGAGTTGAGGAAGTGGAGAGCGACGCCGGAAGGGGAATTGTGGACGGGTAAACTAGAATTCGTGCTGCCGACGAAGAGCATCGCCATTGATGTGAGTGGGAAGGTGGGCAGAAAGTGGTAATTTTAATAAGAAAGGTGGGGAGGTGAATTTATTTTAGTGCGTTGGTTTCACACAATGTGTTGTTGGAAATTTTTACGATCATGTGAATGGTTAGTTCATGATAGTTAGGGAAGGAGGCAATGAATGCTTGCCTGTTGAGATAGATCACTAATGCCAGGTGATCGCCTGTACAACAGCATTGTCACATTTTTGGACTCGGGCGCCTAAAACTTTATTATCACGACCACCTAACTTATAAGACATTTTTCATGACAACACATTTTCATGTATCCAATAATGTTCACGAGTAATGACATGATGCGTGATTCGTTGAAAATTTTTGTATTTTTCAGATGCACCAAAATGTGACGACTGATAACAATTCTATAAAAAGACAAAGTACCATAACAGTGGAACTGGATCGGGGTTCCAAATTGCCAAAAGGCAGACATGATTGAAAGACACTACGATGTTGATCCGGGCAAACATAACCGCTGACTAAAATGAACAGAAAAAACGAATACAGACAAAGGAAAAAAGTAGAAGGGGTTTCGATGGTAGAAAGGAACAGTGCCATCATGGTCTCATAAGATGATATTGTCCAAACAGCCAACGCAATACAGAGTATTGTGACCAAATGTAGTATGGGGAAGGATGGATAATAAGAAACAGAAAATGATAACCCCGGAACGCCGTCGCTAGTTGTTTGCCAAAAGATATATACCAATAATGCATAGAAGCTTGAAGAGAACAGGGGAAAATATATGTACCGAAAAGGAGATTATAGCAGTGGCACCGGTTCACTGTGAAAACAGCAATCAGTCCAGCTAATGGCCATGTTAATAGAGCAAGCATCAATTGCTTACTCGGAAGCAAAGAGCATCAGAGACTCCATTCTAGCCTCAAGGAGATCAGAGATATGCTCAATGCGGGCCATGGACAGGGTAGCAAAGCGCTCATCTTCCGAGGCATCAACAAACTCGAAGCGGGCCAAAACCTTCTCGGATTCAATACCACCAAAGATATCAATATCACGCTTAGGAGTAGGAGCTGAAGTGGCGGGGTCGGTGTTGTTGAAGAGGGCAAACTCGGGATCGTTGTCAATCTCGGAGCAGGGAGCAGAGGGGACCTCAGGAGCCATGATTTTCTCCTCGCGCTCAACAACTGGAGCCTCGATCTTAGCGTTGTAGGAAGCAGAGTCGATGAAGTTAGACTCCTTGCCACTTAGAGCCTCAGCAGCGAACTTAGCCTCATCGGGGATGGCTGTAACGGCGAAGACCTGGGCCTGAATGAAAGAAGAGGCATCAGAGGGTTCGTACTGAATCATGTTGAACTCAACGGGTTGCTCGGGAATCATGGGCATGCCAAGAGGCTGTTGCTGCTGGCTGTGGACGGAAGCTGCATAAGGATTGACGTCCTTATGACCCTGACGGGGCTCCTGTTTGATAGGCTGTTGCTGTTGTTGCTGCTGCTGCATAGCCTGCGACTCAGCAGCCATGGCGTTGGCACTAAGAGTATCCAAAAAGTTGTTGAAAGAAGGAGAAGAAAGGAGCATGCGAGTCAGATCGCTCAGACGTTTGTTCTCCTCCATGAGGGCGCGGTTCTGGGCGCGAAGATCGCCGTTCTCGGAAAGCTTGGCCGAAATCTCAGACTCGAGGTGAGAAATGTATTCTATTGTGATAGTTAGTGGCATGTTCAGATGCTTTGAGCTAAAAGCAGAGAATGTTAATGTACTTACCCTTTCTGCGGGAGCGGAAGGCACGAGCAGAAACTTTGTTACGAAGCTGTCTACGCTCCTTTGAGCTCAGCTTCTTACCCTCCTCAGAGGCCAACAGACGCTCATCCTCATCCATGTCCTCCTCATCCTTCTTGGCCTTGGGCATGTTGATAGAAGTGGTAGGAGCAACGGACTCAGTAGAAGGCTTGGCGCGCATAGAGTTGAGAAGCTGAGTAATCTTCTGCTCAATGATGGGATCGGTGGGCTGGTTGCTCTTGGAGCGAGGGCGAGTGGAAGGACTAGCCTGCTGCTGGCGCTGCATCTCCATCTGCTGGCGTTGACGCTGCTGCTGCTCCTTCATCATAGCAGCCTGCTTATGCATACCTGGGTAGTAACGAATGTTACCGTTCTGCGAGGGGACAACTGGCTGAGAGGCGAGGCTGGCAGAGCCATCAACTGAGGGGGCCATGGCGTTCTCAAAAAAGAAGCCATCGGCCTGAGACTGGAAGTCTATGTCCAACCCATTGGTGTCCATGGCCTGGCTAGGAGCATTGTTGAAGTCGAACATGGGGTTGGTAGGCATAGTATCGAGGTAATCCATGTCCATGTTGGTACCGAAGTTCATGGAGGGGTTAATGGAGGCCAAGGCAGAGGCCATGGCACCGGGGACGATTCCGGTCTGCTGCTTGTAAAGCTCATACTGGTGGCTAGGTCCGGACATTTGGGACATCTGAGGCATGAGAGGAGTAGAGGCCTGGCTGGCGGGGCGGGCGACGAAGGCGCTCTTTTGAGAGTTGGCGGGAGACATGGCAGGCGAGTAGTGTTGAGAAACGGGTTCAAACTCGGTCAAGTCGAGCATAGTGTCAACAGGGTCGACAGATTGGCCAGACATAATGACGACTGTGTGGGCTGTTGATGGACGAAATCAAAGGGCACAGAACGTGAGATGGGTCGGGACGTAATGGTGGAATGTTATGTACACGATGAGTGAATGTTGTTAATATGAATGACGATCAAGAAGCAAAAAGTCGTAGCGAGAACAGAAAAGAACAAAAAAGGATATGAAATGGTTGGTTTGTTTCTTGAGGGTGGAGAATGGAGAACAATGGAAGATTTCTGGTATTGTCGCTGAAGACAGGATGATGGGGAGAGGCAGAATTAAAAACGAAGGGAAAAATCAGAAACAAAAGGCTCAGAAAATGTGTGAGAGCTGTTCCGACTGGTCTGGGGGTTTGAGAGTCGCCAGAGCGTCTGATGCCCATGCCTTTCTGGGAGGGGGTCTCCGGCGTGCCCTGAAATGGGGGGGTGCACTGAGGCTATGGAAGAAAAAAGCTTTGATAATTAAGCAGGGGTGCGTGCAACACTGACCGGGGATTCCCAGCACACACCATTGCAGAAGAGAAAAGGCCGCGTAAGCTCTTCAAAACCTGTCAGGACGACAGAAGGTGCCAATTTGTGTATTGTCTAGTTTTTGGTGGCCTGGTAAATAGAGTTTCGGCCAATTGAGCGTTTTTGTGTGGCAGCCGATGATTACCCGCCAACATTTTCTCACCGAATTTTAACTTTATATGTAGTTGGATCACATTATTCACGCACACTTCACCAAATTCAGCCAAAATTTTCACGAACTTAATTACTGGATTTGAACTTAGATAGTTACTGAGCATTGCCAACCGAACAGTCTTTGAGCCTTGTGAGGCCCTTGAGAATAATGACAAGCGCTAGATCAAAGACATTACAGCCGGTTTGTGATGAATCTCACCCGAGCTAAACATCCAGCACAGCAATTTAGTAATATCCAAACTCACATGAGCTAACATTTTTTGCCATCACCAGTTTTACGGTTTCACGGGCATCATTTGTTCTTTGGCCTGTTTTGTTCAAAATATAGACTAAGGGTTGTAGGACAAGCACACAGTAAAGTTCCAAACCTACCAGACTCTAATCTGAATCTACTCATTTTAACTCTTCACAACCAAAAGCCCTGTTAGCAGTTATGGATGCAAGTGAATTTCATGCCAAAGTCCGAATCTGTAACCAGCATTTTCTCTATTGCTATATAAATATGTAACGAAATAGGAAGAGAAATTAAGGTACTGGGTACATAAAGAGGACCTCTTAATCGACACTTACCACTACCAGAGCCCCCATGTCCGTTCGTACCTGTGACCTCCTGGATCTGGGACCGCCCCACGCTTTTCAAACAGGAATCGCCCTCGCCGACACGATATTCACCACGCTTTGAACCACGCCTTTGTCGTAGTTATTTAGTTATCACGAGAATTTAGTGAGGCGTCGAGTGGCGCCCAATCACCACTTGGTGAACCAAGCTGGACTTTTGGTATATAATTGATCAACATAGACTACACGATGAACCGCTTTTCGGCCATAGCTTCCAGGTCCTTTGAAATAGATACCAAGTCTAAAATCAAGGACAGCCAAATTTGTGTAGTCTTGATTCTAAGTTTTTAGCATGAACTAGTGAACTATTTGCATTCAGACATGGCCTCTGCAAACCTGGCTTTGGGGTAACTAATCGTCTATGGACGGTGTTGAGTCTAAGCATAAACTATGGTTCTCGGGATGGTATTCAGTAGACTAATATCTCGAGCGTTTGTATTACTATCCTTATATGTTTTAGAATGCATATTAGAATATCAATCACTTTCATGCATAGGATTTTCTATACACAGAAGTTCTCTTCAACCCGGAGCATAGAAGTTAATCTCTCAAAATGGTGATGTTTGCTTGTGGTACAGCAAGCACGGACCAAATTCCACAGGAAACTCACATCAGACAGCCAAGTCCATATAAGCCATGAAGATCAAGGCCTTTGCTAAAAATTTACCGAACCGGACTATTTATTACATTCGAATGGATCTGATTGAGGAATCAGTACGAGATTACTTGCATCTAATCAAGACGGGTCCTTTTCTGGATCTCTAAACCAGTTGCCACAAGCCACACCGAAGCCATACTAATGATGTCATAGATTTTCATATCTGGGTCCAGATTCAAGCACAGCATTTTTTTTCGCTTCACCATATCTTATTCATCTCAAGATTCCGCCAAACAGTGCCCCCTACCCAATGCCATGAAAGCAGCGAGATGATACAGACTGACAACACCGGGAAGACTTCTTGATTCGGTAATACACAGTAAACACACTGCCCTCCGTTCATGCCCGTGTGGACCATCATTAGGCTCACAACCCACTTACCAAAAAAGAAAAAGAGCCTTCAGCATAAAGCAAAGACCAACAGAGACTAGCATGATAGAGAATTTCAATTGCTACCGGAAATCGTCGAAATGGGAAGGGTGCTCCGTTGTGTGGGTAAAGAGTTGGTTGGCTATGTGCTTGCTGCAGGCATCATGATAGGCGAGCAATTCTATGTCGCATGATAGGCAATCATGTTGCTTGATTGAAGGCCTCTGAAATCTTATCGGACGGTGATATTGGATGATTGATTTTCATGGTTTGCAGTTAGAAGATTGTGGGTTCTCGGGATTAACATTGTGAGGACAGCTAGCACGAGACACTAGTAGACAAGATCGTCAGCTGGGTTTATCAGCGCCCTCGTTCTGTATGAACTGGCACCTGAGACCAGAAGTACAGCACAAGTTTGCTGCCAGTAACAGCGCCATGTTCAATCTACACTGGGATTCATTCTTCAATTCACCGGTGGTTTGTCTTTGTCATGAAATCATCATGCCTCTTCACAAACTAACTCATGTATTCCAATCATTGTGCATGAGGATCAACGGTATGACATTGCCGACTCTGTAGGCCTCTGACAGAATGTCCACAAACAACATCGCCTTGCGATTGTTCAACCTTCCTCTACACTGGAGCCATACTGAATAATTTTAACAGTGTCTCTCTCGCATATCGCTATTGTTAATGTAATATAACGTCATAATCTCAAGACAGGACCAACAACCCCGTTACCCCATGGCCGATGGCTTCCTGAACAAAATCTCCATCAGATGTGCAAAGTCAACAACTATACATGATTTTTCCGGGTCGAATTGTTAGCCCAGGCCGTATTTATCTGCAACAAGCTTTCTATCCAGATCGGCTAGACATCCTTAGAGGATTCCGATCAAACATTTGGGGATCTATAGTGGTTCGCCTTTGGGCCTGGAACAAGAAAATATAGTGGGTTTTGAGTCTTTGTCGGCTGGTAAGAAGGATCACAGGAATCACACTCACTAATACAGATCTAGTAAATCTCGTAAATCTAGTAACGTTTGGCTTCTCCATGTTCCTGGCAGAATCCTTCTAACTATGCTAGCTGAAGTCTTCTAAATCCAAAGGCTCGTAACTAAAATTTACAATTTAAAATTTTTGGTACACAATAGATTCAGTGGGGTTGGATGTTGAGAACCCCTTAGCTAGGCTACAATTCGACATTGTCAGTCTGTCACTATCCCCACAATGTTGGACTACTCCATCAGCCCCGCATTTGACTTCTAGCGGCGATTGTAGAAAACTCAGCTATTGATACATAGACTTGAAATCCAATTCACCTCGCGCTGAGAATATCCCCACATAGCTTAAATGTGCTTATCTGGACTTGAGACTACGCGGCGACTTGCATAGTGACCTATTAGTTTCTGAGATTATGATGAAATAATAGGGATACGGAGTAGATACATACCGACCGCCGGACTGATTCAATATTTACGGTATTCTCGGTATTTTCATAGACGGCTGGGGATAAGTGAGGAAGCACACGTACATCCACCATATTGTCAATGAGATGATATCTCATTTCTGTACCGCAATCCATCGGGTCTATCCGGACCTAGCCTCCGATGTAAATACCACTCAAAAAGTCTAATAGGCAAAAAATTTGTTCTCAAACTCGGCATCTCCAATTCAAATCTGAACTATTTAACAAAACCCACGACTCATTAATATTATTTCCATTCTGCACAGATCAATTCAGATAAGCCAAGCCAAAAAAAAAATAAGAGACATAAACACCCAATGGGTGAAACTCGCAGCAGCGGAAACCTTCAAGGCGGCCAAATTGGCCCCGACAAACACCGACCATACACGTTGTCTAACCAATCTCACAACTTTAACTATCGTGACAGGTGGTGCTCGTCGGAGATTTTTCCCATGAGAAATTTCCGATTATAGATTGGGAATACAAGACGTGCCGAATGCAATCTGTATGTTCAGGCTTGCCGATGCATAATGGCTGGGTTGATGGCAGCGGTATCTACGATGCTGGGAAACTTGTACGTGTGGGTATGTAGTTGGTTGCAGATGCGTGGAGTAAGACTCTTACGAGAAGACGAAAAGTAGGGGGAGTGTGCATTATTTTCATGCAGATCAATAAGCGTAAATTACAGGCTCATCAGTGTGGTGCATGTAATGTGATGCAGTTCAAGATCGTACTTTAAAAAATTGAATTCTCTTGAACGGAGCCGATCTGCCCGTTCTAATTGAATTATAGGGTTATGAAACTACCATATTGACCCAAAAGAGTTACATTGCACGTGACTTAATAGATATTTTAGCGTGGCTATGTGCAACCTAGTCACTTAAAATAGCCTTGGTAAGTTCTGTAACTCGCCTTTTGCTGGTGAAGCTCATCAAGGAGTTACTTCACTCATCAAAATTTATTCTTGTCCGCCGAGTATTGTATCAATCTATCAAAAGCCATATTTGTATTGCAATGAAGTGATGGAGTTTTACATTCAGGCGCAATAATAGCCTCAGTTTTGGTTTAGATTTTTGATGATAAAAGAAGCAATTGAATCAGTAATTCAATACATACTCAACCTCTGGTCATGTATGTACACACAAATCAATGTCAGTTTCTGACATGACCATAGCCATCGGTGATTATCGCATCCGTTCTTATCGATCATTTGCATCTTGTCTTCCCCAAGTCATCGTTCACTTTATGTATGCCCTACAACAAATACTTCGGAGTCCCGGCTATTTGACCCTGGTATGTATGTATGTATACCCAGATGTCTGGAGTGTCATATACAGACAGAAATATTTCTCCATAAGCATCACGACCTGGAATCTAACGTGCATATATCCCCACCTGCATCCAGCCTCTGTTCCCACATCCTTCTAGGCGACAGGATTATCTAAATATTGATTGATCAAAAATGGACACATGTGATGTCATATGGTTTGTTGTGTTTTTTTTATTCTAGTTGTTATTCTGCAATTAAATTTTCAGCACATGGTGATCTCACGATCTGATACCCGAGCGTTCCATGTCGGGAATTTGACATTGCTGGATTACAAAGACAAAGTTGCCGAGGGCTATTACCACATGGGAGAGTTCACAGCAAGTTGTTATTGGAATGACATTTGATATGTTTATCTTTGTTGTTTAAAATGTTTGTGTGTGTTTGTGTCAATAGGTTTTAGTGTGCTTGGTGGATGACGTGGCACAGATATGCTTTCAAAGTTTAGAAGACAGTGTTTATCAACAGACACTTGGGTGGTATTCAGATTTCCGAATAGAATTCCAGAACACAACTATGGTTGAGACCATAAAATATACAACTCTATTATATTTATCTATCACCAACACTTCCAAGACATTTATATGATACCAAACATGTCCCAAGAAACTGGCTGCACCACCAAGCTTGTTTCGCTTAATTTTACAGCAAGGCTGATTAGGGGTCAGTATACGTAGTCTATAGAGGCTTTGTTAATTCGAAAATGTAACGGTGAGATGTGGGCTTGAGTCAAATATCTCATTTTGGCAAAAGCCAAGTAAATGGTGAGTCTAGTCCAATGTATAGGGCATAATATCTAGATTGGACACTCAATAGAATGCAAAATAAATACATTAACTACTAAGCTCTTGGATCTCGTATCCACATCCAATATGTGGTATTCAAATTTTGTAGGCCACGTAATATTTCTTTGAAGGGACCATATCGGGGTTTCAACAAGAATTAGTGTTGTTCGGGTAGGATCAGCATGCAAAGCCGCTAACAATAACATTATGGATATCGTGATATTTTATTGAATGAGTTAGGATTTATCACTTCTTGATAGAATCATCAGGATTTCAGGTTTGTGTTTTTAAAAAAAGTGACAACAAACTATAGGAGTACAGGGATAACCATACCCAGATTGTCAGTTATGGTGACATACTACAAAAAGTATTTGGATTTTCATGGTCTGATTTTTCGACATGTGGTGTCTGAGGGGGCAAATAAATACCAACAAGCGAGGGGCTGTGAAGGGCAAACCTCCGTTTCGGTGGGGGTTGACATCACAATCCCATTAACAACCATAATTAACAAAGTTTTGTTGGAGCGTATATGCATGATACTATAGACAGACCTAGAATACAAACACCATAAATCTGCCTTATTGCTATCCACCATTCATTTCTACATCGCCAGATTCCTCAATGCTGTGTTCCTGAACGGGATATATGGCCGTCCATGACAATAACGCCCGCAAACATCCGGTTAGAATTCCGCCTGGTGTTACGTCTAGAATAATCGGGCTTCCATTTCCGGGCCGATTGACTTAAGTTGGTTGTGTTGAAGTGCATAGTGGTGTGTCTTCGAGAGGCGGTTGGGACGGCGTGCCCCGGGACGAGGGACAACGAATCTAGGAAGATGACAACGGAAAGACACATGGATGACCGAAGATCTCACCGGCATTTCATCGCGGAGTTATATAAATATTTACTGTCCATCTAGTGAGTTTGTTTTGTTTCGCGGGGGATCGTCGACTCCATGTTGACATGGCGCACACCCCGCGATTTGACAGCAATTATTCCGATGGCAATTTTAAGCTTTAGACTAGAAACACTCGGGTGTCTCACAATGCCCTGATATTTACAGTAATAGTTATGAAGCAGGACACCAAAGAAAACAAAATCAACACTCATAATTTCGGGGGGGATTCGCCTTGAAAACTACTCGCTGGCATTGTGTCTGCCGCCGTTTAATGTGAGGACGCGCGTCCACCCAGCTTGAAGGATTATATTTGTGTCTCAAAGAGGAACATGACCGTGCATAGCAAGCCATCGGCACAAGCTCGATAGCACTCTTTTTATTTTCTTTTATTTGGGTTGGACAGAGATTCGATCATAGTAATATGTTGGTGGGTTTCTGTAGTTTTTTTCAAGAGGCAATGCTGGTGACGGGAAAGTGTGTTTCAAGTTTTAATTGGAACAGAATTTGAGAGATTTGAATTGGTGATAGTGTCGAATATCTGATAGATACTGCGTAAGCTCATGATGACAGCGTTCATATTGGCGTAATTAGACGCCAGTTGGTTCTTCATGTCGGCGGATGTGAAGTGAATGAATATTGAGTTCATAGGAATTAAACTTTCTGTTAGGTCAGGGGAATGAGAGTGTTGTTACTATTGAGGGGACGATATCGAATGACTAGTTGGGAAGAGAGGATCTATCAGGAAATTCTGTATTATTCCTGAGAATTTTTCCATTCTGTAAGATTACATATACTCATTCAATGTTGCGTTCAGAAAAGTTTTAGGGTGAAATATCTATATTGTTGATGGTCTATCTGATCATGGGTTGATAGTAATGATCGGCCCAGGGGCCAAATTGTGGCTACTGACACTTGCTGTTCGTCAGTTTGTTTGTTTGCTTCTGTCATCCTCATCAATAAATATGATAATCTCTCACTATATACAACCTTCCCCATAATTCCTATAGTTCTATTGTCAGACTACAACGACAAATATCAAATGTCTTGCATTAACGACAAACATTTCAATGTGTCACATGTCGGGAAGAACTGAATCTGGAGTACGAACCTATATACAAACTTCACCCCTCTGAACAGTCTACGTAAGACACTTGGATCTCAGCCATCGCTATGTCCCATTCACTACCGGCAGATCCAAAGAGAACAGACAGAGTAAACACACAGTTACCTCAGGGGTCAACAGGATCTTCGCGCATGATGGGATTTAGAGCATCATCACAAACAATGGTGTTTGTGTTGTTGTATTCCAACAAGAAACTGTATACATTTGTGGTCCCCTGAACACTGACATGGTCTGGAAGTAATCGAATCGCCTTTAAAATAGAAACACATAATGTACAGCGTATCTTTGACTTCCAAGACAATCGCGAATACAACGATTCAGCGTAACCATGGAAAGCCCTTGACCATAGGACATTGTGGCTGTTCTTCACCGGACACCAAAATTTGTTTGCTTCATACTTAAACAAAAAGGTAAAAAGGGGAGGGTTTGGCTATAATCATCATCCAACTTTTCCCTACCCATTTGCCATCCTCTCGGTGTCGATATCCATCGCAATTCCAGAAGCCGTTCTGCCATTGTGAAGGGTTCAGTTGCTCACTTTTAGAGAGGGAGAAATGTTTCAAGTTCTTTGAAACGCGACCGAAATAGCAGCACCGGGCAAACAGGAGACAGGAAGTGGAGAGAGTGGGAATGAGGAGGACCGCGAGGCAATTTGATACTGGAGATATATTCATGATTCTACACTATCAAGTGGTAGATAGGACGGCCCCATTGTCTGTCATGCTGTTTTGTCAATACCATGACAAGTGCATCTTGCCCGGCACAATGGAGTAAGATGCAGATGGTGGATTCTAAAAGTTACAGTGAGAGATGTATGGATGTGCAGGTGAGAGTCTGGAGATATTAGTGAGGAAGTTGACTATTTACTTGATCTCTCCTGATAGTTCAACAACAACACATCCCGATTTCAACAAAGTTGCACAGGATCAAAGCATGAACTGTCTTTCAATTTGCTATAGATGATCTGGACAAATAGATCCGGTGGTCTGGTTATCAGAAGAATCATCAGTTAGGTACTAGACCCTAGAGGTAAACATCGCGACAGGAGCCTCCAAATTCTGGAATACAACACAAACACTGTAGCCTGTAATGAGAATCAATACATCAACTAGAGAGTCCATGGACACCACAGTCCGAGTTCACTTATCACTTCATCTCGACTGAACTTTCCCCTCGCAAATTCACCTCCAATCTCAATGTAGTCTGGTGTATTTGCAGCAGCAAACACGCAGTGACTAACTCAGTCTTTGCTCTTTAGCGTTCTGCAACTTTATAACCTTATTGGCTCACTTCCATCGAATCATGGCCGGCAATCTTCTTCACCCCCACGCCCTCTAGCTGACCCCCGACACCACCGACCAGTTTCACCATCGCGAACCATGTGTCATTAAATCCATTTCGTCCAGTCTTTCTCACCCTATCAGGAAGCCCTATTCACCTAGATTTCATGATCCTGACTCTAGCCATGATCTTTCTGAGTCCGTCGCCAGTTTGTCTCGTCTCAGAACAAGCAGGACATTAATTCCTGACTCTCGGTGAACTATATAAACTACGATCATTGAGTAGGTGTTTTTCTCTGATCTTCAATTTTGCTTATATACAAGATTTGAGAAGGGTGGATTGCCGAGGGAGACTGAGCTACAGTGCCCAAGTGAAGAATAATTTAACGGTTAACAGTGTCTGGTTCACAGTTATGGGTACATATTGATTGGCGTTTCTGTAGACGGAGAATTAAGGGATTTGGGGCTTCTATCTTTTCCTCGACAGTGGAACGTGCATTTGGCCCATGTCCGCCTACACCATTATCCGACCCTGTGGCCTCCAAGCATCTTGACTCTTGAGATTGAACAATTGATACCGCCAATCATCACTACTTCCATCTTTGATACAACTTCTTGATGATAATCACTGAACATAAACAAGTTCCGAAGCTTTTACTTTGTTCCCCACTCACACATCGGCCACGTCCGTAGATGAAGAATGCACCGTAGAGAGCGCAAAGATCTTTCGGAGGCTACCAGGACTTGCCCTTATTTACTCTAGCCCTGAAGTCGGCGGCGGTTCCTGAAAGATCAGGCTCGTCAATGAAACCCTTCGGACACCACTTGCAGAGTACGACTATTGACGAGTGAAGATAACTTCTCTCTTTCTTCATTGAGAGAAATATGTGATAACAACACAGAATCTTGCGGTGTAGAGGTCTACGCCTCTCAATAACAATCCTGTCCAGACATTGACACTCCGTGGTTTCCACCAATGACAATATATTTTTATTATTGTATGCCTTGGAGCTGGAGCTGTCAAAGTGCTCCAGACTTTTCTTGCTTCGGGTCCAAAAGAATTTACCAGCTGCACTTCAACGTCATTTCTGTGCTTCAGCGGCATTGACAAGCTCGGTCTGGATCCACCCATCACCAAAAGACCCTAGGCCGAAGCCTCACCTGAAAGTTATAAGGCTTTTTTACACTGATGATCGCTCACGGCATTGAGTCACAAGACCGATACTCTTCATCATACCGTCCCACCTGCTATGAAGAAGGCTGACTGATCAAAGAACGAAGGCTAATTTACAACATGCGGCCATTGTTGGATTGCAGATGTTGAGAGTTACACTGGCCTGCGGTGAAGAAGAGGTTACGGTTCCATGACATGAAAAAGCCCCCAAGGATTGGACATGTTCCAGAGCGGAAGTTCAGCAGCCCAGTTGGAGACTTGGGACCGTCTCATGAGCGTCCCCACTGAAATTCATCTATGCGACTCCAAATCCACAATTCCCATCACGATACTCCCATTTCTGCCGTCCATAGCATAACCATCATAATCTCACCATCTTCACCACCTCTACCACTATGTTCCCAATGCAATTATTCTGGCCTCTGTCTCCGCCATCCTCAATTCTCCAACGTGCCCCCCATTCACTTGTCAACATGGCCAATGCTCACCTGCAGCACAACAATCGGACACCCCACCCCCTTCACCCACCCGGGCACTTTACCTGATCTAATAGACGCTCAGATCACGCTCTTGATTGTCAGGAATTCAGAAGGTTGATCAGGCATGATGTTCCGGGTACTGCGAGAGGACAGGCCTGGATAGAAGGGATTGTGTTCAATGGTACAGGATAGCATGGGCATATATTTACTAAATGATGAACTACTGTTAGGGGAGAGATGGTGCTTGGCTGGCTGCTTGCCTGATCTTCTTTGACCGTCATGTTGTCAGAGCATGGGACTTGGGAGTGCGACAACAGGGTCAAGATATTGAGAAGTTATGCGGAGGAGGCCGGCATTGTAGCATGGAATTGTGAAACAAAGATCTCTGGCAAGACATGAGGGCATGTGCATGAATTTTTGGAACAAGACAAGCCTCTTAGCATGAGAAGTGTGGCTATTTGTGGTTACTATGAGATACTGGCTGCATGAAAACGAAGTTGAACTTATATTAGAGGCCCTATTATTGGTGTTGGTCAGAACGATCAGTATGTCTATGTCGTCAGTGACATCGTGACAGTGATCTAGCCAGTAACAACACCGACATCAGGACTTCACGATCAAAGAGAAGAAAAAGATAACTCGAGGAATGTAGTCGTAAACATTTTCATTAAGCAAGCCCTAATCCTATGTAAACCAACACAAACGCCAAAAGAACAATTTCTGGGACCCAGCAACACTTAAGTACCGTTCGCCCGTCTACCACCTCTCTTGCTTCTCTGGATATGCCCAGTAAGCACCTTCTTCGTCTCAATTAAACTTCGCTTCTGTTTCGACTTCGCTTTACCCAGCGTCATTAAGAAATTTTTTTTGCGCGCCTTCTCCTTATTCGTCGTACTCTTACCCGCCGCTTCCTTTTTAGCCTTCCGGATAGCTTTAGTAGACTTGTGCTCTTCTCTGGCCGGCTTACCTTCGGCGGCTAGCGCCACCTTCTCCTCCTTGGTAGACTTGCGAAGCTTGGTAGGGGCCTCGATCTGTTCGGCCGTGAGACCTTCATCACGGTGGCGCTCAGCGGCTTCGCGGTGTTTTTGCGCGGCGGCTTGAGGGCCGTTGAGGGCCTTCTCCATCTGGGCCTGGAGTCGAAGTTCTTGGAGCTTTGCAAGGTCGGCCGGAGTAAGGATGGTGGTAGTAGCGAGCTTGGAGAGCGACTTAGGCTCTTTATCTTCTTCTTCCTTCTCGGTATCGGCATCAGTCTTGGTCTTCTTGGGAGCCGGTTCATCTTCATCGTTGGAGTGTTCGACATTGATCCACCCACCGGAGTCGTCAGAGTCATTAGACTCGACTTCCCAGTCTTCTGAGTTGTAGCCGTCCCCTTCCTCATCGGAGTCGTCAATCTTGATACCCTTAGCCTCAGCGGCTTCCTTCTCGGCCTTAGCAGAAGCCTTGTGGGCCTTCTCCTCCTCTTTCCATTTCTCAAGCAGTTCCAAGCCCTCAATACCACCAGCCTCCTGCTCACCAAACTTCCGCTTTTTGATCTCACCACTACGGATACCCATGGTGGCATTCTTACCACGGTCCTTCTTTTCCAGTAGATGAGCATCCACCTCCCGGAACAGAGATAGTAGACCTTTGGCGGCCATCATGACACCTTTATCCTTGGATTTGCGGTACTGAACGAGATCCTGAAGTAAAGTATCGGTCATGGCAAGCGGTTGACGGATACAGATCTCACGAATGGCATTGAGACCAGCGGCGGCGACTTCGGCGGCAGCAGCTTCGGAAACGAACTCGTTGGCGATTCTCTGAATAAGGGGTTCAATAGAATCCGGAGGGACAAACCGATGAATACCTTGCGCTAACGATGCGAGGAAAGAAGTAACTTGTTGTTGGCGGGGAGTGAGATACTTGATGAACCAAGAGTAGAGGGAGATGATGGTCAACTCGTGCAGACCAACCAAACGGGTGACAAACTGAAGAACCAAAAGCTTGTTGTCAAGTGACAATTTAGTCTTTGAGCTTTGGAGATGTTTATCGAAGAGCTTCTCAGCAAAGCCTTGGGGGTCGTGTAGAAGATGGAGAGCTGAGAAGTTGAGAGGATGAGGCTTGTTCTTCTTCGCCTCTTGTCTGCGGACCTGAGACAAGGCCTTGTCGTACTTTTTGGAGTTCTTCTTAGTCTTCTTGTTGATACCCATGACATGTTGGAGCTTTTTCAGATCAACAGCCTCAGCATCGGAGTCTTCATCTTCTATTGATTCACGCTCCTTATCACCACCGAGGAAGAAGCGCACAGCGCCGACAATAACTTTTTCGTTGGTAGATAAACAAGCCTCCTTCATAATATCAACAGGCTTAGCATCGGTCCAGATTTGCCTCTTCCACAGCTCACGGGTGATCTTGACGGCCCAAAGACTCTTGGGTGATGACCGATCGGCCATGGTCATATTGTACATGACAGTCTGAACAGTGCGGTTGAGAGGGTGGTTCGTCGACTTGGAATTTGAGTTGCGCAGTTCGCTGACGATTTTGTTGAACAGAAAAGCACGCAGAGTCTTGCTGGGAGAGTCAACGAGAATAGGAAAAAGAGAGGTAAGTAGCAAGGATGGGTCAATGAGATCTTTGCGGCGGAGAAGAACGAGACTACCGACAGCTTTCTCACAAAATTCAGGGTGGAGAATTCGGTGATGTTGGTGGAGGATGTTCTTGAGGTCATCGGCAAAAGTAGCGGTGTCTTCGGGGTAGCAATCGGCAACGTGAGCGATCAAATCGATGATGTCGTGGAAGCTCTGAACATTTTCGGCAGTGGCAGTGGTGGGAGAGAGTAGGAACAATTCGCGCTGAGTCTCATATTGCTCCCATTGCTTGAGAAAATCTTCCTTGTAAGACCTACGGAAACAATTGTAAGCTAAATCCCAGAACTGGGAGGGTACTGTAGAAAGTAAGCGTACTTAGGATCACGGCGAATCTTCCATTGAAGCATGGAGCTGTCATCATTGTCAGTCGAAAGGTTAGCACACTCCGGCAGGGGATATCTTACTAGTCCGCCTCCAACTTCTCCATGGCAGCAACTTTCTTCTTCAAAACCATCTTGAATCAAACGTTAGGGGTATCAAATAAAATCCTAACGTAATATATAAACAAAATATATCAAAAAAAAATGGAGTTCGATTCAAACTACCAGGTGTTGGAGGGTTCAAAAAGCGTTTCCTCGCTGTGTGTTGGAATCGTAATATCTGCGATTAACCCATACTAACTCATACTGGCGAAAAAAAAAAGCTGCGGCAACGCTTATCGAACTTATCGTTATCTTATCGGGATTTTACTTATTTAGAGCGTTGTCCCACTACAGGCGACAAGGGGTCTATTTGTTGTGTAACTTGAAGTCGAAGTATAGAAAATTAAGGTGATATTGTTGACTACATTCAGGAACATTGGTGATAGCAAACAACAAAATGCAGACAATATGGTCTCTTATTTCCGATCAAATGAAGTCATTTTGCGACAGAAATGGGACTGAAGAAAGTCTGCTGCATTCCAAACGCATCCGAACCATCTCAGATCATGATCAATGTTTCAACCAGGTGTTTGTGTGAGCTAAGCGAAGATGCTAAGATGAAATAATCGCCACATCGCCATGGGATATGTATTTGTATGAAGAGGTCCGCAAATATTCAACTTCCTTCCAATTTTGATAATGATGACCCAATCCGGCAACTTCTCAGTCATTCTTCATCCATCCCATAGTCAACAAAAGATCCTTTGAGTCTGAATCCAAAATGTATCGCAAAAAAATGAGGGGCTTTGTAGCCAAGATTCATCTTATAATATTCTGCGCTTTTATTTAAATTTCCATTATCAATCTATTTATGAACCGCATTGTTACAAGGTTACCGAGTAATTGCATCTTTGTACTCATGATTTGCGTCCACATAATCCATTCATTTCATCATACTATCACGATGACTATACACAGCCCATTGAGACAGTATAAGTATTTCTCTGTTGAGCCACCAGTACCACCAGGACCCCTAACCCCCGACGTCATCCTCGAGAAAGAACTTCTTGTAATGAGAGATGTCATTGCCTATAAACTCGATAACTCGTATCCCACGACCATCACGCTTAATAATGATGATCGAGAGGCGCTCAAACGTTTCACCATTCTTGACGAGAAGATCCAAATCCTTCTATCCTGCGATAAACCCCTCAGCCGCACATTTATACCTATGGGTGCTATATTCCAACTCAAATACACATGCGGTCAATGATGCAAGCTAGTTTATTCAAGGCACCTGTCACAAGATACCTGCATTGACGCTGGTGGAAAGAGGCAAGAATTCGATTCTACGGAGTTTGGGTAGGTCGGTAGAACGCAGCTTGGTGAAAGTTCAAGGAATGAGGTCTATAGTTCTCAAGTGTAGTATGTACAGCATGCTCTATTACGACCTTCCAGAAAACGACCAGGTCCTGTTCCATCAAGTTTTGTACATATAATAATTGTCCTATAACATCCTGTCTTTGCCGCTTCTGAGGCAGTAAGGCCTGATTCTCAACTCCGAGGGGTTGTTAAAAACCCCGAAAACAACATTTCTTCGGACAATCTTTCCTGAGTCTCCGGTTCTGTGGGTGGGAAATTGGCAGGGCACCAGCGACTCGGGAAAAGCTTCGACCATCCGGCAGCAATCTCTACTGTTTCCACATTCGATCAATATAGAAAGACAAGCATTCGACAGTATGCTCTGTTTAACAGATTTCAGACCCTACGACTTCAGGCACGCGCCTGGATGTTGCATAAAGACTGGTTGGAGGCTATCTACAATCTGGGTACGGGATGGCCGGACATTATTGCAGCGTGGTTCACTGAAGCAGATGTGAGGGACCGAGACCTGTTTTTTGATGGAATTATGCCGCCAGATATACCCGAGGATGTCTCAGATGAGGATAGTTCAGCTTCACATGATTCTGACGATGAGCACGAGGGTTTTGTGCTAATTCAGAATGAACATGAATAAAATTAAGATCGTTTCGGTCGACTTCTCCGGCCTAATAGTCTAGGTAGTTAGGACGTCGGATTCCGATTCTGTAGGCCCAAGTTCGAATCATGGTTGGGCCTTAGTACGTCATATGCTTTTTCCCCCATATTTTCTAAAAGTCTTCCGTACTATTGATCTATTTTTGCCTTTGGCTTCAGAGGATAAAGTTTCGACGTGAACAATCATGCTGCCGTATCACCCGGGGATCAGACAGGATTGGACGATCAGCCTACTACTGAGGGCCCTCTGCTCTGGTCCGCAGTCGATCTCGATACCGAATATCTCGACATCACGGTGGACTCTGTATTTAGAGATAATCACAGTAATCCTCACCAGTAGAAGTGACTGTAACTGTTGGTGTCGGCGCTGTGGAAGTCCAACTTGTAATACCCTAACAATTACAAGCCGAAGTGTACTCGCCAACATCACTACAGAACGACGCATAGGTCAGCTGATTCTTCATAGTCGTAGTTTCGGTTAGTTTTCGCACATCACGTGCGTTCCTATTGCCATGGACAATGACAGTCGCAGTACTATATGCTCAATTTTAGTATAGGTTTCATCCGGTTGAGAAAATCCTTTCCGGTGTCGTGGGCCAAGAACTTACACAATGAAGGGAGTTACGACAATCTTTTAGTAGGAAGTATAGTCGGCTTTACGGGTGTTTGTATTGATGAGGTGGGAATTGATGCTGGCGATTTGGCGGGCGCAGTTGTCGGCGTGGCAGTTGCCGGGGTTGAGTCAGGGAAATCGGACGGAGGCGAGCTCCGTGAGTAGGATGACCAGCGTAATGATGACGTATTTCATGTTGACACTTGTGTATGGTGCTATTTTTCAGTTAAGGTCGGTGATGTGATTTGAGGACAGACAGTGTCTTTGAACGGGGAGTTCTGGGTATTTTATACTAACAAATGTTTGAGTGGTCATCACATAATATAACCCAAAATGCCATGGCGCCAAGGTCTCGCTAACTCCCAAATATCAAGACATTCATGACTTACTTGATCTGCCTGAGCTCTTATATAACTCTATATCTCAGTAATGAATCTAGATCAATCAGGGATCCCCCCTTACTCAATTGTCCCCATTCAAAACCTCACCAACACCAGCACTGAGTTTACACAAGATTATATTGAAGTTACCTGCATTAGAATGTGCTCAGTAATATGTGGGCATGCTTTGAAGACCGAAAGACACACTTCTGACATTGTAATGTCAAGATCTATTGAGAAAATAGTACAAGAGAGGATTCAATGTGGGATTATTGAGGAACCGTCGGTAAATACTGTATCGCCTTGGTTCCGCAGTATATGAAAATAATCTATGTCATCTAAAAAAATATCCTAATACTTTCATCAAGCCCCATATGTCACTTTCCTAACCTTTGATTAACATCTGCAGGTTCTAGATCATGTAGTGACACCTTCTCACAAGTCTCACCTGCAAAGTCCTTCGGGGAAAGATGACACTTCGTGGCTAATCCTGTTCCCCGGAAATGAATGTTAGTGGAAAGCGATGAGGCAATATTGCATACCACAAAGATGGCTGTGGAGTATGCAACATCACATTATATCTAGTTCTAGACAGAGGCACCTGAATCACTGTGATTCTTATCCGATCTATCATAGTCAGTGTGACCTCCAGATACCATGATAGATAGTGGCACCAATTGGTAAATAGAATAGAAAGTTTTACGTGGCCAAGAATATAGTCTAGGCGTGATTGAGTACCAAGAATATTTTGCGATAGAATGGAGAGTATGGATTAAGATGAAAAACACATATTTAAAGTATCCCGTTTCTAGAAACCATCTATCTCTATCATTTCTTAATCCCTTCTGGGTGCGGTCAGATATCCATATAAAAGCTAGGGGCTGCGACCTAAATAAATACGCACATAACCTGCATCGGATATAATGTTTCCTTGACAACCACCTTCAAACCACACCATAATGCTTCCACTACAATATAGTACAAACACTTCCCATACATGCTTATATCCGGCGTCCCTTCCCCCGTTCACACACTGTTCCGCCGCCCCCCTCTCTTCTGTATCCACCCCTACGGTATCAAATCCCCAGATCTGTAAAAAGCCCCATCGACGCAAGTCATCTGTTCCCCAGCCAGCGCCATTTACACGCGTGGCAAAGGTAACAGTATTTGGCTGTACCTGCACGAGAGGCAGGGAGTGTTATCTGATCGCATGGAAGTGTGTAGTTGTGGTTGGGGAGGAGGTAGTGAGTGAAACAGGGATTGAAGCTAAAAGGGTAAGGCAAATAGAGCTTTGCAAAGAATAAAGTGTCGTGAAAATTCTTGCAGAAATGGATAATTGCGGCGATAAGACGGACGGTGGATGCAGGTACAGCTGAGTTCCCAGTGAACAGTGAACGATTGAAACCCGAATGGTGTCACTCGACAGTAGGAACATCATAGTGTGTCGCAGGTAATATTTTATCTACAAATCTCAGTATAAGTGACTATTCGATCGTGAGAATGTCGAGTGATTATTTGACTTGGACGTTTCAATCGTCATCAGAGCCTCATTGCTCAACAATGTCAAGATTTCAGTATTAACCCTAAACAACTAAACCCACACAGCTGACATAACCCTGCCAAGATTCTGTAAACGCAACTCTACAGCTCTTGTAAAAATAGAGTCACTATTAGGGTCTACATATTCTTAGGCTCATACAGATAAAAATAGTTGGTTTCCGGTACCTATATATATAGGTCTCCTATATTATCTGAGATACCAAAACAGCATGCATATAGGAGAAAACGTTAGTTGGCCATCTAAATACTGGGAACATTCTGACATTTTTTTTCTGGCCTAATTTTTTTTTTCATTCCATGCTAGAAAATTCCGGCTTCATCAATTAATTTTTTATTCCCAGAAGGCGCTGCAAAAAAAAAAAAGTATATAATTATCACCCTAGATGACAACCCCCAATTTATGATTCAATGTATTGCATCAGTAGAAGTAAAAAAAAGAAAGTTTGTTCCTAAGCCAAGAGACAAGAAACTTGAGTAATTTCTGGGCGATCGGGAGGGGAGCTGTGTAAAAGAGTGAAAAAGGCTTGGCTGGCAGAAAGGATCATAGATTTGATATCTGGTTGAAGGTTGAGTTTTTGTGTAATGATCGTGGATTAATGTACATACTGTTAACGCAACCTGTGATTATCAGATTAAGAGGATATATTTTGCCATCACCATGTAAACATCCAGTTATCAATCAATCGATAATATCGGCCATCCCATAGTTGTAAGCAGCCACCTTCTATCTCCAATTAATTTTTCAACCCTTCTGGAAGGCCCGTCGGAATATAATGAATTTTAGCCTAGTGGTGGTTTCTCGGTAAGGAAATATGTTCGAGTTCAAAGGTGGCAAAACGGGTTGCCTGTGGACGCGGAAGGAATTGAGCGATCTCGACTGCCGTAAAATTTGGTATTGATGGTTATTTTTGGGTTAGCGGTTGTTTTTGTTGCTCCGTTGGTTGTCATTTTGGCCATCAATAATGTGAAGTTTCTTTCATGCTTTTTATCAATGACAGCAGTGGTCGTATTCATCTATCTTTGAATGGTCTATAGGTAAATTTTAAACTTGACTTCAGGTATCAGCCAGTAACAATGGTGAAGATGAAATCGAAATCGAATACATGCATTTAATTTCCCTTGTCATATTCCAGAATTTTCAAACACCATTATCTCATCGCTGCTGAAAAAAGAAGGGTTCCATCTGTACTTTCCCTAAACATATACTTTCGCCAATATTTCGGACTTGGGTCGGCAGACAGGTATTCGGAGGGTCAATAACTTACCCAATCCAGCAACCACAGGGATCTAAATTTTTGAGCACTAATGTATTTATCGATTTAATTGATCATTTTCGTTGGCCAATTTGCCGTAACACACACACAATTGGTGATTTAGCGAACACCACGTCTAGACTAACACGGATATAACGACATGGCCGTCAAAGAACCAAGAGGGAGCTGGTACGGGAAAATAAGCGTCTTTTAGGCATCGTCTAGTTTATATAAGGGGGGGCCATGTTCGGAATGGTGAGGTGGGCGTGGAACGCACGAAATAGTGACTTGATGGACAAAGACAGTTAATTAAAGGCCTTGTTGGGACGTGATCGTTAGTCCGGGATGGGAATGGACCTGGCTGTGGGTGGATATAAACAGGACATGGATGCCTTCTTTTTTTTTTTTTTTTTTTTTTTTTTTTTGGCGTGATGGAGGGTTCATTTTTATTTTTATCTTGACAGCAAGATCTCGCATTTGCTTTTCTGTGTCTCCGATATTTCTGGTGTTTGATTCGATATATCACTTGTCATTTCATTGTCTACGTCTTGTTATTTTGTCGTGTTATATCCGGACTACAACTTTGCAACTGCACCGTGTTATTCCATTGCCTCGCTTCTTGACAGACACTACTGCAGAAGTATCACAATCTTGAATCCAAACACATTGTCTGACTGTCAACTATACACACCACGCATATTAAGCTCGCTGGTCTTACACTACAAATCGGTTCTGCACACATCAACAACGGTCCAACGGCATTTCCTTTTTTCACATCACATTCCCTGCCATTATACCCAGTTCCTGATTTCGGTCCCTCCCCAACCGCAACCATGTTGTAAGTATTTCCCTATAAATACATGCAGCTGAGGTCTTGGTTTGGTCGTCTTATTCCCGCATAAATAATCACTTAAACCTCACAAACTTTGCTACATTTAATTCTCACAATGACTTCCACACTGTCCCTTCCCCACTCCGTCCCCCAAGATGATGAAATCACTCCTCTTCCCTCCATAGAAGAACCCACCACTAACCTCTCACGCTCCTTCAGCGTCAAAAAACTTGACACGCTCCTTCACAAAACCCTCCACCCTAGTCACAAATGCCACACGCACCACCACATCGACCATCATGACGCCCGCGACACCGCCGAAACCAACAACAACTTCCCCGGTGCCAACCCACGCCCCGTCTTCGACACCGATGGCCAAGCCGTCAACGAATGGACCGGCATGAACCCCCGGCAGTCCCCCTTGCCCGACGGCAACAACAACTTCCCCGGCCTCTCGCCCACTGCAAACTCAAATAACTTCCCGGGTACCAACCCTAGATCGTGGGCCGATAGACATCCCGAGAGTGGCGTGAGCTCGTGCGTCACTAGTGATAATGAGAGCGAGAGTGTCGGGTCGGGAGTGAGAAGGCTGATGAAGAAGAAGTGGTATGCTGCTTCGAGGGGGCATGAGTCGGAGTGGGAAGAGGAGGATGGGAATAACTTCCCGGGAATGAACCCTGCTAAGTCCAAGAAGAAGTCAGCGTGGTCGTTCCGCAATTTCGAGGAAAGCAATAATTTCCCCGGCTGCAACCCTCATTCCCGATGGTAAACATTGTACACGACTATGTATTATTTTTCTTTCGTTTGATCACTTTTAAACTTTATTTCCTTTGGTTGGATTGGATAGCGTTTGGGCTTAATAACAAAAGCTCAATGATTGGATCTTTCAAATTTCGGGTTTGCATAGACTTTATCTTGGGCCCGCGAGCCTTCAATAATAATGGTTATTCTTTTTATGCTTATATCAATATGATCATATTTGTGATGCAATATGATCTCATGCATGTGGTATCATAATACTCTGACTGTGTAAGACAGATAGGGTTGAAAATTGTCCAAGGGTTAGGGGTTATATTTGCTGTGCAACATGGGCTTAACAACATCAAGGATATTACTATTTATATTAAGATGTCACCCCCCGATTATGGTCATCCTCCGTATCCTGATTTCCGTTCTCGCTTAGAGACTCTGGTGAAATCAAAGTCCCCCGTCTCTCTCCTAAACTCCCATAGCTCGGTACTCCCAAATAGTCCACCTCATCCCTCGCTAAATCCAAAGACCTCCCCCGATCATGCGACAATGGCATCTCAAACACCTCTCTTTCCCGACCCTCCTCATTCAGCGCACCCAACAACTCCGGTGACTTCATTCCCGGACTCCCCAACGGACTGACCATACTGCTCACGCCGCTAAATGACCGCCCGTGGGCTGCCTGGTTTTGGTTGAACCAGCTGGCAGAGGCGTGAGCGGGCATATGGCGATCGGACATATCCGTCGTCCCCCCATCCCAATAGTCAGCCCCTGGTGACCACGTGCCTTCTTCTGAGTCGTTCCGTTGGTGATGGTAGTGGTGCTGATGTTCGGGTAATCCATTGACCAAGTGTGTCGTCTCGCCTTCCCGGTATGGCCCCGGCGGCCGCTGGATTTGCGAGCTGAGGGCACCAATAGTGGTGCGCGTGGTACCCTGGGCTGTGGAGATGGTGGCGTAGGTGTTTTTGGAGGGGTGGGGTGGAGAGCGGCGGCGGCGGAGGGTGGAGGTGAGATTTATGTGGGAGCGGATAAGGAGGAAGCCGATGGCAAAGAGGAGGACAGCGGCGACAGAGCCGATGGAGATGCCGATGATAGCCGCGGTGGATAGGTGGTCATCGGTTATATTATTAGAGTTGGAAGTTGTTGTTGGCGGTGCAGTGCTGGTGATGGTGGTGGGGGTTGCGGAGGTTTTCGGAACGGTAGAACTGGTGATGGTGGGGGTTTTGCAGTAGTTTATTCCGGCGCAAATTTTGCCAATCATGCAGCAGCCTCCTGGAATTTTGTTAATATATGTGGCAAGTTTATCAGTGCAGATAGAATCAACATACCTCCCACAGATGCAGGACAAGCATATGCCCCCGCTGTCCCCGCACACGTTGTCGGCCCCCTTGTCGTCGCCGTGCAAGAATCCTTTGCACACTCATATCCATCTGGACAACAACCACCCCCGGCATCCTCATTACAGATATTATATCCACCTGGACATACTACCGTCGTGACAACCTTGCTCTTTGCCCTCGGCAGAATTGTCGGGAAGCCTTCTGTCGTACACAATGCGGTGGCAGCGGTCGAGGTCGACAGTGAAGTAACCGCAGTGGCTTTTGGTAGGCGATGGATGCCGTCGCGGTGGTGGATTTCAGCGGTATGGGCATATTGAGAAAGAGCGAGAAGTAGGAAGAGAAAACGGGCGGGACGGTGCATGGTAGCTTAGGGTTTCTCTCCGACTTCAGGAGTGTGTTGGGTTAGGTTGGGCCGGGTTGTTTTGAAGTGTGGGAGAACGGAGTTTGGAAAGACGGCCACCGACAACGATGTAATGGAGGATTAAAAAAAATATATGCAGATGAGTGTTTTTGGAAGAGACGATGACGTGGGGAGATGAATCTGGAGCTTGTGCTGATCTGATTGAGTTGATTATTCGGTTGGACACTTATGCTTATGTCGCCGAAAGGATGGGGATCGCGAGTAATGCAACCAAGTTCTGCCTTTTGTTTCTCATAAACCTCACATGAATTCGAGAGAAAAGAAGAAAATACAAGAAAGGCATGCGTCTATTTACTACTTTGACAAGGAAAATTATGACCAATTATACCTCATCCTCATCCAAATTGACTGTCCGGTTATGATCTCCGCTTACGGCACAAGTACTGATATGATATCGGGTATTATATTTACCTTGTGCACCAGGCTACTGTCCAGTACTTTGTGCTGCACATCGAAGACAGACCAGCCTTTTTAGAAGTAATGATTCCAGTGATTCCATGTGTACGGCGTGGTTGCGTGGACTAAATGTATCACATTAGATGGTTCATAGGCAAATAGTAGATTTGTAGGAGGACGAGGAGGGACACTGAGAGTAAGCTGGGTAAGCACCAAGATTCATGCTTATCAAGTAAAAATCGGTGGCTTCTCCGCAAACTCTGATTCCACTATCACAAATGTAATTATCGACCAAGGTAAAGATCTGTTTAATCTGCCTTTGCTGACATCACCTCACAGGATCAATATGTCCGAAGTTGAGGGGGCCGTTCGGGGCGATTTAGGGTTTGTAACGAGATATCGCTAGGGGTTAGTGCCGACGATGATGTCTAAGAATCGGCTGCCCAGGCGGGATCAACTTCCGGGCGATAACCTGGTGAATTTCTTTTCTTTTGTCATTAGCGGAAGCAGATTGGTGAATGGGTATCGAAAATCAGACACTTTCCAATGTTCCACACCATACCAAATCTTCATGCACCCTGGAACATATCGTTTCTTTTTCTAGCCGAAACCGAGGCGATAAAAAGCACTTGTCAGATCGGCTCACCACATGATATCTGCAGCCTTGGCCTGATGGTTCTTTTCTAAAATGAATACAAGAGGGAAGACTTGGAGATGCGTATATAAATAGTATGGTGACTATGTATCTCCAGACAGTGAAGACAATGCGGTGGCTAGCATATACATAGATAGCTACAGTATATACGAGGCGGGCTGGTCACCTTCATGTCCATATAAATATAAATATCCGTATGCTATGCTTTGACGCTGTGACCCATTAGCTTCCAACGATGCCCGACCGGCTCAGGTCATGCAGTGCTGGAAGGAAGTCAATAGGTCTCCTCATAAATGGCCCTCCCCACTCATAACCAAACGAACCCAATATTTATTGTCAATAATCAATCTCCACAGTTCCCAGAAAACACCTGCACAATAGCCTCAAACTCTCTCCATCTTCAATCTCCCAACAATTCATTGCCTCCGATTAGCGTACTTATAAAGCTCACATCCATTCATGCATAATTGCAAACGTTCTTCTTTCTTGTAAAATTTATATATAAATGGGATTTGGGATTCGCCGCCCAGAGCCTTTATCTCTGTGCGTATGTAAATGATCTAGTCTAGGGGGTGAAAAAGGGAACTAGATGGAAATGTTTAGCGTCATGGTTGTCTTGGGAGTGGGGGAGCTGGAGAAGCGATGGGGGTGATGGGTTGTGGTATGATGATGTTTGTGGTCGTATAATGATGGGAGATTTTATGAGATGCTTGCTGATAGGGTAAGATGTGCAGTGTATGGTATTGTCTTTTATGTTCCCCCCCCTCCCTTGGTTCTATAATATCATCAGAAGCTTTCGTAGTCGTTGTATATAGATTGGAGATCAAGGGTTATCATGTCCCTAAGAATTGGAAATGGGAACAAAGAAACAGTTATTGGAACATGTCAAATTCCGCCTTTGTAAGCCATTGTCCAGTCTTACTCCAAAGACCCTCTACCTCATGTACCCAAACCTCGCAATCATCCGACTTCTCACTTAAAATTCACATCCCCCTCTCTCCCCCAACAGCACCTGTCTAATCCGCCGAGCATCGCCCCGATGCAACAACATTTTCCGTGCCGCGCTTTTCACATTCCCCATCTCTTGTTGCGTATGAGAGCAGGCCAAAAGAAGTCTGACACGGGCCGACAAATACGGCGGTGCTCGTTGCCTGGATTAGTTGGATTGGTAGGTGGTTAGCGGCCAAGGTTGCAGATGCGTGCATATTTTTTGTCGGACGGAGAGAAAGTGGGCATGGATGGGGATGCTACGTCGTGATTGTTGGAGGTAGGAGGAGGAGAAAGATAATTGGAGAAATGAAAGTAGTGGGTGATGGAGCGGAAGGAGAGGGAATTGAGAAAGTGACGCAAGATAAGGAATTTTTGTGTATGTATCGGTAAGAGGTGGGAGGAAATAGAAACGTGGAGGAGTGTAAAGTGTTCGTTGAACCAACCATTGGAGAATCACCTGATATTGAATTTAATGTTTATATCGGCTGTCAACCAATATAAGACGTTTATTTATTTCGACATTTCATTGTGTAGAACAGGAAAGGAAGGGACCATCGAGTTGACGAGGATGTAGCGGGTTAGGAAAATCTGGGGAAACAGGGGGGTCAAGTAACGAGGGGGGTCATTGATAGGTTTTCTTCTCCAAGGTTGGAGGAAGAACGGCGAGGAGGAGAAAAGGATTGAATGGTAGTGGTAGATATGAATGTGGAGGTGGAGGGGGGCTTGAGAAGAAGTGCTTTGAGAGTGAGAAGAGAAGAACGGGAATGAGAACGGAGATTAACAGACTCAATCGCGAGAGACTGAGATGAATTTACCCGGATATTCACAACACAGTAACTTGGCAAATGGGTCATCTTGTGATACCTGGTCCCACAGATATCAAGCTCTTACAGAACAATCTTCACCCTTATCGATAATGGATATCATGACAACAACCAACTGTCACTCCGCCATCTCTTGGCAAACAACCCATCCTCGTCTCCCCGGCCCGCCCATACCACTTGGCCTAAGCACATCCATCACCGCCAACTTCACCTTGCCTCACCTGGCTGTCCAAGTCCATCGCTACAATCCAATCCCCACAATAATCTGATTTTCCACCTCATGCATATCCCACCACTACCACTACCACCGCAATAATTTCCATCTGCATATTCCCCCCTTCTTGTATATTTGCTGTTTATTTGTTTATCTCGTTTGTTGGATGTTGTATCTCCACCGCCTACATAAAGAACCTCTTCTTCCCCGCTCTCTGCCCACAATTGAGACTCCCCTCGGTCTCTCTTTCTCCTCCTCGGATGCCTTCATCCCAAGTACAGTCCCCCTCAAGTACAGTTCAGTCTGGTCCACAGCACAGCATCCACAGTACAACGAACGGTCCCAGTCGTCGTTGGATTATACAGACTCCAGAATCATTACAAGAAAGCACCAGTGACAGATTTTATCGTTATAGTCCCAGTCTATATTCGCTCTTTTTTTTGTTTCTCGAAAAAAGTCAAGAAAAATAATTTCCTTTGCTTTTTTGTTTCCTGTTTTCTTTCGATTCTATACTGTCACTCGTTTCCTGTCTCCTTCCTATTCTTCAAGAAGCAACTGACTGTTTGTTCCCTCCATATTTTTATATCCCCAATTTTTGTTTAATTTACAAGGCAACTACCACCGACCCGATCACCGTCGCTCTTTTCGTTCTCCGACCCTCCTTCCCTTGCCCTCCAATATCTCGGATCACAGTCACGAGATCTTTATCCCCACTTTCCTCTTTCCCCCATCAAAAAGCAACCCAGCAGTTAATACCGGGTGTACCAAATCCAGGATTCGGATCACAGGACCTCGTTTAGTTTCGTGGATATTTATTTCTCAACTATATTCTTTTCTTTTCCTCTCTCACGAAGCTGTACTGAGAGAATCATTTATCTCTTTTTCTTTATATGGATCACAGTGCAGGACATACAGGACATACTTGTGTTGTCTAGAACCAGGCTAGACAACAACTCTTATTACAGATATACATTGATACAGAAGACTCTTGATGAGTCAAAACAAAACTACAGTTCTTGGTCAAACAATACACCTTTATCTTCTTGCTTCACCTGTTCATCTTTCTTTAGTCACCATTGTTGATCCATTGATGTCCCACCATGCTCCTCTACACCCGCGTTGCCCCTCCCAAGGTCCCCAAACGCCGTTCTCGTACAGGCTGTGCCTACTGGTATGACTGTTTTCCTCTTCCTTCCCTCTTATTATCCACATTTATACTAACACCACCTCAGCAAAGATAAAAAGAAGAAATGCAACGAAGTCCGCCCCTCGTGCTCCCGCTGCCTCGAGAAGAACCATCCCTGCATATACGAGCCTGTGAAGCCCCGTCAACGAAAACGATTGTCGGTATCCATTTCGGCGGGGGCTTCCCCGTTTGATGTCAGTGATGATGATGGAGACAGCGAGGAGGCGCTGGGGGTTGTTGAGACACTCAAGTCACGGCCTGAGGGTCCAGTAGAGATGAAGCTTGGTGATCGGCAACAACGAGGACGCAAGGACCAAGAGAAGATACAAGCGAAGAAAGAGGACAGACTTGGGAAAGTGGGGACGCCGGTAGAGAAAGAGTTCCCCGTCACGGAGGCTGAGGCTTCGGTTGCTACGTTGCCGGATGTTCTTATGTCTCCCTCCGACGTTGACCTGTTCAGTACACTCCTTCTCGAATCTGGTATTTCTTCTTCCATATTGGCATCTCTTTCTCTCGACTTTGATCTTCATTTTAACTCTACCGTGTTCCCACCCCTCACCAGTCCTGACACCGACCTCACGTCGTCATCCTCCCAAGACTCTCTGGAGGCGACAACTCTTGGACCTCTGGATATGGCTGACACTCTAAGCCTTGGCCTCGATGACTGGTCAGACTCCCTCGCTCTATATTCCTCATTATCTTTCTCACTGCCATCGTTTAATCTGCCCCCACTGTCCTCTTTCCCTGATATTTCCTCGCGATGTCATCTCATTGTCCACTTTGCAAATGTTCTTTCCCCATTGTTAACTTTTACGACCCCGTTGCTCGCAACGAATCCGTTCCAACAGTTGATTCTTCCGCTTTGCCAACGGAGTCTCGTCGTGACAAATGCTGTCTACGCTCTGGCGAGTGCTCACTTGGAGCACCGGGGTGTCAACATTGGGGAATCAGCTGAGCATTTTCATGGAGTAGCAATCAGAGGGCTTGCAAGGGGGATTGAGAAAGGCGGAATGACACGAGGCGAGATGCTAGGGACGATTATCTTGCTGGTTTATTATGAAGTTGTAAGTTGTCTGAATAGGGTTAGATGGTACACAGTACTGAATAGGGTTAGCTTGTTAGGAAAGGACGGACAAGGGTGGTGGATGACCACCTCCGGGGGGCATTGACGGTAATGACGTCTTGTCAAGCTACTGGGAGCTCTCCTGACCCAACCGAGCAGTTTCTGGAACGAGTAGGTATCCTCGTCCTAAGTTTACATGTCTATAATTGGAATTACGCTGACTAATATAACCAAGGCCTTTCTCTTTTACGACGTCATCTCCGCCCTCTCCCTCAGCCGCGCCCCGCTCACGCCCACCCCGCACTTGACCCCCTTGTCTCTCCCCCTTCCTCAACCTCTTCTCTCTCCCCCACCAACAACTCCTATTGACTCTCTTCTTGGGCTCTTCACCACCCTCTGGCCTCTCCTCCACCGCCTCACAACCCTCACCTCCCTCAAAGCTACCCTCTCCGCCCACCCCTCCCCCATCCTCGCAGCCCAATTATCATCCGGGACCACCGCCCTCCTCACCGCCCTGACAAACTGGGCCCCGGATCTCCCTCCTGATATCCCCCCTTCAGCCCTCTCGCTCTCTGCCTCTCCGCCGAACCTCCCGCCGTCGCCAATCCTCTCCATCCTTCACAATGCCCTCGCATACCGCCACGCCGCCACCCTCCACCTCCACTTAACGCTGCTCCCCCGGAAAACTCAATCATCCTCTGCCACCACCATCGCCCAGCACACAACACTTACTCTACACCATTGCCAGCACACCGTGGCCAACAACGGGCCGTTGTCAGCGTTGCTGTGGCCATTGTTTGTGGCGGCGTGCGAGGCGCGGACGGAAGCGGACCAGAAGGTGGCGAGGGGGGTTTTCGCGGCGGTGGAGAGGAGGCAGGGGATGGTGAATATTGGGGAGGCATGGAGAATTGTGGAGAGGGTTTGGGAGCGGGGAGCGACGGGATGTGGGGGGGAGGAGTGGAGGCGAGTGGGCGAGGAGATGGGGATGCAGGTTGTTTTTGGATGACGAGGGGTGAGTGTTTTGTTTGTATCATGTTATTTTTGGGTATCTAAGGAAAAAGGAAAATATGTACAATAGTAATCATAATCAGGAATCTTCATCTCCAACGTAATCTACAATTACATCCTCTTTTAGATACTCAGTCCATGTTGTAACCACCGTGTCCTTACCCTCCTCGTAGACACCATCACCCCCCCACAAACTTCCCCTCACCTCCACCACCGGCACCATCCCCGGCCTCCCATGCGCACATTGAAAAGGAAAAACACACCTAGCTACCCTCGCCATCAACTCCTCCATCTCCCCTCTCTCCAACACATCATTGAACATCACTGCACTCCGGCAAGCCCGCGAATTCAACAAGTCGGCGATCCCTGCCGGACACCCGGAGAATCGCGGGACCCAGGAAGAAGAGGAGGAGGAAGCCGTAGGTGAATAGAGAAGGGGTGCGGGGGCGCCGTCAAGGTGGTGGATTTCGGAGCGGAGGAGGGTGATGAGGAGGGAGGGGGTAGCGAGGCAGCGGGCGTAGATGGAGGGGGGGAGCGTGGTGATGGTGAGGGTGGTGGGAGGGGTTAACAGGTAGTCGATGCCCCAGCGGTGGAAGTGTTTTTGGTATGTTGAGAGGAGGATGAATTCTTTTTCGAGGAGTTCGAATTTGAGGATGTCTTGGACGATTTCTCGGTCGGCGATGGCGCGGCTGTCGAAATAGCCGCTCATTAGCTCTTCCACCTTCACCCTTTCATCTACCGCGTGCTGGTCGACCACCACAACCACCACGCCGTCTTTTCCCTCTGCTTCCACTGTCACTAATATAAACTTTTCATCAACCTGGCCCAAGATCTTGGCCTTTTTTAGTGCTTCCTTTGACAGCCTATTCTTCTTTCCTACAGACAAAACATCCAGTTGTACCGCCCCGTCCTTCCCGGTTAACCCTTGAGCAATCGGCCGCTCCGAAGCAGAGAAGGACCGGATTTCCTTTAGTAATGGAATCAACGGTTGCGCCAGAGGAAACACCGGATTCTTCCAGGTCGAGATGACGTTTTGCATAGATTGTTTGGGGGTTGTCTCTGACGAAGTTGGTGTCGTTGGCCGTCGGACAGTGGGCAGTTTGCTAGCATCAAAGGGAGGCCGGGTGAGTTTTCCCGAGTTATTCACCAGCGGCATCTTGGGGAAGACATTGGGTTTGATCGTTGGTTTCTGCGGTTGCCCGGCTTTGATGCGAGACCATGAGTCAAAGGGGGACATCTTCCCCGAGGTTGATCTCCCGATGCTCTTTTTAGCTGTCAACCCAGCTACAGAGCCTGCCACTGATGGTGTTCTTACCAGACCATTGCCTTTTGGTAGACTTCCAGTTTCTCTGGCCGCAAATATTCCCGTCTTCTCTGCAACGGTGAATCCCATCTTCCTTAGAAACTCTTCACAAATAGTCCTCAGCACACCCAAAATAATACTCTCTACCTCCGGTGTCTCAAGAACCTTCTCCGGCCTTCCCATATCCTCCGGACAAACCACTAGGAAGAAAAACATGGGCCACTTTTCCACCGCTGACTTTCGACTCTTTCTCTTCTCTGGCCTCGACCCCGGTTTCTCAAAACTCTGGTCCTCGGCGGCAGTAAGTGAAAAGTTAGAAGTGGTGAAGGTCTTGTTGATTTCGGAATAGAATATCGGGTGTCTATCCCGATCAAGGGGAACCACCCCAACGCTAATAAACTGGGGCCGCCGAGTCGCCGAAGGATATGGTGCAATGGCACCTTTGACAATGAACGGGCCAGCCTTGGCCGAGACCTCTTCCCACGGGGCCCCCGCAAGGCCGAAGGAGGTTTGTCGTAGTAGGGCGGGAACTTTCTTGGCAAGCTTTTTCTCATCTAGTGGTCGGAATGTAACCATGCGGGTTTTTCCAGAGGATCCCGGGAGTGTTTCCTTGATTGTAACCTTGACTGGATGAGGCCAAGATATTAAGAAGGCACCAATCGTCCATAGAAGTGAAGTCCACAGTTGAGTGGAGTCTGTAGTAGGACGTTGGCGAAGACGTACCGGCATAGAGCCAAAGAGATCGTGGATGACAACGTGAGTGCCAGAGGGTGTGGGGACCTCAGGGTCTGTGGGGTGGGAAGGGATGGCGACGGAGCGGCGGTGCCCATTATGCATCGTCAAAGTCGCAGTGTTTCTATGGCATTTGGACGTGATAGTCATCAACGATAGATCCCCCAAACAAGCCAAGAAAATCCCTTTGTAACCATGTGTGTCCTTGATTCCACTCTTGGATGTATCTGCTAATGGTTAGCCAATGTGACTTATATATGCACACACAAGATGAAGTCTGCAACTTACGACTCCGCTTCGTCAACCCACCAGCCTCTGTGAACTCCGCCGCTTCAATCCCTCGTCCATTATCCAGAACTGAGCATCCCCCCTTTCGATAATCTACCTCTACCCTCACATATTCCGACTCTGCATCCAGTGAATTCACCAGCAGCCCCATCACCGCCTCATTCAGCGTCGTCAGATGCACCGACGCCGTGATCTGCGCAGCGGCCGTTGGAGGAATGGGCCGTATCGATACCATCAGGACTGATCAAGAGGAATTGAGCTCTGGTAAAAGCGAGGGCAGAATTTAAGGGGGATAGAAAAAGAAACGGAGTTAGAATAATATTCCGGCGGGATTTGGTAGACGTAGTACTAATAATTTCACAAATACGGATAGAGGGTTGAAGAATCATGGGGTGGGAGGATGGCGCATGGGATGAAGAAAGCGGCTTTGTTGTCCTTCTCTCAATATAGCAAAGCTATCAGATTCGGCAAACCTTGTATCTCCACATTTATTGCGATAGGAGTTGCTATTGTTGATCATTTTGTCGTCGGCAGATGAGATTCTGAGATTCATCACCATTATTCAGCTAAGTGCCCTTCCTGGTCTGTAGGGCCAAAAGTATTTCGACACATACTGTACTCGGGTAACACAAGAACAGAAATGTGCGGAATGTGAAGAATATAATGAGAAGAGAAAGAAATACCGTATTTTTTGTATATTTGTGATCATGAGTATAGCCTCATGCGAATGATTCTTCTTTCTGAGTATTACAACAGCCAGAAAGGGCCCGGTGAGGCAAAATGAAGACCGTGAGGCATAAAGGGATGAGGAACTTGTCGTGGCGCATACTCAAGATAGACCCTGGAGATAGATGAGGGGTATGACTGGAGTTAGTGCATAATATCAGATTGTTCATGTATGGCACGGTCGGATAGTCACAAAGTAAAGAATCGACAATACTAGGCCGTCGATCAATAGGATGTGGCTGGGCAATACCGCATCCCTTCATCTCCAATGCGTCATGTTGAGTACCAATGATCCCAAGCCGCAAACCAAAGTATAAATAGGAGCCTGTTTCCATTTTATTAGGCTCAATATATTAGTAGCACCAACATAGTTCGAATCATATCATTTTTCATCTCACGTACCTCATTCAACATGGTTACTACCCAAGACCTTGCAGACTCCACCACTACCGGCGAACGCAAATATGTCGACCCCCGCTACGTCCTCCCTGGCGATGTTCTGGAGCGGAACCGTCTCAGTGGGTTGATCTATAGCTCCTACATCCGCTAATATACTAACAACCCAGATCTCCAACACCAGCTGATGCTGGTCTCTACGCATCACAAACTCGGCTTTGCCCCTCCCAATGACCATGATGTCCCAGGTACTCGCGTCCTAGACCTCGGCACTGGAACCGGCATCTGAGCCATCGACTATGCCCAACGGTACCCCACCCACAAAATCATCGGCAGCGACATCGCCGCCATCCAACCCAAGAGGTATCGCCTACTTTGTTCTTCAGTTATCTCCTCCTCACATTTCTAACAAGCCCAGTAAACCCGCCAACGTCACCTGGCAAATCGATTATCTCAACGCCGGCTTGGCCGCCCATGATTTATACCACTATGTCCACGCTCGCTACCTCAACGGCTCGGTCGCCGACTGGCCCGCACTCCTCCGCTCCATCCACGCCAAGCTTCTCCCTGGCGGCTACTTTGAAATTCAAAACATGGACCTCCATGCCCTCTACGACGACGGGACAGTCTTGCTGACAAATCCCATAACCATCGCCCTTAACGCTCTTTCTGACGTCACGCACAAACTGGGGCGTCCGTTCATCAAAACGCTATCGCTTGTGCCAATTTTGGAAGAGGTGGGGTTTAAGAATGCGGAGGTTAGAGAGTTTATTTGGCCGTGGAATGAGTTGCCGGAGGATGCCCATTTGAAAGAGGTCGAGAGATTGGTGAAGCATAATCTGGCGGGTAACAGTGAGGGATTGTTTATGGAAGGGTTGACCAGAGGGGCAGGGTGGTCAAGGAATGACGTTGAGAAGTTGGCAAAGGAAATTGACGAGTTTTTATTGACTGATCTTAGTCAACACAGCTATGCCAAAATGTGAATTCCATAGTTTTTCTATTGTTCAAACAAGCATTAGGGTTCTTGATATTAGGGTCTAGATACGTCATCACTGCGCAGAAGCCAGAGTGAAGGAAGTGAAAGAAGGATTATGGTAATGCTGTATATAGCAAACAGCACAAATGAATAACTTTGGTATTGGTAGTTCGCATTAGATTTGAAAGCTATACATATTCAAGTTCTCTCACATTACAGAACTAACACATATACAATCACTATTATAGTCTATTCTTATATGATTTATATACAAGAATTCATCCCCCTCCGTCTTCCTCCCTAAACCTCAAATATCCACTTGCTACACCTCTCACCTACCAAGCCCCTTGTTAGCCACCACAAAATACCGTCCCAGTTGCCGAGACCAAGCCCACACATGCAACCTGACGTCCCATTGCTCCCCCCATCGTTCCCCCGGCCGCTCTGCCAATCATGAAATTCGGAATCATCAACCCAAGGAATTCTCATATTTTTCATGTGAATATATATCTGTACCCGGACCACCTGACGAACCACAACAACTAGTTCTATCGGGAATTGTACCTGGCGTTTATTGACTCGGCAGCGGATAACGTCAGTAGCCGCTTTGTCAATAACATATAACAATAACAAGGAATAATAATGATAAGTAAAAAGAACCGGCTTGGTTTCTGATGCTTATTCTGCAGATCAAATACCGATGTTACACAACGACGGACGGGTAGGGCACGGGGCAGAGGAGGACGGAAGCAGCGGTAGGGATAGGGAACCCTCAAAGATTCGAGACGTATTTTGATCCGATAAAGAATCGAGAAGAGAAAAGAAGGAGGAGAAAAAAGAAGGCAAAGATGAAGACAATGCGGGATCACAGGAAGGATGGGGCGGGAAGCTTTCTATGTAACGGATTGTTGAAGACGACGGGGTTACAGGAGTTAACCATTAATACCAGACAGTATTTGCCGACTGCAAACCGGAATGGCGATGGGGAAGGAAAATTCGGATATGGGATATTGTTGAAGAGATATCTAAGCGAAGCTGGATAGATAGAAAGCGGCGGTAAGGGGCTAGATAGATGATGGAGTTTGGTTTCGATTGAGTGTTGTCGGGTCTATGCCCTGTGATGCCAGGTCATGGATTGACATGATGTTTGGACCCGTATGCAAGTGGTGACATGTAATGAGGGAGACAAAAGTATATAAACCGGAGCTAACTTCACGTCAAGATCAGAGTATTTTTCTGTGCCATTCATCATTCATTCTCGATCTGGTCTCTTCATTGTCACTCTTCATTCATATACATACCTTTTTTCAACTGATTCTTTACAAAGCCTTCAACATGATTAGAGTTGACCCTGCTGCCCGCTTCAAGTCCGACGGCCCCCATACCTACACGGACCCTAGTATGTCCCCCAATCTATATTCTCTATTGATCCAAAAAAGCAGTTTAACTAACCACCTGTTAACTCTCTCAGAATACGTCCTCCCCAACGACCGCTCGGAGCAAGATCGTCTTAGTACGTAACTTGAATCAGTACAACTGTTGGACCCCGGTAAACTCAAACTGACTTAACTAGATTTCCAACACCAGTGCCTTCTTGTCACCTTTGGCCATGACCTGGGATATGCCCTGCCGAACAAACACGATGAGCCCGGGACTCGGGTGTTGGATGTGGGCACAGGCACGGGGATTTGGGCTATTGACTATGCCCAGAGACATCCCCACCACGAGGTGACAGGTGTTGATATCTCGGCTATCCAACCTGACGAGTAAGTTTTTTTTAGCATCTTCCGTTTGATGATCTCGACTAACAACATGACAGAGTCCCCGCCAATGTCACTTGGAAAGTTGTCGACCTCGATGACCCGTGGTCGTACGAGAAACCCTTTAACTACATCCACGGCCGTTTTCTCAACGGTTCCGTCGCCAACTACGAGAAGTTCCTCACCGATATCTATAAGTACCTATATTTCTTCTCATTCCCAATCATCTCCACATAGCCCCAGACTTACTAACCACAACACACAGAAACTTGGCCCCCGGCGGCTGGTTCGAAATCCAAAATATCGATTGCCACACCAAATCTGACGACAACACCCTCCTCCCCAGCCACCCCATGCGCCGCGCTATGGACCTCTTGGTCGAAGGCACCCGGAAGCTCGGCCGCCCCTTCATCGAGACGCCCACCATCGTGCCTATCCTCGAGAAAATCGGCTTCAAGAACGTCCAATTGCAGATCTTCAAGTGGCCGATGAACGAGTGGCTCGAGGACCCTCATTTGAAGGAGCTTGGAAGACTGTGCCGGTTGAATGTAGGCGGGGGCATCCGGGGGTTGGTTATGGAGTCTTGTATTCGGGGATGTGGGATGGAGAAGAGTGAGATTGAGGCGTTGTGTCGGCAGGTTGATGAAGTGTTGAAAAAGGATTTTAGTCAGCATGGCTACTTCCCGATGTGAGTTCAAGTTCGTGACGAATGGAGTATATGCGAGGACAAAACTAACATTGAGAACAGCGTTGTTATCACTGCCCAGAAGCCGGTGTGATTTCTTACTAGAATCCCATGTTAGCCCTTTATGGGCAGCATTATCTGTATATTTTCCAAGATACATAGCACAGTTTGATGAATATTGTGCCTTTCCGCATCATCTTCTCTGACGTCATCTCTCATACGATCCGTGCGCACACATAATACACTGTCCTTGTATACTGTCTTACGATCATCCAGAGATATATCCTAATCCGGAAATCTCATTAAACATGACAAGCATCTTCGCATTCTCGCCTTGCCCAAACTGATCATGGGATTAGTGATTGGTTTTTATATGAAGGCGCAGTATCTGATACAAAAACTGTTTTCAGCCTTGAAACAGGTTGACAGATTCAATCTTGTTGAATCCAAATATGTAAACAAGATACACAAGGATAGCCTGAATCAACGTAGAACTCCATAGAACATGACCACAGATCATTATTGCTTCAACTGACAAGACGTTGCGAGACGCGTTGACTCGTTTGCCCCATTGATTAATGGCCTGATTCCATAACTGACGTCGCTAATTCTTGCTGCCACTCACTTACTTACCACTGCCGAGTCGGGTGGCCGTCATTACCCACCATAACCTGTAAATTCTGCCTCTGATTTGTCTAATTTTCCTTCGTCACATAAACACCACCGGACCCACGGATGTTGCACAAACGTCGCTCCGGTTGTTAATATCTACATATTGTCACTCTTGGCCCAATCTATAACTTGACATTGTCTTCTACCGCTTCATATAAACTTGTGCTGTGTTAGTGTAGCCGACAACCCTCGTAATACTCCACAACAGCCCACGAATCTCCAACTTCAATCTCGTCTTGAAACCCTTCCCCGCAAATCAGTTCCACCCAACTAGAATTCAAGTGCGAATTCAGATCAGTTCGTTATATATTGTCTCGCTCCCCGCTTGAAAGAAAAAAAGAGGACTTTTGCTCATTTGTCAATACAATTAGCACTTTCCGCTGTTCTCATTTACCATTACTCAAAACCCATTATTCGGTTAATCGCTTATCCTAAAATTGTTCTGCAAGACAAAAGAAAGTCTACTCCATTAACTGCAAGCGCTTTCACGTCGTGGCTTTTGAAGACATTTGATCCTCTTGCCTGGGTTATTTGTGGATATTCGTTGGTGGCGCTCGTTCCATTTCGGTGTAATGACTCGGGCGCTGAAAAGCCGTAAATGATTAAAAAAAGTACGGAGAATGAATGAGGCTGTACAAGCTGTTTGTCTGTCTGTGGCCTTGTCTTTTCGAATCGCTCAAATTTTGTTCCCTTTTCCTCTTGCTCGAGTTCAATCGAATAGATCCATCAAACTCGAATTTGCAATATTTTTGCTGCATTATAACCAAATCACTATCTTGGTCGCAAGCACTAAACACAGCCCAACGAAACCTTTGGAACCATCAACTTCGTCAGCTTCTCATTGTGTCACTGCGACACCGCGATCCTTGTCCAGGCGCTTCTCGCTTCTGATCCAAGCACGAGAGCATAAACATCACAAACATCGATTTCCAGTATCGACATCCACCCACTTGTCACAAACTACGTCATTTACACAAACTCTCCCCTAAAGAAAATTCAACTTCGCGACTCCAATTTTCTCTGGCCCCAACGAATCGCGCTAGCATCCATCGAGAATCCTCAACCCTCACACATTGCCTCCGAGTCATCCGTATTCCCATCTCCGCCTGCTGTCTCCAATTCACACCCTCCCGAAAATGGCCACCGCCGCCTATATCCCTGTGGGTAAGTAGTACCGTCTATCTCCGAACACCACCATCCCTTGCGTCTAACAATCGCAACCGCAGCCATGCCTGAACCACCGGCGCAGCGCGAGCGTTCTGGCAGCCGTCGCCGGCCCTTCTCCACTTGGGTCCGCAAACTCGCCAACTTCAACAAAAGCCTGTCTCTTTCCTCGTCTCCCGCCACCTCCCACACCAAGACCCATGCCATCGCCACATCCAGCCATAACTCAGACTCGGGTGTCAACCACATGAAGCGGCCGCCGGCAGCCTATCATGATCGACATCACTTGCGCAACCGTAGTCGGCACCGTGCCGAGTCGACACCAACGCCACCGAGACCAGTCCTCCCTCACCATGGTAATTCTCACAACGTGACAAATCTAAACGAGGTAACATCACCATCAGGCCGCCGACCGAAACTTACATATCACCTCAAGCCTAAGAAGGCGCATGTATCAAAGAACAACAACCCATACCCACAGTCTGCGCGCTTGACGGAGCTCATTCGCTATCAGTCTACCAACCGCCGATCTCGTCCACACAGCAATAGTATGCCCTCGTTCTTCTCGACATCACCTACTGCAGCCCGAAGTACCGCTTCTCTAGAATCTTCCTTTATCGAAATCGATACTAGCAATGGCGGGCTCTTAGCGCTAGGTGGCGCTTCTATGTTCAGTGGGCGCATCACTCTCAACGGGGTTTCTGATGACGCTAGCGTCATGGCGATATGGTCCGAGGACGAGGAACCCATTGGTGGAGAGGTTGCGAGCGTAACAGCTAGCATCGTTAGTAGTGGTTCTACAAGTCGTCCTCCTACTATTGGTGGTGCGAGGTCCATTGCTGCTACCGTACTGACTGATCACGAAGCCGCACGATCTATTGCGCTGTCAGCTCTCACAGCCACTACGACCAGAACCCCAGGCCATCGGTCTGGCGCTGACAGTATGTTTTCTTCACCAGCGCCCAGTGTGAGATCCTTGGCCACCACCCTTACCACTATTCAATCATCACTTGCGGCCCCTGGTGCCAATCAACATCACTATCATCACCACTCCTCCGGTAGTCATACTACCATTACGTTCCAACAACCATTCCCTACTGGCTCCTCCATGATTGGCCCATCGGCCATCCCTGCCCACTTACAGCCAAGCAATTACCATACAGCCACCGCCAACAACCTCCTTACCGATAACGCCTCCATCCTCACTCTCGCTTCCTCTTCTAAACGCCGTCGTCGCCGCTCCTTCGACACAGACGCCTCTATTCGCGCTATGGCCCCCTCATCCCTTTGGGGGGGCTCCCGCGAATCCCTCCCCCTTAGTGTCCTCAGCGCCAACCTCGAAACCCGCGATGCCGCCTCCGGAGCTGGTGTTAACACCGGCCTCCCCGCCGAACGCGCTAGCATCTACTCCACCATGAACGACCGTACGGACCGGTCAATCGCTGGGCCATCAACGTTGACAAAAGGTGATGGCTCAAGTATTCGGAGTATCCGCAGTGGTCTCTTTGGGCATGGACGGACGGATTCCGTCTCGGGGAGTATCGCTGGGTTAACAGGGACAACATCATTGGTGAGTCCGATGGAGGAAGGAGATGGGGATACGGAGGGTTGGGATGAGAATGGAAATGAAGAGGATAGTTCAGGAAGGAAGGATAAAGGGAAGAGAAAGTTGGAGGGGAACAGTAAGGGGAAGGAGAGGGAGACAAAAGATGTTGTGTATAACTAAGGACGGGAAAAGAAACAATAAATGAATGCTTGGGATGGCGTCTGGTATTGGTCCTGCTTGGTTTTATTGGGTTGATTGGTTGGTTGGGTTCATATCCGCTTGGTTTACACTTGCTTTGTTGCTTGTTCTTTTGAATTGTGTGTACAATACATCATTCTTCTGCCTCATAAAATACAATAATAGCAATCACAATTTCATACTTTCACATCATGGGCCAAAATCTGACAGTAAAATGAATAAAGTGGCAATGAAATATAAAATCTATTATCATAACTGAACAATCCGCTAACAGGCGCCGAGCCGCTATTTACTATTTATCACCATGTATAGCAAATCAATACATGATGCATAACCAATGGACAAGGAGACAAAAAAAACAAGAAATATAAGCACAAAGCAAAACCTCATGTGGATGCCGTTACCGTCAAATCATAATGTCCAACGCCGAAGGATAACCGGTCCGGTACGTAGGAAATAGCCGTAACTAACCATGATAAAGAAAACAAAAGTAGAGCGAGACGAAAGAAAAAAAATGACGTAGAAAGAAAGGTACAATGAAGGTTAAAAGAAAAGGTTTACTCGCTGCATTCGCCATCGTCAATCTCATCCCACGCATGCAGGTCGACTCTACGACCCATTACGCCGTGAGGATCGAGACCCAGCTTTTCCCGAACATCCATCTGAATACGAGTAAAGTAGAACTTAAGTGACGACAATCCCTTCATGAAACCCATGTCCGGCGCATTCGGGTGTTGAGGAGGGCACGGCTTGTCCGAATTATCTGTTGAAGTGACCGAGTTTGCAAAGTCGGCAATCTTGAAGTCGATTTCCCGTCTGTTGCGGCGGCGACGGCGGGGTACGGAGTCCTCAGCATCAGTTACGTCAGTCATAGAATCCTCGAAAACAGTCGCTTCACCATCGGTAGATTCACCGGAGCCAGCGGACGGATCACCGTCGTAGAACATCAGTAGACTGGAGGCATAAAAGCGGTAACCCTTAATGCGGCGAACGATCTGTTCCAAACGATCAATCTTCTGGAGGATCGTAGGAATATGACGCAGAACGCTCTGATAATCTTGCCCATCATACAGGAAACGCATCAAGGCATCCTGAAACTCCTGACCGGCCTTCAACGACCGACCATAGTACTTGTCCTGGAATACATATTCCTGTTTCCTAACATCCCAAACTTGGAGACCGCAAACACGAACGCCAAGCTCGCGGGATGTGGTTTTGGCACACTTGCCTTTCTGAGACTTCTGCTTCTTTACAGTAGCTTCGACACCGTACTGGCGCGTACCCATCTTGAGATCCATGATGCAAGGACGCTTCATGCCAGCAGTAAGATCTTCCAAAAGTAGGAAGTACTCAATACGGGAGTCATCGTGAACCTGCGCCTCCTTCGGGTTGATAGGCCGAGGGATCTTGCCAGTTTCGGCTAAAGCCTGGGCCTCCTCTGGAGTCAAATGGCTTAATGCTGGTTGCAAAGGCTGTGGAGACTTCTCAGAAGGTAGAACAAGAGCCTCAAGTGGTGCTCTGCTCTCAGTACTAGTCTCCCCCCGCGTTGACTTGTTGTAGTCAGCATCATCGGCCTCTTCAAAATACTGCAGGTCTCCACGCGGTTCACTAACGGTGGTAGGCTTCCGCCGCAGTCCACTTCCTGAGTACCGACGCTTCCGCTTAGGCAAAGACGGATTATCGTCAAGGTGACCCAACATACGATCGGGTTCCGGGGCACTGGTACCGGTGATATCCTTGATCTCAGGCGCCTCGGGATCCATGAGGTCATGAGAGCCAGAAATATCCATAGGTTCGCCAGCAGGTAGTATAGGGCTGGGGATGGCCTGTGGCTCTGGCACAGACTGATGAGTAGCTTCATTAGGCTTCAAATCCGGGGTGGGAAGTTGAGATTCGCTAGCAGAAGCCCGATGCTTGTTAACCTTAGGACGAGCGACGGCTTTTTGATGGGGCTTTCGATGCTTTTGAACAGGAACGGGTTGTTTAAGGAAGGCATTGTTGAAAACCTCATCACGCAAACGCTTGTTGATAACAGTTGCACCCCAACTGTTGGGACGCTCGTCAAGTTTTGGTCTAGCAGTAGGAGGTTGAAGTAACTGAGGTGCGGACGCTGTAGAAGCAGTCTCACTGGGCGGAGAAGAATGAGCTAGATATGTAGTAGAAGCTGCGGCTGAGGCGCTTCTAGACCTCATAATCTCCCGTATAAGGGGCGATGAAGGTGGTGGTTGCAAGAAGGAGCGGGGGATGATGTGACGGTTGTCGTCAAAAGTGACAGTTGGGATGGCCTGCGGGCCGGACAGCGACTGACTGATGACACGTTCGGGGGCGGCAATATAAGAATTCTCACTAGCATTAGCATCTTGAATCGCCTTCTTTGCTTCATCATCGCGCTTATACACAGACTTTCTGCGCTGCTTGTGGAAGGTGACATTAAGAACACCGATATATCTGCACCGAGTTAGTAAGAGTCTCGCGAAGTTAATTCTCATGATAGTAGGACCTACCTAGGAAGGAAAGGAAGGATATCACGATGATATCTCTCAACCTCCTCATAAAATTCGTTCTCGCGGTTGTTAAGCTGCTTGCATACTGCACGTTTAGAGAAACGCCACAGCGTAGTGTGTCCACCAACTTGATGTCTATAAGGAATGAGCTCGATCGCCTGGCACGGAGCGGGCTCTTCAGCAGCGTGTGTCACTTCCTTAGTGTCCTCGGTATTTGGAAGTTCTGGATGCTCTAGCTGAGGTGGTGGTGGAGGTCTGGCAAAAGCAGATGATGTTGGAATGGGAGTAACATCAGCATCATGGAGAGGAACGATAGTGTCATCACGAGATTCGTGTAAGATCTCATGCTTGCGGCGAGACTCCCCAGTCACACTTTCCGGCTTCTCAGAAATATTTTGATCCTCCTCCGCCTCGTCATCAGCTTTGACAAGCCACTCATTGAAGTTCTCATCCTCAGATCCTCCAGGAGTTGGTTGATTCTCAGTCGAGTTGCAGTTGGGAATATCATCATCAGCCACAACACTCTCGACTTGATGATGTGGCACAAACACAGCAGATGAAATCTTCTCTTCGCCTGAATCGTCGCATTCCTCTTGCGAACCACCCTCGATGCTGCAAGTCGAAGACCGACGCTCATCACAATCTCTAGCTACAGGAGTATTGACAGCGGAGCTGATAATGCTAAACGGAGACATGCCGGAAATGTCCTCATCAGTGCTTGGTTCCGCCCGTTGTGTGGGAGTTCTAGGCTCCTCCTCCTTGAGCTGCTGCTTCGTCGAGGAGAGGATAGTTTTGAGCTTGACTGGCGACTGGCGCATGGAGACAGGAATGTCCATAGCAGTCTTAGGAGTCTTGGACAGATAATCGGAATCGGCGTCTATCCTGTCAGCATTCTCTGGATGAAAAGCCGCAACAGACTCTAAATGTTCCTGATCTCTCTCTTTTTCCCGTTCCCGTTCCCGCTCTCGCTCGCGACCATGGTGACTTTTGTCGCGCTTCTTCTCTGAGATCGGGAGACCTTCACGGAACACCCGCATGTGATGACTGGCCTTGCGACTGCGAGAACTAGAGTCCGAGGCACCCATACCAGAAATGGAATCAGTAATGTATTTCTCCACATGTCCATCATGTCCAGTACCATCTTCATTTCCGATAGACCATATCTTTTCGGGCCGTTTCTTTGAAGGTTGGTCGCCGTGCTTGTGGGCGTCAGTCCATTCATGTGTTTTTGAAGAAGTTGATCCTTGCGACATACGGTTGGTGGGTACTGGCCGAGACGTCGGGGTAGGATGTGGATACTCTTCGCTAGCCAGAGATCCATAATCAGTCGAAGCTCGAGACCCAGAAGCAACACTACTGTCCCGGGAGGAATAGTCCCGGTTTATTGAGGATGCCCTAGAATACTGAGATTCGGCCATGTAAGATCTAGGATTCCGGTATAAATCTAAAGTCTCCAGGCCAGAGTCGTACATTGGCAAATCGGTAGACGTGCGGAACATCCCCGACTTAGACAGCACTGCAGTGACAGAAGCCGCCATTTTGGATTTCTCAAACGTATTGGAGTCTGTAGGGTTGACTTTTGGTGAAGGTCGAGGCGTCACGGACCCGTCATCGGTCTGGTCACCCAAAACATTATGTGGCTGAGGAACTTGAGATGTAGGTGGTGCCGGAGGAGCAAAGCTGCTCGCTGAGGGCCGTGGCGTCGCAGACGAGTCCCTGTGTGGGACAGATACTAAAGAAACTGTAGTAGCGGTTGTGGAAGAGTTCCGTAATCTAGAATCAGACAAGCTAGTGGGAGACAATGGGGCAGAAGTGGTATGTGAGATGGCAGATGGTGAGGTCTTAAGATTAGATGCAGAGTGGGTCGGCAAATATGAATGATGTGTCGTCGAGGTCGTAGTATTGGCTACAGCGCTGACAGTGGAAGCAACTGTAGAAGATGAAGTAGTCTGCTGGGAAGACAGTGATGATGACAATGCAGTAGGGGTAATCGTAGATGCTTTGGTATTACTCTGATTTTGGGATGCAGTTATGCGAGCTGAAGCAAAAGCCTGAGAAAGCAAGGAAGGACCAGATTGGCGCAGCATTGGCCTAGCCGGGGAGCTGTCAGTTTTATTCGCAGCACCACTAGAGTCGGTAGTCAAAGAGGCAGATGCACCGATGACACTGGGCGTGGGAGAAGCAGCAAATGTATCGATAGGGCAGGCGTTATGACTGAGGTCTTGCTCCTTGCGCTGTTGGAACAACCGCCTCTGGAGCAAGCCTGTATCAGCGCTAACGGCGGGGGGGTGTGCTGAGAGGAATTCACCAGCGACAGTAGCCGGGGTCTTGGACGGTGTGTCAGTCTTTGCTTGTGTAAGTTGTGGTGGCCGCTGCGGGAACTGGTGTCCACTGAGAGACTGTAAAGTTGACGATATCGACGACGCTAAAGACGAATGCTCTAGAGATCCAGATACATGTGGGCGCGCAGAGACTGCTGGTTGGGCAGACAATCCAACTGTAGTGGTGGCGGCAGTAGGAACTATCCCGGTGGACGAATCTGATGAAGCCGAAGACAGCGCTGCTACTATGGGACGTAGAGACGCAGATGACGAAGACTGGGAAATGGCTGGGTTGGCAGTAGAGGGAGTGTTATTGGTAGCCGGTGAAGGGGTGTGAGTAAAATGTATCAAGGTCGTGGTGGTAACAATTGATGCAGAACTCGGCGAAGACGTTAGAGTGGCAGGACAAGTCTCGTCGGTGGTGGTAATGTTGGATGAGGGAGTAGATGGACCAACCAAGTCAGGGCGAGAAACAATGGCTAGCGAAGAAACATGGGCCGAAGGGGGGTTGTGTTCTGTTAAAAGCTGGGGCTCAGATTTCTGGGTCTCTACCAAGACAGCCTCTTCGCGCGGCACTGAAGAACTCTGACGATGGTTTTGACTCTGGATACTACCGCTGAAAGCGGGTGCGCCACTTTTTGGCTGATCCCCAGACATGGCTGAGCAGGCCTCGAACTAGGCAAAAGAAAAAGAAAAGAAAAGAGCGTATGCGTGCTACAGCAGAGTGTGTGTGGGGGGGTAGTAGTGGTGGCAGTGGAGAGGGGGAGGAAGAAGCGCAACCACTATCTCTGGGAGTATTCCTGCTGGAATTTTCAACTCCTAATGAGATACCGATAGTACAAGCAACGGAGCTGCGCGCTGTTGGCACTGATAGCAACGCTAGTTGGTTCCCAATTGCAGAAGGAAAAGCCCGGGCCTCCTGCTCGTCTACGACTCGACGGGGTGCAAAGAGACGTCACTGTCACCGGCTGAGAAGCCTGGGCCAGTTTTCTAACGAGGGTAATTCTGGGAGGAAAACTTTGGTGATGGTAAGCCTGGCTGGCTTCAGTGACCACAAAGGTGTCTGGATGATTTGTGGGAATGATTTGACGTATCTAATTCTTGACACTGTAAGTTGACCAGCCTCTACCGCATCGGTACCAGGGACAGTTGATATGATTTTTTTTTTTTTACTGTCCAAGTTAGCACACAAGCATGTGACGAATTAATCCTTTTCCAGAAAAAAAAAAGATATTTGCAGATTATACACCCGAATAGTGGATGCTGAAAAAAATGAGGAATGGACAAACTTTTACCCCGTGTTAAATGTACTTTAGGTCCCGTCTTTGCAGCAATGTCGACTATCCAGAACTATGCGATGCAACGGTATCTTGAAGTGGGACACTGTAAAGGCAGTTTGAGGTAATACCGGATCTGAAAGATGCTGATGCTGTATGGTGAATGACGATGCTGTATGTCAAAAGGTCAGAGAGTCAAATCTCGATAAGCTTGTTAGACAACAATTCCAATGTGGAAAACGTGGGGCACAGAAACGAGGCTGAGCCAGGATATGGACTCCCAAGCAAAAAGGGGCCGGCAATCACGCTCTTTCCTTGATGACGAGTAGTGAGCGGTAGTTTTTCCCGATGCCGATATCATTATCAGGAACAGGGTAACAACGTTGTGTGGACCCGGCTCTTTCGAGAAACGGAAACTGCCAACAGCGGCTGAAGTAAGTAAATAAGCAGTCAGTTCGCTAGAGACAATAGGAGAGGATGTGCTTATAGATAGTAGACAGTAGATGGACAGAACAACTAGCGATAAGCACGTTTGAGATCAAGACGAGTAATTTGCTTTAATTGTCTCTCTACTAAGTAGTAGCTGGCCAATGGGATGTTTATTTCCCTGAAGTTTCAGAACTGAGGACTGTGCAATCACGAGTGGTTTGTTTGTGTTTTTTGTTTATGCCCCCAGATCACACGATGGACTTTCGTTTGGTGGATTGAAGCCCTTTTGTTTATCTTTCTTCCCGGACTCTTTTTTTCTTCTGGAGAGCTATCTGAAAGGAAAAGGTACGAGACAAAGCTTTGAGTGAAGGGAGCGAATGGAGATAGCAGGAGATACAAGGTCAGATAAGGGAAGTGACTCATGGAGGGAGATCAAGCGAAGGACTGATTGCGTTCCGGATGTGGACAACTGCAGAAAGTCCTGTTTATTCCTTTTTTTTTTCACTTGTCGATGATGCAGTGACGGACGAGGAATCCGATGTATCACTATATAGAGAACAGCAGTATAACTGATGGAATATACAAGCAATTACTCTAATCGATGGGAAAATGAAGTGATCTGGTGAAAGGTGGGTATAGAAGGCGTAAGGAATGACGGTGTGGTGATAGAATAGGGAACATCAATTTTCCTTTGTCTATGTGGTGATTCGAAGCATCAGAAAAATTATATGAAAGGAGAGGAAAAGATAGAAGATAACAAGGTGAGAAAAAAAACGTGTGCAAAGAATTGCTGGAATTTTGAAAGGCAGCAACAGCCAATTAGCTGCCAGGGCTAGAGGGGGCTTTTGCTTCCTTCTGGGAGTGTCCACCAGGCCCAGGATCCTAATGTCATGAGCTCGGGACTAAAAAAAAGTTTACTTTGAACTGAGAATCAAATCGACACTAAGTGCCTGGTTGCCGTGGATTTCATTATTATTGCAGTCATGCAAGTCTTGTGATGTACATGTTCCTGGCTATCGAATGTTGGAGATATCCCGGAGCTTGAATTTCTTGCTTTCCCCCAAGAAACTTGATAGAATATCCCCTTTTGATCGCAGTAGACCCCGAATACCACAGCAAGATAATTTCCGCCCACACAGTATATCACCACACCAGCATACCTACATACACTATTCAAGAAATCCCTTGTTTGGGCCTAGACGTTCCTAATTCGGAGTCTCCAGGCGGTCAGTCACACACCTGCCGACGTCCGGCCGTTACCAACGACTTCACATCCCGTACGCATATCCCACACGGAAGCAACACCACCTTAGGGGGGACATTTTACTGTTTATTCATCGCACCAGAGTATCTTGTCTAATCTGCAGTCTTCTTCCGCTGCATCACCTCATCACACTCCAATGCTCTGCAGATATCCTGTGAATTCGATAATTGACAATCCCGCTCCTCGGGAGTGGCCCTATCACGTTCTCTCCTCCTTCTCCTCCGCCATCTCGGCGCCCTACAACCCACTGTAAAGTGCCCTGGGCGTGTTCCCGTGGTGCATTTTTGGGGAAATCTTTGGGGTCATTTTTTGGTGGTTTACGGGTGATGTCATTGGCATAGGCCCCCTGGTGTGATGGTATCGAGGCAGAAGAGGACAAGAACATGTGGGCCCGCAGGGACAGCGATTGGCCAATGAGAAGCCAATGATAGCGCAGGCGGGCTCCACCTGTTTTGATAGAGACGATTGCTAATTTACGACAGGCTCAATAACATCGAGATTTTGTCGACCACGACAAATCAATCCATTGTTCATCTAATGTTTCAGATGAATTTCTGATATAGCGCTATAAAATTCAATGTCGGTCCGCTAGGTTACCGCTATGTGGACCCGATCAATCAGAATTCAGACGTCGACATTATAGATCCAGACAAGTCCACATGTGGACAATTAACTACCGAGACTCCAACAAGCTACGATCTTTAGTAGGCTTTAGCAAGGACTTTTGGTGGCGAAAGTATGTGTTAGTTTCTTTGTGTTACAAGGCTTTTCGAACCTCACCTGTGGCATCTGACTTGGTTGTCTTTGCGAAATTTCACGACTATAATGTTGGTTCTGGCGTGATCGTTTAATTATAAGGAGAGTTATCACTATGACCACCCATTCACCCACGTTTGCGACGATTTTTTTTCTTCAGGATGAATTGGGTTCTTATCTATCTGAGTCATCCACAAAGCTGCATCGAGACATTTAAGGTAGCTCCTGCCAGATAACCTTGACACACAGCGATCCAAGCAGCAATATATCTCGATATATATCCTTCGATGCTCTAATCGGTTAATTGGATTTGCATATACAGATCAATCACAGGTTGTTTTTTTTGGAATAGTCAAACGACGAACATCGGTTCTTGGTACCTCAATGACAGCCCTAAGGATTACATCGTCATTATAGCTCACCGAGTGTCTACCAGTTTCATGCGTCTTATCTGCACCTAACTGGCGATGGAATATTGGTATGGCTACAGAAATCCACTTTAGACTCCGCCTAGTAGGTTGGATGACTGAATTTGTGGGGTTTCAATACCACGTTTCGAGAATCCAAAATGCAGGATGATACCCAGCCTCATCTATCGACCTGTATAACGCTCAACGCACCAATCACTGACCCTACCACTCCCCCTCTATCATTAATCGTCCGGAATCAACACTGCCGTATGCTATCCGATCTTGTCTGTTTCTCACATGTACTTGAACCCACGCGGCCCCAACACTACCCACCGGGGACACAAACAGTCCTGTTCTGTTGCATTGTCCCACTTCGCCATGTCTCCACAAAGAGTGATACATATCTTCATCACTGCAAGGCCAAGAGGCCAAGAATCCCCAACTGGAGATGTCTGCATGACATGTCCAAAAGCACAGACTCAGTTACATGGTGACATTCCCAAGCTCTCCAAGAATAAGTATATAGATGTTATAAACGAATATATAATATCTAGTCATTTAGCTCCACCCTTCTACATCACTCTGCATCAAATAATGTTTGGCCAAAGACAGGATGCAGATGCAACCAGTAGAGAAGATATGCACTATAAGGTGCCATTGGCACTCAGAAGCAGAAACCAATCATGTCAGAACGTGATAAGCCGACTGGGCAACCACAGTCAGAACAAAGCCAACACAAAAGAATCGTTCACAAATTCAAACTCAAATTCATAACCTCAATCATAACTTAATCCCAGTAACAACACTTACATCACATCTTCTTTTTTAATTTCCTTCGAACAAAACCGACTACCACCATTCATTCCCAAAAACGCCTCCCTGCTATTTAGATACAGAAAGAGCTTTCATTCTATTCCGAATTCACCAATCCCACCAGCCACATTCCCCCCCCTCTCCGTCCTTCCCAAAATGTCCACCCACATCCTCGTTATCAAGCTACCCCTACTAACAGCCCTAACACCAACCAATGGGACGGCGGATCGACTTACACGTTTTTATCCATGGAAGGATAGGGGATGATCAACAAGAGTTAGCTGGAACGGGATTAAGTGGACATTTCCGCATTCGACAATGAAGAGAAATTTTAGGAGCTGGCAAGAGACATTTTTGTGAGGCATTATTTTCTTCTTTTAGACTGAAGGTGAGACATGGACGAGATAGTTATATGTGTATATATTTAGTATATATAATTGGTCCTGTGGACTATGGACATCTCTGTCCTAATCTTTGATCTCAGTGCCACCAGATCCCTTTCCGATTACAATCGTAACCAGCAAACTACCGCCAGAAACCAATGAACCAACCAAGAGACTTCACCATTGACCATTCCGTGGATACTTTAACCTCTCCGCCGATCTGAAAGCCGGAGGCTCCGGGTGGCTGCCACGCTAACAGATGATAGGCTCAGCTTCCCCGTAGTGTACAAGTGAGTGCCGAGATCTCGGCAGATTAGGAAAGCAAGCTTTTACGGAACTACAATCAAGTGTCTACAAAAAGACAAATTTAGATATAACTAGACATATATATATATCAAATCAATAAACGAGACATCAGCCAACGAGAAGACTATATACTGACACATGGGCTGAAAATATGGCCGGTCAGATATCATATCCATCCATCTACATACATATTTATGCATGAAAGCCAATATCATCACTCCACTTACCCACAATCACCACAGCCAACTCTGCTCCCCATCCCACCTCGCTTCTGCCTTCTTTCTATAACACCTTTCATCACCACCATTACAAAACATCCCACCCCTTAGCTAACAACCCAATGACCATTCAATCCCCCAATCTACCTATCTCCATTCCCCACCTCCCCATGTGCCCCTCTGCCTTCTCATCCCAACCTGTCCCTGACATCACCAACCACCAATCGCCTTCACTCTCCATCCCATCCCATCCATCAAAAGATCGCCCCGTCCGATCTGAGCCCTCTCATATCCGGCATCTACACTACACGCCCCAATGATTAAAGCATTTAGTTCCAATATAGTAGATAAACATTCTGTGATAATTCAAAAGAAAAAATCTGCTGTGTCAACATGGTTATCCCTTCTCTCGTTGATCTGGAATCTTGTTAATAACGAACGAGTGGATACAGTCTTCGGCAAAACGTGGGGTCCGGGGTATTTCGGTCTTTGGTACATTGTAACCCTACCAATCCCTAAATGGTCATGATCCAATAACCAACATACTCTAAATAAGCAAAACATCAATATGCTTCGAATGTGAATGAATTATATATCTACCAGAGCCTCTATCTCCCATTTATATTGATCCCAAATACCCAACGCCAAACGAAACAAAATAGTATAGAAAAAAAAAAGTAAAAGTCTCGATATCTTACCCTTGTGTCGCTAGGTGCGCCTGCTTCTTAATCTCATCATCCACTGTCAACGGAATGCCCAAAAAGTCCTCCAAATTATTAATCACATATCCCACATCATCGTTGTCGTCATCATCCTGTCCTAAATCCATCATCTCAGTGTCCTCTCCACCAAGCAGCTCTGCCACAACGGACATCCCACTTGTCGTTGATGTCGCGGTGGGTGCTGGTTTTGATGACTCTCCAGTATACTTCCCGGTTGAGTCGTCGAAAATTGTGTTCGCTGCCGACTTCTCCTTTTCAACACTCTCCTGGAAAACCTCAGGATAACTTTCCGTGTCCGCCTGGGACCCTGGAACCATATCATTCTCAGCCACAAGGAACGCCAACGCCATAGCATCCATAGGTTGGCTAGCTTGCAACTGCTGACTCTCACTCGGTAGTAGCCTCTTATTCCCCACCTTTTCATTCGCAGCCACCATCGCTTCCCGTTTCTTCATAGCATCCAGATGCCTAGCCGCCAGTTTGGACTCGCAGTCGTCCTCGTCTAACAATTCTCGGTTGGAACTTGTAGATAAAGGGTTCTCGGGTGGTGGAGAAGCCTGCCGAGGGCGTTCCATGCCGGTTTTAACAGTGACAATGGCTGTGCTACCTAGCGATGGTTCCCACCGAACCCGTTTCCTTGCGCGTCGGGCCTGCGCATAACCTTGGCTCGGAGTCCGCAACTTCAAGATGCCACCCGAGACGCCAGTGCGACAAGGGGAAACTCCGGCTCTGTGGCCGCTAACCGAGGAGCTCCGGCCATTACTTGACAACATGAAGCTGGCAAAACTACGCACAACAAAGTCGTCATTTGACGGCGTTGCTTGCAATTTCGTCGACTTTGTACTACTGGGTAATAAATCCAAAATGCGATGTCGTTTACTTGCATGTGACGATGCATTTTGTGACGGGGTACGCAAAGAGCGGTAGTTGAGTTGATCTCGTAATGGCCGGGAATTGTGGGTCTGTCGCGTGGATTTTGAGAGTGACGTCGAAGGATCAGCAGATCGGATCGCGGCAACGGGAGCATCCACCGAGTGTGGGGCAACTTTATAATCCCACATTGACCCGGTAGTGTCCATCTGATCAGTAATCTCGGCGAACTGTGCTGTATAAATATGGGTTCGGAGGGTCGTAGAAGCCCAGGGGTTTTTTTCGAGGGCGCTGGGGGTGGAATCGTCAATTGGCAGCTGAGAAGGCCCGGGGAATCGCGGGATGCCGAGAGGACCTTTGTCTTGGGAATTAGCAGGACCAAAATTGATGGATGAGGGCTCGTCCATCCAGGGACTCGGAGCATTGACAATGGCGTCGTCGATAGCGACATCGAGCGCTGAATGGGCGGCTGCGAGTGGCGAGACATGGGTGTTGACAGTGCCAACTGCGCTGTTGCTGGTGATCCTGGTCTGAGCCATGGCGGTTGGTGTCTCAGGGGGGTTTAATATCGCTGTGGCGTCAGTAAATGCGCTATCAAATCGCGAGGTCAAAGGACTTGTGGCGTATGTGTCACTGTAGAGAACCTGTTGGCTATGGGCCATAAGCTCTATGTAAGAACGGCGCTGCCGGATGCGACTGCGGTTAGCAGATCGCGAAAGACGGGCCCGTTTAAGAATCGCCTGAGCCGAGATTTTGTGCGGTGATTCGGGCAATTCGTAGATATTTTCAGAATCGCCAGCAACTAATTGCTGCTTTTTCTGTATAGAGCCTGGTGAGAGGTCGTCGTAGAAAATATCATGTTGCGGCTTCTTTATCATGGTGGCCATCGGCGGTGGAGACGGTGTCCGTGTTTGCGGCTTTGATGGAGTAACAGGGATCTTATTCACCCGTTGCTTGACCCGTTTGACTTTCGGGATTGGCGTAATCAACGGATGTTTATCCGGCGAAATAGATGGAGCTGGTCTTTGAATAACAGCGCCTCTCAGTGGAACCAAAACAGCTTCAGTCGATGGAAGGTGTTCGTCAAAGCTAAAATCGGCAATGTTCTGGGTAGATAAAGACGATCGATTAGGCTTGACGGTCAGAGTAGGTAAACGAGCCAGTCGCAAAGTTCGCTGCTTCAGATGTTCCGCAGCCACATCAAGCTTAGAGCTCTCTTCGGGACTTTCGGCGTCAGACAGATCGTCAGATGAAGTATCGTTATCGGAGTGAATATGCTCATTCAGATCAATCTCCAAAACTTCTACCTCAGCCTCAGCCCCAGAATCCAATTCAACATCGGACAGTTCAGAGTCTGACTCGTACGTGAAAATGCGCAAAAGTTGCTTTTCTTCATCTGTCTCGGCATCCCCCTCAACCTCGAATTCAGAATCCGTATCCGGTTCAATATAAGAATTGGCGGTTTGACTGTATCGAGGATAACGGGGCGTTCGGGATACTTCGGGGACAGAAGAAGGAGCATACACAACATCATTGTTCAAAGAAAGTTCAATAGAGGATGCGCTGGACAAAGAAGAAGAAGACACAGGTCGCAGTATGACGTCATCAGTACGGCCAAGGGACATATGTGTGACGGGTGAAGCGCTTACTTCAAAAGAACGCTCGTGTACAGGGGGTGACTGTTCATGTTGTTCTGGAAGTATTGTATCTTCAATGATGGTCTCGGAATGAATAGAAGACAAAGCATCATCACTATCGTCATCGACATCCTGTTCTCGCGGTTCCCCGGGCTTCTCGTTCTGTTCAGGCAAAATAGTATCCTCAATCACAGATTCATCAGCATCATCAGCTTTGTTGTCTATCTTCATAGCAACAGCCAAAGACTGAGATGCCAAAGCTGCCTCGATCAAAGGAACGTGTGATTGTGAATCTCCAATTATAACTGGTGAATTCCAAGGGCTCCGATGCCGGGTACGTTTACTGAGATGTCTAGGCAGCGGTGAATAGCGAGGGCTCGATCTAATCGCCATTTCGCTCGTCCACGCCGCCTTGGGAGTTGCCAATGGTGTTCTTTCGATAATCTGAGTCGCCGCATTTGCAACTTCATACTGCGGCAGAGCCAACCTTGATGGAGGAATCTGCGAGCTCCAAAACTTGAGCGCATTTGGGGTCCGAGTCGTAAGCCGGGAAAGCTTGTCGATCTTAGTAGGAGAGTCAATGTGTAGATTTTCAGGATCAATTGTCCGGTCATCGTAGGCATCAAGAGCTCGCTGAGATGGATTGCCGTAAGGAGTTGACGATTCGGATGAGGCCCACCGCTTACGCTTAAGCGGGTTCCCATGTAAATCTACTGGGAAACTCATGGCCAACTCAGCCAAAGGAGAACTAATAATCACATCACTATCGCCCCAGAAGTTGTCATATTGTTGTGAAGCCCGTGGTGGTGTAGCCATAGTTCTTGGGGCATTGACGGCCGGAGTCATGGGAATGATCTTGGTGGAACCTTCAGAGTTGTGGCTGATATCCGCAGGTACAACCATGGCCTCACTAAAATGATCATGTAGAGGTGGCAAGGTAGTTTCTTCGGCAGGCGGTGTCACGGGTCGGTTTGTCGCCTCTGATATCACCTCGACTTCAAATTGAACATCGAGGAAGGGTATGATATCCGGGACGCGACGGATCTGAATAAGCTCCTCGTGGACTTCTTCCACTTCCATCATACTGTAGTCAGTCTCAGGGGGTGCTTGGTCTACTATTGCAACATTAATAGGGCCATTCTCCAACGGATGTGACTTCGTCTCATTGTGAATTGCGTAGTCAGAGGTGACTTTTTCTGTAGATTCGGTATCCTTTGTAAGCTGTGAGAAATCCTCAAGTCTGTCCGGTTCTCCACCAGATTCATTTTGAGAATGAAGTTTCGGGGCTTCTAGTGCAGTCTTCGCAGGCAAGTTTGGCTTAGAAACGTGTTCCACTTGTGATAAAACTGGAGTGGATGTCTTGTACTGGGTCAGCTCGGTGGCGTCTTTCTCCACTGGAGCAACTGGTATATGTTGTATGTCAGTAGATTCAGCAATGTCTACAACCTCAGCAACCGGTTCGACCTCGGCTTCCATTGACTCAACCTCCGGTGTTTCCTCACAGCGGTCAACAGTAGTTGGCTCGGCAGGATTCGTAGGGATATCTTCTGACCCATCACTCATATCTAATTGACTGAAACTCTGAGAAAGGCCAGGAGGAATCTCTCCAGAGGCGGAGATAGCCAATAGTATTTGTGGACGATCAAGAACCTGGATACAGTGTCAGTAGTACTGGTCAAACGATAGGATACATAGAAGGATCCAAGACTCACATCGTCTTGTGTGAGAACTCTATCCCGATAGACTTGGGTATAACTGATCTTATCAAGCGGCACATTCCGCATCGCTTCTTCAAGTTGAGTGTTCAACATGGTTGACTCATCCGTCACAATAGATTCGTCATGTTCTGGTTTCGCTTCCAAGGTAATGTCCTCTTGACGAGATAGAGCTTCTGGCGGAGACATCGTAATTTCTAATAACTGCTCCCTTATATCAGAAGTCACCTCCTTTGCTTCATCATCTCGCAGTTTCTTGGCTTCGCTCTGGGTAGATGATTGCGGTGAAGCCATGGAGGCAAAAGACTCTACTACAGGACGCTCATCAGTTGTTGATGATGGTTCCGTGGTGGTTCGAGTCTCAACCTCCACCTTTGATACGAAACTGTCGACATCGGATGGCCCCTTCCTATCCATAGAATTTGTGGCACTAGAAGGTTGACCAATAATTACAGATTCTAGGACTAGAACAGGAGCTTCTATTGACATTGAATGGGCAGGAACCATGTTATCGACTGGAACTTGGTCTTGTTCAGGAGCATTCTGATTCTCAAGCTCGGCAACAGTCTCGAAAATCTCAGATATGGCCAGTTTCTCCGGGTGATGTTCAGCGGAATTAGTAAAATCTTCATGTTCTGACTCCGACTCAGTTTCCATCTCCTGCTCAAGCACAACGGCATCTGTTCTGAGAGTAGTCTTCGTGAATTTTGAAGCCTCCGATGCCTGCAAAACAATATCAGTCTTATCCTGTGATTGTGTTGCCATCTCCTCAGCGGATGAAGGTTGGTGAGGAGCTTCTTGCGTAGACTCTTCCAACTCCTGAACCGGTACTTGAGTGATTGGTGCTGTCGAGTCAACGACGAAACCTACATCTTCAACAACGGTATTCTGAGATTCTTGTGGTATTATAGCGTGCGGTAGAACATCTAAAGTCCGTTCGCCAGCCGACAGTGATGAGATTTGTTCTTCCATCTCCACCCTTTTCAAAATATCAACTTGTGACAGTGCTCTCACTTCCTCCTGAACATTCATTATTTCAATATTGCCAGCACCTTCAGTTTCTGGCACTGTGTGCGGCTGACTCTCAACATAGGGTGTAGGCGGTGGTAAATCCGATAGTAAAGACTGCAGGAGAGATGAACCAGCAATGTAAGAAGCCTTGAACCTCAATGGCGGTGACGATGGCAACGTAGTTGGTACTGGTGGTAATAATGGTGTCGGTCTGCGAGGTGATGTTGGTATCCGATCATCATAAGGGGTTGCCTTCAAAACCAGCTGCCTTGAAGGGCTCTTAGGCTCCTCAGTGACAGCTTTTGGTATCGGCATAATAGTGACATCACCAGGATCCTCTTCAAAAGCCTCGCCCATCTCATGGTCTTCGTCCGGAAGTTTGGGCACCGGTATTGGTTGAGGGGTCGTCGCTGATTCTAGTGAAGGTACAGAGGTTTCTGGATCTGATGGTAAATGTGATAGTGTTCTTTGTCGTCCCGGTAGCCGGCTGTTCCCCAAAAATAGTGAACTAGCCGGATACTCTTCAACTTGTTCGACTGATCTGTCCTGCCGCTTGAACACGGCACTCTCATCACGGCGATTGTCTAGATCCTGCATCTCTGTATCCTCATCTTGGTTCATCTTGGGTATTTCCATCACTGATGTATCGAATTGTCTCATCGGTGGTCGTCCTCTTTGTTGTGACGCCGCTTCAAGTGCATGTCGCAATATGCGTGCAGGGTTCTCTGTCTCTTTCATGGACTGCGCTGCTTTCTTCCGTGGTATCTTGATTTTGTATGTCTGAACTTCCATTGTAGCCAATTCGTCGTCATTCTCGTCATTACCCATCGTAAATGTTCTAGAAATTGAGGGTGACATCGTCCTCACAGCAGGATATCGAATGTATCCGGTTCTCTTAGATGGTGACCGGGACATATTCCTGGTAGTCGGTACATCTTTTTCTGGTGACGCTAGCTCATCTTCCTCCATCGCATCAGCAGTATTATATCGTTGCGACGGCGTCATCAGCATTCTACGTACAGTCCGAGGTGTCGCTGTCCCTAGTTGACTCCCAACGGTCTGGGAAGACCCTGTTGTCATCATACGGTGCATCGATGGCGTTGCGCCCGACATCGGTTCGTCAAGTTCGTCATGACCGTCGTAGTTTCGTGATGGGGTAAATGGAACCTTTTGTGCCTTTTTCTCTGAGCGTCCTTTGGGAGTTATAGCGGATCGTTGAGATCGAATTGATGCCGGTATCGTAGATCGCGGTCTAGAGGCAGGTGTAAGTTGCATTTGTTGCGTTGGGTGGCCAAAGTACTTATTATATGCGGCGCGAGATCGTTCGGGGTTAACATGAAGGGCAGCACAGAAGGTCATCGGGATCTCATCATTGTGAACGGCGGCTTCGACTCGGGCTAAACGCATGCACCGACGCTTTTCAGAGGCAGTCCTGGGAGGCAATGGTTGTATTTCCAGTGTCGTTGGCGCAGAAGACTGTATGCGCCGAGTTGATCGGCTTCTGGCTGCCCGGGCCATGGTGGATGCGATGGCGGGGTAGTCACACGGGTTTATCCACTAGTCCTGAGGAAATGAAGGACAGGAAGCACAGCAGGCCCTAGCGGGGGAATTACTATGTAAGAAACCATACAGGTTCCTGTCCTCGTGAATTAGCTATTATTCAGTAGGTTGCACGTTTTAGAGGAATAGCTTAAAGGCCAGACGGAGATATCAAATGTGCGATTTTTTTGTGCGGTCTAATGATGAAGTTGGTATTATGACGTTTGTATCGGCTGCGTTTGCAGTTAAGATACTAAGGCTGCACAAGATGTAAAAATATGCTATGGGCAACTACCTGGCGAGGTACCTTACAATTCAATGATAACTTAGTCACAAAGAATGCCGACTAGATTTACCAAGAATTCCGTATAACGACTCGGTCAATTACCAATTGAAGCTAGGTTCACCGATAGTTGTGCAAAAAGTCAACATACAATCTTCGGGATCCACCGTTGCCATGAGTATATCGCGTACTACTAACGCTTTTCTTCACCGAGTCAGACCTTGGCAGGGTTTCCCATGTGTTTTCAGTTTATTTGGCCCCTAGCACTAGAATAATTGTTAGGAGATACCAAGTTCTTGATGGTCTATTCAACGCACCATTAGCGCGTCAATTCTCCACAGCGTGTAAAGTGGTTTTCTTCCGGGGTCCTAATCGTCTCAAAAGAACATGTGGTTATACAAGATTTGAACTGAAGGAGTTAAGAACCATGTGGTACAGGTTTATTGTCGGAACGGTAGCTGTTGACTATATAAAATATGAGTGGGAGAAGTATTCATGACATAGGTTCAGATGGCAACATAGATCACTTGGTCTGTTTGTTATATTTTTGGTTTGAGTTGCTGACCCAAATTCTACTCATCCTGAGATTTCAAAATGCAGGTAAAATCCAATTTGAATTGAACATCCCAAATGAGGTGAATCATAACATTAGGGTTATAGACAACTTTGTGTCATGTTTTGACTGTGCTGTACAACCAGGATTAGATTTGTTTACTTGGACAGGGTCTCAACCAATCACAGAATACAAACACGCGAATTATCCACTGTAGCTTCCCGTTTTTAAGCCATGACCACAAGAAGGCTGTAAATACACATCACACAACCGCAAGCCAAGCGCTGGTCAGTCTGTCATCGTCTTTGTGCATTCTGCAATGAAAGCATTATATTCCTAAATTCTGGTTTTTACTTTCATCATTTTCGCTTTTTGCGAACCTGACTCGGTTCATTTATACATCATCGATCGTAACAAGGGTTGCGTATCATCGCAGAGCTTTCTCATTTTCATTCCCTTACCTGTACATGCATTCATTTTATTCTATCAATTAACGAGTTGACCGTTGACGTCTACTCTATCTGGCAGAGGGTCTCACTTTTTCTCTTCATATTTCATAGCTGCGTTGTTTGAACTACGCTGCGCGCAGGTTTGACAGACCGCTTGCTTCTGTTTCGACGATCACTTGTCCTGACCCTGTATATCACCCTCACCTAGTCTGTTTCATAATCTTGGGTCGATTCATCCATACACGCGACGCGCAAAAAAGTAGACTACCTCCACACAGCTCGCTGTCGCAAGCACAGGCATTCTAACCATCGCCAGATCTACTGATACGATAAGCTCCCCGACATATCAACGACACATACAGACCCCATTTTCAACTTCAGTGCGCTTTAATATGGCCCCTGCTTGGCTGGAGGAGCTCTCCGAGGACTGGCCCTCGGACCCGCCGGCCGAGCCATCGCCGTCTCTCAAGAACAAGCCAGACATGTCAAAGCCTTCCGATTCGAAGCCATCATCACCAGTTAGAACATCACCTAGTAGAATACCCGTGCCATTGGGTGGGATGAAATGCGCATATGCTGGCGAATTTAAGCCTCTGACCGAGCGCACAGCAAACGATAGCAATATCGATGCGGCATCCCGCGCAACCAATCGGGTAGTTTCGGTTTGCACCATAGCTTCGAATACCGACTCTATAGTACATAACACAGTCCAGCGCGGCGAAGCACCGGAGCCTGGTGACACACCGGAATGGAAGCGCCGATTGCTACGAGGCGAGCGTGGTTACGGTGAACAGAGAGACCTTTTCCATTCAGCTGTTGCTGAAGGCCTAGAAAACATCTTCAAGCCGCCTTCGGGAGAACTTGACCATGAACAGATCAGACCATCAATAGAATTCGACGAAACCCCGAATAAGCCTGCTCAAGAAGAGCAGCAGCTACAAGAAGAGTTACATATTGGCTGGGACACAACGCTACCTTCAAGCCCACCAGTCTATCACATCCGCCGTCCTGCTGTCAGCAAAGAATTTGAAGATTCACTGGCTTCCGATTTCGTTGATCACAGCCCAAGCCCAAGTCCACGCAAACCGGTACCATCACGAGGAACCAAAGAGCCATTATTACCACCGCAGCCGTTCACCCAATTCCATATGAAGAGACCGCTGTCGAAGTTTGGCGCCGCCGCTGAGTCCGCGAACAGAACTGCGTCATACCTCAGTCCGGCCTCGCTTGACGATCCAACTACTCGTAAGACGAGTAATCAGAGTGTCGTGCGCAATGAGACCTTCAGCCCGATCATCGTCTCGCCGACTAAGAACGGAGATGGGAATTTCGAGTTCGATCCCATTGGCCTACCGGCCTTCGACTTTAGACAGCAACTTGAGTCGCTACGGTTGAATCAATTTTCCACACAAGGATTTATTCCCGTCCAGAACATCTTTGATGAGAATTTAAGATTTGATATATCGATTACGTCGGAACAATTCATGCGCAATGGTGGGTTTGTAAATACTCGTAGAGGTGGGTTTTCAGAGGACGGCTCTTTTAGACATCGAATGCTCAGCCCTGGTATGGGTATAGAATCATCCGAAATGCTGCCAGAAGAGTCTTCATTGCAAGCGAGCACGCCTAAGCAGTTTCCATCCGTACGCATAGATTCGAGGCCACAGATACCCAGCGTGAACCCAACCCAACAGCCCCAGCGCCTAGATCCCCCAGTGCGCGAAGAAGAGGAGCCTAGCACATCGCCTCCCCGGAGTCCGCTTAAGCTGTTTTCTGCCGACACATATACAAACCGCATTCTGGTCCGCCGCATAAGCCAGTTTGAGAACGACATATCCAGTTCTGTGAACGGGCAATCTCCAGAGGCCGATCCATCCAAAAAGAATGACGGCAAGGAGGCCAGTGAGGGCGATGCGACAAAGCCCCGTGGTCTTCCAAACTTTGGTGGGGGTGATCTCGAAGGTTATAACTTTAACGAGGAGAGCGTCTCACCAGCTGGCCCGTCAGGAGAAGGTCTAGCGCGAAAAATGCCGATCCCTCGCATCTCAGTTGAAGATTTGCGGATCCCACGCAGTCGAACCAGGGGTCACACGTGCGGCCGTTCAATGACCGAAAAACTAGCAACAGCAAATCACGACAGTCCCGCGAATCCACTCCAACTTACTCCCAGACGCGACGGGAGTGCTGAGGGCAAGCGGTTGCGCTCCTCACCCTCCAAAGACCCCACTCCCAAAAGACGGCGGACTCTTCATAAGTCAGATATTGCCTACGGAATGGATGAGGCCGTCGGACGTGTGCGTGGAACTCATCTCTTGACTGATTCTGTTGATTCGGAGAGGCCGCGAAGTAAGGATGCCGAGAAAACCGAGGAAAATCAGTCGCTAGAACCCGAAGAAAAAGAGCCCCGTCAAAAGTGTCCAACATTTGACGACCTTCTTGCCACCGATAGCGACGGCGAGGAGTGGGACCAATCACCGGAACGCTCACCTTCATCAAAACGGGACGAGCAAGATCGTGACCAGTCTCCAGATTATGAAGGATCGCCTTCTCCAGCTGCTACTCCGTTTAGAGCTGCTAGTGCCCAGCCTAACCCAGTATCAGACCGCAAACCTTCGATCAAGACGCAAGACTTCCTGGATGAAGCTGGTAAGATTATGGCTATGATCCGGAACCAGGTCCGGCAACCTTCATTGCTAGATCCGGTCAGCGAACATGAATCGGGGAACCCGGAGTATGAGGATGATGACAGCTATCAATCATCAACAAAGGAACCCTTTGATCGTCCTCCTAGCCGCGAAAATGCTGCTCCTGTCTTGCGTCCTGGGAGCCAGAAGATGGATCCTGAGATCGCAAATCGGTTACGAAAATACCAAGAATTGGGTGATATGGGCGAGATTATCTCTTCATCGGTGCGTTCAGTGAGCCAAGCCCATGAGGCTATCAAGGAGGCCCAGGAGCTCCAGCAGAAGTTGGACCGGCAGCAAAAGGAGCACCAGGACCAGCTTGAGAAGCAGAAGAAGAAGGAACAACTCAAGAAACATCAGGAGTTACCGCCGAAACCGGCGACTCAATCTCAACCCCTACGGCTGATCAAACCCGCACTGGGAGTGCTTCAGTCGGGTAACTTCCAACGAGGGGCTAGTCGCTTTAGCTTGGCGGATATGCCGACTGATGTGGTATACAGTGATCCGCCTAACATCCAGATCACTCGCAACCCTGACACAGGCGTGCTTAGCCATGCACGAGTGCTCGAGCCTGACTATTCCTCTCATGGATCTCGAGCGTCTCTTACCACCACATCTTCCCGGGCATCCGACTCTAAGAAGACCATTGCTCCCGAAAGTGTGTCTCATTTGATCCCGGACCAGGTTGGGAGCATGTATTTTGATCATGAAAAGAAGATGTGGGTCAAACGAAAAGAATCCACGTCTCATCTTCGTCTGATGACTGGTGATTCTACAAAGATGGCGTCTAGCCGGGGTACCACTGAAATGTCAGCCCGTGGCTCTCAGCCGGCTGCATTGGAAGGAGCGGAGAACTTGCTGCCATCTGATGATAACGAGGAAGATCCGTTTGCGAGTATTCCTGATCTTTCTGTGGATATCAGTGCCGAGATGCAGAACCTCAAGCTGGGAACCGTCAAGGCTAGTGAGCAAGAACAGAAGTTTATAGAGATTAACTCATCGCCCACAAAGACTCCCACTGCAGGCAAAGGCAAGGGCTTTGTGACTTTCTCCCCCGATACTGCCGTAGGAGACAACATGTCGCCCCGTGCCATTGATGAGCTAGTGAAGCTGGGGAGTCGTTCTCCTAGTGGCTCCCTCAGTCCCGAGAGACCGCAGCTGCAAAAGCCTTCGCTCCGTCCCAAGATCTCCATTCCGGTGATTACGGCTGATGGGCCGCTTCCCGACCCGACCAAGGGTTCAATCCGTGGAAAGGCCCCGCAGAAATCGACACTGCCTCTTCCGGAAGAACCAGAACTGCCTACGCCAAAGCCGATTACTGTAGAGAAGACTCCTGTTCACGGGAATAAGCAGATATCACACCCCCCCTTGTCTAACTCAGCTAAGAAGCGGAATGCTATCTCCTTCTCGTCTCCTATTGCCTCGGTTATCCGCGATGTCTCACCTACCAGTTCTGATGATCCCCGTTGGGATCTGCCGAGTGCCCCGCCAAACCACACCTCCGGGCTGGACAACTCTACGCCCGTCACTCCTGGGTCTGGCACCAAACCGGCACTCAAGTCTTCGTTGCGGAAGACGCCAAACTCGAGACCCACTTCTAGAAAAGCATCGATTACTCGCCTTGCCTTTGTTCCGCGCCCCGTTTCTCGTATCGACGAGCGCGAGGAGGACAATAGTAGTAATGGTAATCACTACAGCAATGCTCTTAAGGAGTCTGTCAATAGCTATGATAGCGCGGCTTTTGACGAGGATAAGCAGCTGACCGTTTGTGAAACCAGCATGGTGGAGCATCCTTCTGTTCTTGCTGAGAGGGAGCGGGAAAGACGGGCTGGCACAAGTAGTAGCTTGAGCTTTGTGCTTACGACACCGGCGAACAAGAATATTCATCGCCGCTTTGGAAATGATAGTGCTTCGATTGCCCGGCATGTTGGCAGATTGTCGTTGAGTCCGTTGTCAGAGTTTACGATGCATGCTGACGAGTCGTACGCCTTGGAGGTCAGCTACGTGGTCGGTGACCGTCACCTGAAGACGGGCGATGGGTCAAAGAGGGTTATGTCGATCACTGTTCATGATCTAGTTGAAAGACTGACGGAGGTGGAACCTTCAGTAACATTCTGGGAGGATCTGGAGGATCTCGATCTCCACAAGAACCGCCTGAGCTCGTTGCACATGCTCGACAAATTCTGCGGAAGTCTCATCAAGCTTGATGCTTCCAATAATGCTCTTACGAATCTCGATGGCGTCCCGTCGAGTCTGAGACAGCTGAAGCTATCCCATAATAGCGTTACGGAGATGGCTTCGTGGAATCACCTGATGAACTTGCAGTACCTGGATCTTTCCAACAATGACCTTAAGAGTTTGTCTGCGTTGAGGAATTTAGTACATCTCCGCAGTATCTGCGTTGACAATAACCAACTTACCAGCCTTGATGGCCTCGGCCACCATGATGGCATCTTGAGCATTCGGGCCCGGGGAAACCGGATTACTAGTTTGGACTTCGCCGACTGTGTGTTCCAGCGATTAGAGGATTTGGATGTGGCGAACAATGAGATCTCAGAGGTCAGGAGGTTAGAATTGTTGCCGGCTTTGTCTGTATTGAAGATTCAGGGGAACAAATTGAGGAATTTTGACGTTTCGACCAAAGTTCCCGGGCTTCGTGTACTGGAGATTGGCGACAATGGATTGGCTTCACTGAATTTGAGATATCTTGGGGGACTGCGTGTTCTTCATGCGGATCGCAACTACATCACAAGCCTAGAAAACTCTCACTATGCCCGGAATCTGGACTCTCTGTCCCTGAGAGAACAGCGGGGCCATGAAGTTCTGGACTTGTCCTTCTTGGCACATGCTTACGAGGTGCGCAAATTGTTCTTGTCGGGCAATGCCATTGACAGATTTGCACCGCCCGTCGACTTCCTTAATCTTCAGCTCCTGGAACTCGCAAACTGCGGGCTGCAGGAACTGCCCGAAAATCTCGGGCAATGTATGCCGAATCTCCGGACTATCAATGTGAACTTCAATGCTTTGACAGATCTGTCTCCCTTGATGTTCATTCCGCGTGTCAAGCGATTGCTTGCGGCTGGCAACAGACTTTCAGATGCCACAGCGGTTACCAGATTGTTGACGGAGTTCCCACATATTGCCCGGTTGGATTTGCGGGATAACCCAATGACATTGGGCTTCTATCCGCCTGCTATGCATATTATGTCTCTTTCGCGGTCATTGCCTGACCCCTTCTCCCTTCCCGACGCCGACCTTCCTCGCGACCGGGCATTCGCCGCCCGGTTAGATCGTCTCACCAAGTTACGGAGACGGCTGTATTGGATGGTGCTTGTGGGTTGTTGCTCACGGCTTAAGGTTCTGGATGGCCTTGAGTTTAAGAGGGCGGAGGTGATGGGTCGGGATGCTGTGGCGGAGGAGTTGGTAGAGGAGGGAATGGTGCCGAAGGGGATGGTGAAGTGGGGGGGTATGTTGGAGTTGGAGGAAGGGACGGGGAAGTTGAGGGTAACAGAGGGAGCAGAGGCAGAAAAGGAGGAGGCTAGTGAGTAGTGGCCGGTGGAGGATAGCTTTGGGGGGTAAGGATGGATTTATCTGCATAGGGTAGGGTAGGATTAACTATTTTTGTATCATATTGGATATTGGGTGGGTTTTGCTTTTGGCGTTGGCGTTGGGTTTGATATAGACATGGTCGGTTACAGTAAAAAAGATTGAAGGATTGCTCCTGTTGTACTGAAAACAAAACATTGTTCTTTTTCCGAATTGCTTCGATATTGCATGTGATGATTGGATTTAATGGTGATAACTAGTGTCCAATTCCAGGTCAGAGTCTGATTTAACAATGCCTCATTCAATGAAAACGGCTCGATGGTGTAGTTGATTATCACGTTTATCTAACTGTGACTCTGAGTTGCCTGGACACAAAAGATTGGTGGTTCAGGTCCACCTCGAATTATTTTTGGCTTTCATCTGAGATAGATGTACTCTTGCTTTGAATTGTATTTTGGGGTTATATTTATTAGGGTTATACAGTCGTGAAATTGTTGAGGTGCTTAGGTTAGAAGACAATAACATTGTAAGGCGGTAGGAAGCTAACTTAGAACAAGAGTTGAAGATTTGATGTGTAAATATGGTGTTTATCTTTTGAGTTTAGTGATTCGGTAGATTGTTTGCGAAGAGAAGGGAAATTAACTGATATGGCCATTAAGACCTGGTCGGGATGCACGATGTGCATAGGCGATGTTCCTTTTTTCGTTCGGTGAAGGGTAAATGTGACGGGATAGTAAAGTGAGAGGACAGTTGGAGATGCAGACGACTGTTATTACTTGCAGCAGTGTCCGGCATAGTGATCGTTAAGTTATATAGAATGTATCCCAAAATTCATTGGTAATTATCACCACGATTGGGAACCCATTCCTTTCCTCAAAACTTTTTGTTATCTTCGAGATGCGCCTCGTAACACTATGACTAGTTGTCATGTTCGTGAATTGTTGTAATAAATATCTATTCCTCATTTCTTTCATTGGGCCACAGACCCAAGTAATTGAAAGTAATTGAAACCCCTGTTACCGATGAGGCCCGTCGTGATGTGCTATGACGTTTAGGGGCAGGGTTTGTCTTAAACTAGTGAGAGGGTGAGAGGAGGTGAAGGTATTGGGGGGAAGCTGGGGGATTTACATCATCGGTTCGTGACTTGCATCGTTTCCAGGCTTGTTGTTCATTCTTGGTTCATTTCTTTTCTGGACAATTTTTGCATTGTCCCCCCCCCTTTATTTTTTACTTGAATATATTTTTTTTCTTCAGATTTCACTAGTCACTTTTTGTTTCTCACTGATTAGGAAGGTCTTCTGCTCGGTGGCGATTGGGGAAGGAAGCTACAAGGTTCCCCGCGATTGACTGATTTAGTGACGTTGGTGATTGTTTGAAGGTTCGTGATTCTGGCGGACGCTGGTGGACTACGACAAGTTACGACGAATCTCGACATTAAATCTCACATCTAACATCGAACCAAAAGCACCAACGTTGCACGACTATAAACCTCGATTTGATACTACGATATATACGCATCTATCACCTATAAACCTCTTGGTCAACATAGCTCTTCCATCGTGCTGACCTAACCCACTGGTCAACCTCCATAGAATCCACCCCCGACAACACCACCGCGCCACCGCGCAAAATGTCCCAATCACGCCCCCCAAAAATCCCCGTCTCCTCATCCGTCCCCACATCACCTCCTCTAACATCCCCGACGTCTCCCGTTGCCCTCGCCCGTTCCATCTCCAACCACTCCACCACCTCCACCCGCTCCCACCGCTCCACGCGGCCACGGCGCCGCCGCCCGCCCGCCCCTGGTGCTTCCCTATCAACATCCGCATCAGCCTCGACAAATCTCAGCGACAAATCCTTAACGTCCTTCCCGTCGTTTTCGGGCGAGTCGCCAAGGCTCGGTGACGGGTTTGAATTTGGAAGCATTGGCGGGAACTTGTCGCCGTCAAAGGGGAAGAACCCCATGCGTCCGCCGTTGTCTAGGGCTCGGAGTGCCGTGAGCAATGCGAGGGGCGCTGGAAGGAGTTTGAGTCGGAGTTGCTCGCAGGATCGTTTTGGCGGGGGGTTCATCCCTGTGGTAGCGCCTGCGCAGCCGGTGACGACAGCAACGACAACGACGCGGGGCGGCGGGAATATCACAGCGGCGATTGTGGAGAATCTGATGAAGAAAGCTGTGGAGGATACGGTAGCAAAGTCGGGAATCTCCATGTCGGCAAGAGAAGGCTTATTCGAGGATAATCCGATTGCAATTCAGAAGATTCCTGGGGCGTTGCATCTGGCAGACAACGAGCATATTGAGAGGCTGATTGCGAGGCATGGAGCGGTGGGACTTGTCAGGCAGATTGCAGAGGATTTGGCAACGAGGGACTTGCAAATGGCAGCAACAAGGAGGAGAGCGGAGGAACGAGAAAGGGCATTGCGGAGGATTTGCCGGGAGAGCGGGCTGTCGAACTTGGAGTTGGAGAATCGGCTGAAGGCAGTAGAGGCAGAGATGCGGGCAGCGGAGGAGAAGAAGAGGATAGAAAATCATAGTGTGTTGTCAGGGATGATGAGCGATGCGATGGGGAGCGACTTTATTGGCGATGAGGACACTAGAAACGATGCGACAATAAGAGAGGCGTCAGACCTTGTGGCACAGGTGCAGGCGGAAGCAGAGGCCAAACATCGGCAGACAGGGTCCAAGGGAACGACGAAAGGGTGGAAGGAATACATTTGGGGCGGATCTAAGAAGTCTGAGCTCCCGGTCCCTACAGCCCGGAAAGTCCCTAAGATGAACGAGCGTCGTCTGTCACAGGACGATCGTTTTAACCCCCCCGAGACCGATTCGTCAACAGCGGCATCTGGCCAAGTCCGCTCGCCAAGCCGCTTGTCAAATGCTAGTATAAACACGACACAGAGCGAATCCTCTCGCAAAACATCCCTTGCCTTACTTGCGTTACGGTTAGTCGTTGGGGAACCGCGGGATCCTGATTCCCCTCGAGGCCGCTCTAGAACAGCGGCTTCGAACCTGACGGCGGAACATAACACGGCAAAGGCCCGACCATCTCCGGCGACGAAAGCTTTGTCTAAGCAACTGACAACTCAGGGATCAATCAGTTCTTTGAATTCGGCCAAGTCGAGAATGGCAGAAGGCTCGAGAAGAGGCCCTGTGGCGGTGGGGATAGCCGGAAGGAGTCAGTTACCGGAGAGGTGGGATACCATGAAAAACAGCCCACCAGGGGGTCAGACGGCAGTTTCTGCAGATGAGAATTACGGGCCAGTAGAGATGGATACCATCTTGCCGCCGGATGAACAGCCACCGACGTTGACACGCATCTACAATCGGTATGCGATCAAGGAGAATCTACTTACCGATCGCTTCGGGTTCATCTATGACCAACGGCGCAAGAAGAGACAGCGGGAGGCGGCGCTGATGGCGCAGCAGATTGCCAAAAATGGAAAGAAACCCCAGGAAATGCTGACCAATAACAACTCTCGTGTCTCCGGACACGTCGCTGATGATCACGAGGAATCTGAAGTTGGATCGATGAGACCAGGTAGTCCAGAAGCGGAGGCCACTGGTGACGATGCCAGCAGCATAAAGGGGGGATGGCAGGATTATCTCCGAGTGGCCACGTTCCCCACGGAATTGTTGGCTCATACGCCGTCGATGAGTGGAGCGGCTGTAGAGGTCACGGAAGGAGACACTGAGAGACTTGGAAAACGGAAGGGCGGGTTTGCTCCAGGGCGAGCTGCGGTTACAACGAGTGGCAGCGAGGAGGATGTCAGCCGGATGTCTGGAGAAACTGAGACTTCGACTACAGAGACTCCAGAAAACTCGCCCACTGCTGCCGATGTCCCCGCCGCTGATGACACCGAGCCGGTCAAGATGCTCTTGAAGCAGCTTTCAGATATGCATGATCAGCTCCAGCGGGAACGCGAGGTCCGGTGGAATGAATTCTTGCGCAAGGTCCGAGCTGAGCGCAAGAGAGAAGGCGAAGCAGCTGTAGCCGCTGCTGCTGCCGCAGCCGATGCCCGCTTTAAGGCTCCGGCTGTCATCTTGCCGGAAGCTAAGTTAGCCGACGGTGAAATAATTGGCATCGCCGGGCTTGGAAACAAGGGCAAGGTTGGTCGGGCAAAGTGGAACGAGTTCAAGGCATTGGTCCTCGGAGGCATTCCCGTGACCTACAGAGCCAAGATTTGGGTGGAATGCTCAGGTGCCACGGAGTTGAAGGTGCCGGGCTATTACGATGATATCGTAGCGCAGGGAGCCCAGGGCCTGGATGAGTCGGTGGTTTCGCAGATCGATATGGATATACGGAGGACGCTGACAGACAACATCTTTTTCCGGAAGGGACCAGGTGTGGATAAGCTGAACGAGGTTTTGCTGGCTTATGCTCATCGGAACAAAGATGTGGGCTATTGCCAAGGCATGAATCTCATTGCTGCCAATCTGCTGCTTATTACTCCTACTGCTGAAGATGCCTTTTGGATAATGTCTAGCATCATCGAGAATATCCTTCCCGAGGGCTACTATGACCACTGGCTCCTGGCTTCCCGCGCCGACCAACATGTCCTCCGTGAATACGTCGCCACTTTGCTCCCGCGTCTCTCGGCACACCTCGATAACCTTAACATCGAACTCGAAGCCCTCACCTTCCAGTGGTTCCTCTCCGTTTTCACCGATTGTCTCTCGGCAGAAGCCCTCTTCCGCGTCTGGGACGTCATCCTCTGTACTCAAGATGGCTCCACTTTCCTCTTCCAAGTTGCTTTGGCGTTGCTCAAGCTGAACGAGCAGGCGCTGTTGACTTGCGAAGGGGCCGCGGCGGTGTACACGTATATCAACCACCAGATGACAAACCACGCGATTAGCATTGATGGGCTGGTGAGGGCGAGTGAGGGGTTGAGACGGGTGGTTAAGCGGGAGGACATGGAGGAGAAGAGAAAGAGAGCACAGGAACGGGAGAGGAATGTCCTGAAGGAAAGGGAAGAGAGACTAGCGGCGATGGCGGCCAAGAATGGCAGCGGGAGTGGAAGTAGAAGTGTTTCAGTCATTAGTTGAGGTCGGAGTTCTTTTTTTGTCGATGATGATACCCAAGCATAGACAAGTCTATTAGCGATTTTATTATTTTTATAATTGTTTTAATGGGGTTTTCGATATTTAGGTAGATGGGGTTATAAACATTGTGAATATATATTTAAACATGGCGAAAATCAAAATAACCCGAAACAAATCAAACACCGAGACATCACGGCTAGAAACATCCGGTCGGTTCTCCCGTGTTCTCCACAGTTATCCCCGCATTTATACTCTGTCTCCGTACACATATATTTATAACTTGATCTTGGGCGCCACCAACCCCCTTGACGAATAGTCCTTCTCCAGCTTCGCCATAATCTTCTTCTCCCTCTCTTCCTCCTTATCCCACCCCTGCTCACTCAACATCGGCAGCACTTCCCGATACATTTCCATCTTCACCAGCCCGTAAACCCCACTCCGTCCCTTCTCGGTTAACCGTCTGCTACCAACCAATTCCAATGCCTCGTTAAGGCCACCGAGGACATCGACGATGCCGAGACCGAGAGCCTCGGACCCAGGGATCCGCTTTGCCTCGAGGAGAAGCGTACGGTAGACAGTAGCGGGTAACTTGATGCGGAAGATTGCCGACATCGGCGGCTTGAGCGGGACGCCAATGTTGAGTTCATTAAGACACAGAAACCCCCGCGACGGATTCATCACCCGATAATCGCAAAACATCACCGTCATCAGCCCACCAGCAAAAGCATGCCCATTGATAAGGGCCACAATGGGCATCGGGTAACTGGCAAGGCGAGCCCACAGCCGGTAGAGCCCGCGGGTCCAGTAGTCGCGGCCGATGGCGATGACGTGCTGGAAGTCAAGGCCGTTGCAGAAGAATTTGGGGATGCCGGAGGTGAGGATGACGACGCCGATGGGGTAGCGGGCTTCGAGGATATTGAGGGCTTCGAGGAGGGCGAGGCAGACTGGGAGGGTGAGGCGGTTGTCGGGGGCGGAGGTAAGGGTGAGGAGGTAGCAGGTGGGGGCGGGCTCGGTGAGGAGGAGAGTGCCGGAGGGGTAGTCGCCGTGGGCGGGGATTTTGATCGTGAAGAGTTGGGCCATTTTTTTTTTCTTTTGATTTTATTTTTCTCTGGTTATTTTTGGTCCTGGTAGTGGGGTATGGGCTATCAAGAAAAAAAAAATAACAGCAGTATACAGTAGACGAAGACTGAAAAAAATAAAAACAACAATAATGGAAAAGATGCAGAAGACGAGGCGCGAAATACAGGTGGCTCAGTTTGTTTTGTTTTGTTTTGCGACAGTTACATTTGGCGTCGTTGGAGTTCGTTTTCTTTTGTTGTGTGGAGAGCTCAGCTTAGCCGGGGCCCGAGCCCGCGCCAATCACATGTTCCATCAATTGATAATTACTGTTTAATGTACCTTCCAAGCCAGACCAACCGCGGCTCTGTTATCTGCAGTACGTACCTAAATACATGGTAATATCTGAAAATGCAGTTGATTAGGTAACTTCGCAAAGTATATCTACAGTAGTATTCAACATAGTACGAAGAAAACACCATACTCTCACATTTGACGATCAAAAAAAAGCATCTTTGTCAACTCATTTATTCATTGTTCTTTCCCCCAACGTTCGCAAAGGAACAATGACAGGGAAGGAGCTTGCGGAATTGAGAAAACATCTACAAGTGGCTAACAGCTGTTGCAGGGCAGTTAATGTGGGTTGACACTTGGCAAGAAACAACACCATCGCAACATCAATTGCGCACAGTTGTCGCATCGATCGTCGTGGAACGAGGTACCTGATATGTGTGTGGCTATTGAGTCTGGTGACCTATTGAACTAGGCCCCTTTCTATACATCCAGTGGCTTCTCTATATACATTGATAACTTAATTCTCAATTCCTTCTCTTTCCACGTTCAAACCCCAACACCATTTCAACCTCTAACATCTCCTCCTGCCACCTATTATGGCTGTCACCAACGACCCCTCGCTCCAAGAAGCCGCTACTAACTTCCTCTCCAAATCTACCTCCTCCAGCCCTCGCACCTTCATATTCCTCCACCCTGACCTTGGCATCGGCGGCGCCGAACGTCTCGTTGTTGACGCCGCCGTCGGCCTCCAAAACGCCGGCCACAAAGTTATCCTCTTCACTTCTCACTGTTCACCCTCTCACTGCTTTGATGAATGCCGCAACGGAACCCTTGATGTTCGCGTCCGTGGCGACTGGCTACCACAAGCAATCTTTGGCCGCTTCTTCATCCTCTGTGCCATCTTGCGCCAGTTGACGTTGATTTTGCAGTGTTATTTCACCGGCGAGTTCGACGAGATCAAGGGGGATACCTTCATTGTTGACCAGTTGAGTGCGGGGTTGCCTGTGTTGCAGTATCTCTGGCCGAATATGGGCATCATCTTCTACTGCCACTTCCCCGACAAACTGCTGGCCCTCGATCGGTCAAACCCGCTCAAGAAGCTCTGGCGCATTCCCTTCGACTGGCTCGAAGAAGTCTCCACCTCCTACGCCCATGCCATCGCTGTCAACTCCTCCTTCACCAAATCTATGGTCGAAAAGCATCTCCCCCTTCTCGCCACTCGAGACCTCCGCGTCGTCTACCCTGCCCTCGAACTACCTACCGAGAAAAAGCTCAACCTCACCTGGCCCGATGAGAAGCTCCTTCTATCCATCAACCGCTTCGAGCGCAAAAAGGCCATTGACCTTTCCATCAAGGCCTTCGCCGCCCTTCCGCCAACCACAAAGTTGCAAACCCGCCTCGTCATCGCCGGCGGCTACGACACCCGCATTCCCGAAAACGTTGAGTACCACAAGGAACTCTGTGCTTTAGCCGAGTCCTTTGACCTCGACCACACCACCGCCTTCACTATCGACGAGGCCCTCGCCGTCCCGCCCGTCTCCAAGTCCCCCATCCTCTTCCTCCCTTCTGTCTCATCCGAGCTCAAGGCTGCCCTTCTCAACCGGGCTCGCCTCCTTCTCTACACGCCCCCCCATGAACACTTTGGCATCGTGCCTCTCGAAGCCATGAACACGGGAACCCCCGTCCTCGCATGTAACAACGGTGGGCCCATGGAGACTATAGTTGACGGGTCCACTGGGTGGCTTCGCAATCCTTTGGATATCCCTGCGTGGACTGAAGTGCTAGCGGCCACCTTGGACGATTCACCACAGACGGTGCAGAGACTGGAATTGATGGCAGCGGCGGGGAAGAAGAGAGTGGAGAGATTTGGGGTGCCCGAGTTGGCTGAGAGATTGGGGAGGTTGGCGCGGGATGTGGAGGATACGCCTAAGAGACGGACTCTGTTTACTAGTTTCTTGAATATGGTTGGTATTGTATTGACCTTTTTATTGGGCCTGTTGGTAGCCAAGGTTTTGTTTCCTTGAGATGTACAACTATTGTAGAATAATAGAGATACTAGTATATACATGCGCATCTAATATTTTCATGTAAGACTTTGATTGTCAGGCATAAAGTAGATTATAATTATTCAATCACAATACCACACAACATTCATCCTGATTATAAGAAACTAACAAGTTTTTTTTTGGAGAAGCCGCCAAAAGAGCACGTGTCATGCCCTCTTGAATCCAAATCAATTCCATTTTTAAATCCACCTGTTCCACCACCTAGTAAGAAAATATATAATGCAGCAATGAGCAGAAGAGATAAGTAAACAAAAACATGGAACAGATCTGCTCAACACAAAAGACAGAAACCCTTGAAAAATGATCTCGAGACAAAAACCAAAGTGATAGAATAAGAAAACTCGACAACAGCTGCTGCTGAAGAAGAGAATAAAATCGAGGCGAATGTCGTCGTAAGTGGTTATATTGTGCGGCCGAATGATAGTTGCGACACGCTGATCACTCATGGAAGGAAAATGAAGTCAATAAAAAAGAAAAAAAAAATAAAGACAAAAGGTACGTGATGAGGATGCAAGTCATATGTGTATGAAGTGGTATAGTGCAAGAAAGTCATCAAGACATACGAACCGGCCCGAGGGCAACCGGTCCTATGTTAGCCATAACGAGAATGAAACCTTTAAACTAAAGAAACGAGATAGGTAAAAAAAAAATAGCCACCGGGTAACAAATAAACAGAGAAAACAAGAAACATAGATGCAATCATGCCATTACTGCGAACAGTCCACCTTCTTAGCAGTATCACTGCTGCAGATACTGGCATTGGTGTCACGACGACGAGGAGGGAACCTGGGGTGATAAGTAGTCTCTGGAAGTCTACTCCTTCTCCGCATAGGAAGCGTCAGGCCCTCGTCGCTGTCGGAGTCGTCTGCATCATCCGCCTGGTCTTCATCCTCCATGCTGTGGCCCCGAGTTGAATGAGCATTCTTAGCATTATCAAGCTGAATTTCCCCAGCAGAGGTGCGAAGAGGGCCGTTGATAGAAACAAGATGAGAGACATGTGATTGCTGGTCAAGCTGAACAGGAATGATGTTCTCCGAAGGTTCAACGTCAAAAACGCCAGACTCAGTGCGATCCTTAGCCAAGGCAGGCGGAGTCATGGAGTCAGTAGTACGATATATCTTGCTGATAGCTTCTGTACTGATCTCATCACCCTCATTATCAAGATCGACAGAGACAGAGCTAGCGCCACTCAAAAGAGCAGGCAGTGAGGGATCAGATTGATAGGCAGTGACATTGACACGGCTAACCTGTTTTGAGCACTGACCTTCGTCAGCCAGTGAATCAGTGCTGCTCATAGACATATCGGCAGCACTAGCTTCAGCAGACTGAGTTGATTTGGTGCCAGTCAAGGCTCTACTACGAGAGGTCGCCATGAATAGACCCTCATCTTCATCCTCCTCTTCGTCCTCCGAGTTGCTGTGCGACGTCAGATTGTCAGCAGTCGCGGGCTCGCCATGCAGTGACAGGCCAGACTCCCGCGCCTCGGGGATAGTGGGCGTAACAGGAACGCTGGGAGTCATACGATGAGCAGTGATGGGACGAGTGTCAACCTTGGGAGAAGCGGGGACTGAGTGCTTGGCATCAACTGCAGTTAAGCACAGGAAATTATTAGTGCCTTTGGACGAAGACACAGTAGTGTAGTGAGAGCGGCTGAGATCAACAGACTGGATAGTACGGCCATGCTGAGAGCGGCAAGGGCTAGACGGTGCCGTAGCGTTAGCAAGGGCAGCTGCATGCACTGCAGCAATGGCAATAGGAGATTGAGAGCGAACGGTAGGGACGTGACTGTGGGTAGCGCCACGAGTTCTAGAAGTGGAGTGCATGGCAAGACCATCATCAGAATGATCATCTGCACTGTCAAAGACAGGTCGGTTAAGGGCATTTTCATGCGAAATAACAGACGCCCGATCCAAAGCATGACCAGACTTAGACTTGCTGTGGGAATTGCGGTGCGACCGCAAAGAAGCAGAGTGCCGCAGGTCCGACATGCGGCGACGAGGAGGCTCTTCGAGCGACTTTTCCTGAACCTGTTCGCGACTCATACCCGGTGCATTAGAGTTGTAATGAGTCGACATCTCAGGAAGAATACTAGCTAACTGGTCGAATAGCGAGCTGGTGCTCTGTGGACTTAGTGGAGAATTCACAGACATGCTGTTGACCAAAGGATGGGGTTCATCAGGGCGAATGCTCCGGCGGCGGCCAAGAGGTCCATCGCGAGGCAAAACAGAACCTTGAAGGTGTGACCGGAGATCAACCGACGATCCAGCGTTACTGCTCGGAGCCCGACGCCTGGTCTGCTTGGCGTCGCGCTCCCCCCCGCCTAAAGGGTGGATGACCTTGCCAACCTTAGCCACAGTTTTTTTGACCACGGAACGAGCGCGTTCAAAAAAGGTGAGCGGCACAACGGCATCATCAAGTTCATGGTCATCAACTTGGATGCGACGGCCTTCAGAGGGCTTGGCAGGATCTGTCTCCTCAAGCCAAACTTCGGGGTTCGGGATATCACAAAGAACCCAGGGATGACGCTTGATCTCATGAAGACGAATACGCTTCTCGGGGTTCTTTGTGAGCATACGACTCAACAAATCTCTAAGCTCAGGCTCGACCTTTTCATAGACGAGATCATTGTCATCTCTGAAAGGGGCTCGATTTTGACGCTGAAACAGTGAAGAGGTGGTAGGGGTAGTGGTAGGGTCAACAGGAGCAAGGCGGATATCGGAAAGGTATGGTTCCTCAGTAGCAATCTTCCTGAACATTTGGTACTCATCTTCGGCCAGGAAGGGAATACGGGCGTAAATCAAGCAGTACAAGGTAACTCCAAGCGACCAAACATCAATCTGCTCAGACACCTTGTATGCTTCGGCCGCATTGGGATCGGTGTAACACAGTTCAGGTGCGAAGAAAGCAGGCGTACCAACAGTCTTGGAGAGTTCGCGGTCATCATCAAAATCAATAGCTTCGGATTCGGAAAGAGTACCCTCATCTTCTCCATCTCTGATAGGACGACCAAAGTATGAAACCCCGAAGTCAGAAATTTTGACATGCCGATCACGTGTCCACAACAGATTGGCAGGTTTGATATCACGATGGATGATACCTTGGTAGTGCAAGTACTCCAGGCCCAGCACCGTGTCACGGAACGCAATACGAGCACGTTCATAGGTAAAGCAAGGAACATAAGAGAAATCATCAGCAAAAGGGTCATGGGTGACAAGACCCGGCTCAAAATCGTTTGCAGAGAAACTAGACAGAACGGAAGCAGGACGGCTTAAAGTGCTGTTACGATGACCACGATGCGATTCCATGTCCGACCCTTCGGGATCATAGACGACACTCTTAGCGACCACGGGCTCCTCATTGATCTGCATCGTCTTCATGATGCCGGTGTTGTAATGGCGAACAAGGGATGAAATAGACTGGTTGCGAGATGGAGTCCGAGAGGTAGCACGGGAGGCGGCAACGGAGCTGGGGAATGAAGTGGAAAGGCTTAAGCCGGGCTCCAAGCCGGCAAAGTTGTGAGTTGAGTAATCACGGGACATGGCCACACTACTGGTATCCTCGTGGTCCTCAACTGAGACCTCGTTGATCTCTCTCTCCATGGAAGGCCAGTATTCTCCATGATCATCTTGGCTGTGGCTACCGATGCGCTCCTCCTCTTGCTTGATCCTATAGAGATCGCCAAGGTGTTCTTGAAGACGTTGTTGACGGAAAGCCTTGTCATCTTCGTCAACTATAGACCCAGAGTTAATGTAAGGGCACACACGCTTACGCTCGTGGTCACAAACGTGAGGAAGACCCTTCTTACGCCAAACAACCTCACCAATTTCGAGGTATTCAAGAACCATGTAAATCTTCTTGAGTTCCGGGTCATCAATGACTTCCAACAGTGCGACAATGTTGGGGTGCCGGATTTTCTTGAGAATGGCAATTTCACGCATATTTCTACCGCTATCGTTGCTCTGGGCAGTAAGCTTTCCAAGTCTCCGCTTCTTGCTGAAACGAGGAATGATCTTGATCGCGACGGTCTCACCCGTTTCGGTGTTGACAGCACGCTTAACCTTGCCATGAACACCACGACCAAGCTCTTTCACAACGTGATACTGGTTGATAAGCTTACGTCCGCCCTCGTAGTACTTGAACGCTTTGTTGGTTCTGAAATACATGGTTAGTTCACGAAACAGAACAACGCAACTTTGCAGTTACTTACTCTCTGACTACATGATTCTTGGTGGTACTAAGGTAAGGAGTGGAGATGCCGGAAGGCGATGTAGATTCGACAGGAGAAGAAACGATATTTAAAGTAAGATTACTGTTACCGGATGAAGTATGCCTGGGAATGGGAGGGCTGAAGCGCCTCTGCGACAGACTCGGGGATGCCACTGGAACAGGCACCGAGCTGGAAGAACTAGACGGAGAAATACCATTCTTGGTGGCATTAGCTTCCAAGATGTCGAGAGGCTGGCCTGGCTTATGCTGCCGCGATGACGGAGGGTGAGGTGGCTCCATGGCGGCGAGAAGATCTGATGCGTCCCTGGTCGTATGATGACGACATGCTGGACTGAGTAGAATGGGAGTGACTCCCGGGGGTGGGGGTGCGGAGGCAACCCAAGTCTCGAAGTTAAAACCTAAGAGCTAAAAATTGCTGGTTTGCGACAGTTGACGCGGGATTGATATAACGGAAAAGACCGAAGGTTGTTTTGATCTGTATTAAACGCGGCGAGATATAGGACAGCCGAGTGGGAGTGTTCAAGTCAGAAGACAAATAAAGTTGAAGATTGTCAAGTGGTTGTGTTCCAAAAGGTGTCGAGTGGGTCAAGTTATAAGATCTCCGGCTTGTGTAATAAACCACAAATGAGATGGAAAATGCGGAATTGTTGACTAAACTTGGTGATGGGGACACAAGATTAATCCGACGCTTTCCCAAAAAGACAATCGACAGGTGAGATTTGGAAGCACGACAAGAGGTGGTGGTAATTTAGTATGTGACACTGTAAATGGTAATAGTCGCTGGTCAATCAAGTGTTGGTGGAAAAGGAGCGACATCAAAGGAATGTCAAAAGACGAAAGCAAACCGGCTAACAAATCGAAAGAAATATGCAAAATTAAAAAGACAAAAAAAAATGAGCAAAAGGTTGAAATAAGGTAGTTACGATGATGTAGATATCGAAATCCGTGGATATTCAGGAGGGTGTTCAGAAGAATGAAGGAGGTGGGAAAGCTTTTACCTAAAAGGCATCCTGGGCAAGAGCAGACGAGAGCAATTGCTTACAGCCCGCAGGATTTGTGCGGTAGCGGCCAGGTGTATGTATTGAGGCGAGGGACCAGGAACACCAAGAATAGAGGGGCAAGAGAAGCCTGAACAAGGAGGGGGGCTAAGCCGTAAGCAGTTGGACGGAATGTTAGTGCCAGACTCTCAGGTGGAAGCAGTGGAAAATTAGGCCAGGAATAGAGTCAGAGTCGCCTGTAGTTGAGCATACCCCCTTCCCCGCCCCTAATATGAGGTGTCTGCCAAATGATGAGCCAAGCCAAATACATGCAGAAATAGGGTGACACTGTGCTGCAAGTGGTTGTGAATGTGCTTATCTGTAGACATGTAGACAGTGCCAGGTGCGTACAAAAGAGGAGGTACTGTGGAGTTGTCTATCACAGGGGGTGGATGTAACCTATGCGGTCTGCTCTTCTCCGAACAATTTGTTTCTTTGGACTTTCCCGGGCCTCCATCTGCCCCCCCATTAGAGATTGATATGTTCCGCCAGATATCAATCAATATTGTTGTTCATCATAATCAAATTCATTCATTGTGACCAAAAACTTAGCTGTTCATTACATCAAGATGCTGTGCTATCAATACCAGTGGCTGTCTGATACACAACAACCGTGGTTTTGCCCATCATCACAATCAATCCTACATACTGCTGTGTCGTCTCAGATGTAAAGTAGAGACTCTGTAAGTAGGATACTACACATCATAAATATTGGTATCATCGAATCGAGCCCTCCAGGTATCCAGTGTGTCCGTAAAATACCAAAAGGAGAAATACTTGTCATGTCATCCACACCCAATCCTTTTGTACATTGCACCATAGCGATGTCGCCTGCGTTTTCATCTCAGGCGAGGTTTGCATCGTGGATATGAGGATTTTGGAAATCAAACCAGCATCGGGATTTTAAATTGGGAAACCAGGCCACTGAAACGTGATTCTGAACTAGCAACGGGAATGAAAAAAAATCTCACAATGATTTGTTCCCCCCACCTAGAGATACAGGAACACGAAGTACTTGGCAAATGGAAGGGTCTTGCCTAGTATCTTCTCCCTTTATGTTATCACAGTGCCCCTCTATCGATCAGTGCTTCGACTCTCCTCTTATAGTACATTCTCCCGATTTTCCCCTCCGAGCCAACGAAGCAAGAATATCCTGCCCACGTTCTCCATCGATGTATACAGCCACATCGTACCCATTTCTGTCTCGAGCCAAAGTATCATGACCGACAAGATCTAGCCACACCCTCTATCCCTTGGCCTTCCCCTCCATTAACCCCGGCTACTGACAGGCCATCTGCCTACACAATGTGCGTATTCGTCTAGTGATTGTGCATAAAAACCGAGCTACGATCCAGATCAATGCCTACAAGTTCCGCGGTCGACCCCCCCCCATGCGGTAGTTCTAACAGAGTTCCAATGGGTAGATGGGTAAACTGACAAGACAGAATATGCTTGCATAGTGAAGATATCGTGAGGTCACGAGACCGTTTTGTGCAGTCTTCCTTATCGATGGAACCCCTCATTTTGACAGCGATTAGATTGTGGAATTTTGTGTCTTGTCGCCAACATTCCTTTTTTAGTCATAACATGATGGTGATATATATCAATCTGTCTGGCGTTATTGCGCAACACGGTGCCACAATTAGAAAAATAATAACTCCTAAGGGTTTCCACCAGCGTGTCGTTTGTTCCCATGGAATATCAGGCATGAAAATGGTTTCTGGAGCTCCTTGAATTCATGCTTTCATGTTTCTCATCAGTGTGCCGCCGCGTGGACCATCACCAAGAAATGTCAACAGGGAGGTAGGGAGGGGCACATAACACACACTTGGACTGTGTTACAGCCAGAATGACATCAAAATAGATGGCAGAAAAAGCACGTTTCTTTTTCCCGTGATTCACAACGAGGATATGCGCGGCGAAGTTCAAGGAATTATCGGTATATATGCATAAGGCTGCAAAAAAAAATTTCCACTCGATGACCAACCCTCTTAGACAACTTTCCCAGCATCATAACTAGAGTTCTCAGTGTTGACCAGAGTCCAATGTTGTTGATGCTGATCCCCCCGCCATCCACAATTGCCATGCGCCTTGCAATCCAACCAGAGACGCTTATGCACTCACACTCTGAGGCTCTTTTGTTTTCTTTTGCTTTTGTTTACGTACTCATAATTGATCATCACTGTAGTTTACACTGTAGCCGATCATTGACCCAAACGGCTTACAGCCTGAATTATCTTCAACCGAATCTAAATAACCTCTAAACCCTCTGCTTGGCACTCGCCGCCGCCCAGACCTAGCCCCAAGGACGGCACACCAAACAAAACGGTCGATCTCTATCCAACCCAGGGCCTCCCCCCAGTGTCGAGGAAATCAGATACTGTGAACCTACATGATGCAAGTTACCCTTCACGGCAAAAGAAAAGGAAGACGAATCAAAGTGAAGCTATTCCCAAGTGCCTCCATCCACCAAAATCCCTCTAGAATTTTCGATGTTTCTGTTCTAGACCAACGCCTTGACATCTGCATCTGCAATGGTGACCCATTGTCACAACCGATGCCATCAGCTCCAATCCAATAAAAGAAAAAAAAAATGAAGCGCCAACAATATGTCAATATCTGCCACCACTCGGAAACAAGCAGTGGAAAAGAAGTTTGTAGAACTTGCCATGAACGTTCTATAAGGACGGTTGGTCAATATCTAGCTAAGGGAGTTTTGACCCAGGGATGAAAAATGAGGTCGCATTAAGGCGATGCTGGTGGTTCATGCAGAAACATCACTGCGAGACTCATACAAAACGTCCAGGTTCATTATTGGCATTGTATCAAGCCCCACCATGTCGTCACCATTGACTATTTAGATATCAATTCCCAACCACAGCCCATCCGTCCCCATGTCGCTATCCCGAACTCAAATCATTGAATGCAGCCGTTAAAACCTTTCATTTGCAACCCTAATAATTTTAATCTAGTGTCTATCTCTTGACACCAGTCCTAGAGTCCGGTCTGTCCTACTTTAGGCTTCCCATCGGGACTCCCAGTGCCACAAACAACAGTCTCTTCTTGTTGTTTATGGTCTCACAAAACCTTCCCGTCATCTTATTCCCCCCCATAACTTTGTCTCCACCCGACAAGAATGTCTCTTGTGTCACTATGTTTCTTGTTCTTGTGTAGCACTTCTCAGAAGTCAAAGATAAGGAGCTGATCAAGACAGTTGCAACGGAACAGTGGGGCTACTCTATCTATAACCCCTATAGACCTGTCTACAATGTTCTCTATGTTTCCTCCATCTCACTTGAATCCATTCAATTAATCCATCTTTTCTCTATTTCGTCAACTTGCATCCCAAAGTCTGATGTCAGTTCTAGGAATAAGAATTACATTTATTCTACATGACGGTCCCGTCTCAGCTTCAAAAAAAAAGGCACCACCGAAGACGAGCGAAATGAACCTAACTGATGCCAAGAAGTCTGTTTACCTGACATTCGCCCCCGCACCTATCAAGACAGCCAACAGAAAAATCCAGCAAAATCGGTCGCCCCACCAGCCCCACTCTGGGATTATCCCAAGATAGCGCAGCTGCGTAACATCTTACCAGGAACAACTCACATTGCACGTATCTACGTATCAACGTATCGAATTACGACATTCAAGTTTGAGATCTTTTCAGGCAGCGACGGGGGACAGAAAAAGAAAAAAGAAAAGTGACTTTATTTCAAGGGCCATACAATGGATGCTTGATGATATGCAGGTCGTACCCAATGGTGGAGACCCACATACATATTGTATGTACTGAGAGGTGCAGCTGGAGGGGAGACGAAATGGGAGCGGAACGGTGCAGCGCCAGCACATCATTTTAGATAAGAGAGTCAAACCTTTGGGTGTTTCTTTCAATATGGTGGTGACTATAGGGATGGGTGAACCTAGCAGTGGACGATCACTTACACCAGCAGGCAGGTGTCGCAAGCTGAATGGGTTACTTTCAAATCTAAAAAGAGGACGTTAGGTCGAGTTTGAGATGTGCATCTAACTTCTAAATGTCATCCGGTCAATCCGAACCGGAGTCCCTTTTCCTCGTCACTTGAAGATGAAGATTTTTACCAAGGTTAAACTCAATCTCCAACTGAGTCAGTTGACGGGTGGTTCTCCATTTTAAATGATCGACACTTATTGCCACTGAGGCTCAAATGCTAATAATTAACTTTTACCTTTTTGGGACTAAAATGTAAATCATCATTGGAGTTTAACTAAAATATAGTGGGTAGGGTTAGGATATCAAGGACATTTGATATTGAGGCTGATGTTTCTGTTTTAAGGTCGTTCAAGGTTAATTCCATTGCAGATGAGGGGCCCCGTTGGCTAGAGATTAACAGGAAAGCTAATAGACACTATGGGTATTGCTATAGATGCAAAAGGCGAAAGACATCGAGTGGTATATACATGGCATATATGTGCCAAGCATATGCTCACTCATATTATACATAACTATATATATCACCAAGTGTCCTGTTTCTTCTCATGGGCTATCTCTTTTTCTCCATAACTCCTCAGTTCTCTTCTCATTCCGAATAGCAGCTGGCCCAGAAAGGTAACGGAGGCCACTCCTCCGGCACCCCCTTACGTGGCCCATCTACATCTCCGAGCCGCGTTAGGCCAGAAAAGAAGAAACAAGGATATGGAGTAGACAGATGGAGGAAGGACAATGGCCAGTGGGGACCGTCTACATTGGTTATTTATTCGTTTGGGCGGCTAGCGTCGCCTGACTAGGCGGCTCGTAATGTTGATGGGAGGCTGAAGCGATGAAGGAGGAGGGAGGGAGAGAAGAGGGTGTATCCATTTGGGTTTTATGTTGGTGTTTTGCGGCGGGGAGATGAGGGATTATGGCCATGAGGGCGGAGAATTGTACATTATGTCATGGTTATATCAGTGGCGGATTAGAGACACTGAGGGTGTCTTGTGTCTGCTGGCCTCAATGAAGCGGCAAAGTGCTGAGTATGAGGAACTAACAGATGGGGTTTTCCCCCATGGCAAAGAGGAAACGATTATCCGGATGTTTCAATTTCGAGCCTCAAGAAACTCCAAATGCATGCCAAGCCCCCATCTGCACATACCGACCCTCCTACAGGCCTGAATAGCTGGCTTTTTTTCGACTTTATTGGTCTAAACAAAGCTCTCAGCGATTCTCAATTTCCTAACCAATTGACGCTTACACACCTTAGAACCCATCCCGACTTTTTCACCAATACATTCAGATGTTCCCCAGTGGTTTATCACCTATTACTGAAGACTTCGTTTATATTGCTGTTTCTATTCCCAATGCTCATATCTGCTAGGTAGTATACTTTGAGGAAATATTAATGACTCAAGCGAGAAAGCTCTAGTGTGAATGGTGCTTGATAATTGTTGATTATTTGGGATCGAATATTATGGCAAAAAGGCTAAAGGGCTGGACTTAAACAATGAGTGTAGTTGGTAAGATGTCATCTGGGGTAGAAGGTTGTATTGAGTGGGGTCCATGTATAACCCCAGTATACCCTAAATATACCGACGTAATTTTTTCAAATCCGTGGTTCTAAATATTGTAATTTCGAATTGTTTTTGAGTTTCCATCGGAAATTACATATTAAAGACTTCGCATAGCTCAAACATAGAGTTACACTTTTATTTGCCCAGCCCGATCCACTGTCACTTTACGCAACTAACGTACCCTCGGCGCCATTTTGCTCCCCCCTCCCCTTCATGGTCCATCTCGGCGGTATATCACAGGCCCAGAATCCATCAATGATACCCTCCAGACTTTATCAATGGTGAGGATTTCGGTGACGAGCAGGGGGTTACGGATAAATAGAATGTGTAAGATATTTAAGTATGTATCTACAAAAAAAACATGGTGTGGATTAGGGAAATAAGTCTAGTTGGGGGAAGGATGATGTGATAGTGATAGTCTGGGGTAGACGAATTCAAGAAGCTATATTAATTGATAAGGGATTGGTACATATTTATGAAGATGGTGATGTCAACGATACGGGATAGGCTCACTTTAATTTCGGAGACAGGTTTCTATTTTTCTCACAATCCTAACTGTGGAAGAATAGAAACGGCTATAAGACTTCCAATTCCAAAGCATCTCTCACGCCACCATATTGCCCCACACACTGACTTACACACGAATCCCTACAATTACCTCACTTCACTTCACTTCACTTCATCTACACTACTACAACTGCAGGTCTTTCTGTAGTTTCTTTTTTTGTTCCCTTCTGAAAAATAGCTGCCCTTACTGTAATTGTGACCTCACTAGCCACACGAAAGGATAGTGACTATTATTTTCTTTTGTTTTTCTTCTTTTCAAGCCATTGATGCCCAAAGGCGGTCTAGCTTGTTGCATCCGGTGGTTGTAAAAGTACAGTCGCCACAGCCCCACCTTTTCTCACCAGACTCTAAGATCTAGGGTATATTTCCCTGAGTTTACAAAGTGAAGGACCACGTACAGAAATCTCACGATCTTTTCTCTTCTTTGATTTATGTAGTCGGGTGCCTGTTCCTCTCTGGTATGAGACAACATCTATTTTTGAGTAATTATTACTGGGACGAGAACTCTGTCAAGCGTCTACGTTTCGGTCCTCACTGCAGATGATGTGAGAAAATGAGAATTCATCTCTGAATTTTTTGGGGTTCTTTTTGATTTCAAAAGTCTATGCTTTTCCATAGAATCAAATACCCCTCACTCCATATAATCAGATGTAAATATTTATAACGACAACCAGGATCTTCAGCCCGTTGACGTGTATTTAGCGAGGACGGTCGATCAGTGGGACTATTGTTTCTTTCTCGTGGCATCAGGAGCAGGATCATAACAATTGGATAGAATTACTTGAATGGGTTGGGTGTCCGTTCTCAATTGAGACAATGAGCCACCCACAGTCAGCCATTGGAAGCTCACGATGATTTTTTTTTGTCTCCAATTGTCCGCTTAGATGACTATTTTCACCGTTCTGCACCACCAGCCACTACCAGGAAAACAAGAGAGAAGTGAGAAGTGAGAAGTGAGAAGCAACTCCAACATACAGGAGAACCCAGATTATCATGAGTTTTTTTGCTTTCCTGTTTCTTCGACAATAGGGATGGCTGGCTTGGCTGAAATGGAAAGTCTATGACAAGGATGGCTGCAGGTGTAGGGAGCCCACCAACCATTTCGAGCTCCGGGGTTCACACGGGAAATCACGATAGGTTTGCATGTGGGTGAAGTTGTGGGGAGATGTGTGTACGTGTTTGATGTCATTGGTATGGGTGGTATTGTGTTACTGTGAGATTTTTTTCTGTCTATGTCGAGTTCGGAAAGCAACGCCAGAGGGTTCCGGCCCCGGATATTCGGACAGTTGGGGTCACGATAGTTTTCATGGCTTCATATTTGGTATGTCTTATAGTAGGAAATAATGATACATATGTACATATGTGCGTACATATGCATGAGGTTGGCAGAATGGAGTAAAGAAGTGAGAGTGGCCTCAATATCAATGTTGTGTTACGAGGGACGCTGCGTGGTATCTGTTGTGGTTGGATAATGAAGGAGGGGGATTCTATGCTGAGCACATACAAGACAGAGGGGAAGTTGATAAGTCCTCTTGGTCTGTCACTCACAATGCCGAACGGCGGGTGGGTCTGAATGGTGGAGGGCTGGGAATTATGCTGGATAATAATCTCCAAGAGATAATGAGTATCTCGGATGTGAAGACCGGAAGGGAAATACCTAATGTTTCCTTTTCTTGGCCATCTTTTCCGAGTTTGTTAAACTTCTGATCTATAGTGTTCACAATTGGTTCGTGAAATGGAAAAGGCCTCATCACAGAAGTGGTGAGTACGGCTTGTATTCTTCATGAACAATGTCTCTGCAATGATCACCAGGTTTTCAACACATGGCCACCCGCATCGAACCCCATCTCCGCTACCAAACAAACTCGATGGTCAAATCCTCACAGTGATCAGCATCACCTTGCCAACTTCGGACATAACCTCCGGCTCATCACCACTGGGCAAAATAGCTGTTCTCTCACTGCATTACACTACATTGCATACAGCTTCTCTTGCTCTCAAAATTCTCTCAGTCGCGTATTTTGTTGCCACTACTAGACCCTGTTGATGGATATATTTTATATCAACATTATATAAATATTTACTTATTCAATCATTTTGCAAGTCATCGCCACCTTCTGTTCAACCCACGGCACGACAGACTCACCCGAACCAACAGGGCCTTTCCAGGCTCTCTCCACAATTATATGTCACGAAAATCGGTCCCAGATCAATCCATCCTCGTCGTCCTCGGCTGGACCTATCTAAATAACCTAAATAGCTCAGTCGTCTAAGAATAATTACCAAGGTAAAGACCCGGTCTGGGGAACACGGTTTGGATGTGTGCATTTATCTATGTAAATATCACGATACTCTGGTGGATCTGCGATATAAGTAAATTTTTGTGTATAGCTAGGCCGAAGATATAGTATGTCAATTGTCTCACTTTGTGTCGGCAGCGACAAGAAAACCAAAAAGTCTACTTCGGAAATCCCCTGTCATGACAATGACAATCCGTCTTGTAAATCTTACTCCATCATTACCATCTAGAACTCGACAGGATTTCTGGCCTCGCTTGGTCGGTCGGTCGTTCTAGACGGATGATATTCGCTCATGAGCTGCAACCCACCAAGACGCTATCGTCGGTGAATAAGAAATAAATTCCCCACATCCAACTAAGATCCCTAGAAAGATTTTGATGCACAACAAATGGGCCAATAATGCATTAGATTAACAGCCTGACAAGATAATGATAAAGAATCTAAGTTTTCTCTTCCAGGCCCTCTAAAACCTAGCCTCCTACATGTGGGACTAGTAACCCACTCTTCTCCTTCCAAACAGCAAGGGCCCACAGCTTCCTTTTTTCCCTTTTGTAACTGCCCACTTTTACTTAGATCCTTTCCCCATGTTTTTGCTCCTCAGATTCTGTCAATTTTGTGAGGCAGGACTGGATTACCAAAACAGAAAAAAATGATGTTAGACATTACTCCGATCAAAGATGACGCCAAGTAAAAATTCAAAACCACCACGATGTCAGATTCATGAGCATGAGAATGAGAATGGAAGTGCAGAAGAAATCACTCCATCGGCCTCATGGCTACTAGGAGTATCATGGTCTGCCGAATGCTCCACATCCGCTCCAACTCCGGTTGATATGACCAGACTCAAAACATCCATCGGCGTTAACCCCCGAGAAACCCTACTTGTCTCCCCGTCGCCAGCAGGCGTCTCTAATTGACAGATCACATCTAACCACACCACTACCAACATTATATACCAACACCAACATCATAGCACACCCACCGTAACCACCATGACAATAAAAGACGACAGTACCAAGACTGTGTATCCCCCCTTGGTAACCAGCAGGTACGCAATCAAAACTGATTCAGGATACATTGATTGGATTGGGTGGGATGGGATTCACGTTAATCAGGCTGCGTTTTGCTTTCTATCTGGCCACTTGCTCAAATCTTGCCATTTCTTTTTGTCTCGGCCGACTTGGCGGAATGTGAATGGTGGGCAAGACGACCCCCAAAAATGACATGTTCTTTGGGAAATCAGACAAAAACTAATAAACGAATAACATATATACAAGCATGCTGGAGGTCCATTGTAGGACAAATAACGGATAGGTTCGTCGGCCGGATCGACCGGGTTTGCGGGGTATAAAAACGGAGTGAGTGGATCCGACGTCATCGGGCGGGATTGAGGAGGGAGAAGGGCTCTTGGTGAGATTTTAGTACGAACTGTCTCCAATGGGCAAAACTTCTGAATGTAGGCGACAAGTATTCTCCAAAATGACAAGATTTTGACAGAAAAAAAGGATGGAGGATGCCAAAGAGGATGTGAAGGTGATATGTGATAGTGACAACTATACCACTTTCAAAAAAAAAAAAGAAACGAAATCTCTGAAAAGTCGCCTGCCAGACTCTGTTCCTGTCCAAAAACACTCAGAGGCCTGCCAAAATCCCAAGACATTTGCCACAACCAATCATGGTTTCCCAGGAATCACACTTCGTTCAAACGCCCTCTGTCATCATTACCCATTCGTTTTGTTTTGTTCTGTCTAGCCGAGCCAAGTGACGTGCCGTGCCTCCCTCCTCCTCCTCCTGGGATTTCCCAAAATACAGTAAAGGTTAAGAAAAAAAAAAAAGAAAAAATGGGCCGGGTAGTACAGGGAGTGGGATGGCTAGTGATGGCACATGTGTGTGGATTCCCAAGTTTTGGATAAGTAACGGATGACCTTTGGGTGGTCCGGCTGCAATAATGCCAGCTATGATTGAGATTGACAAGCACTAACTAGGGTTTTTGATGAAAGGGTTTTGCTTGATGTTTGTATCACCATGAAGAGCATCAGCTATATCGAGGATATCAATTAATGAGTCTATAGAAATCAAAGTCTATGCATTCATACATTACAATACATCGCACACAGTTACATCTATATCTCCATCTTACAGTCCTCTAGCCGTCCACTTGCTGCCCAATACCTCACCGGCCCACTCCCCAATTCGTCCCGCTCTCCCACTCTCTACCCCGTGCTCTCTCAGAAACACCGACCAATCCGTGATATCGTACAGCTTCTTCTTCTCAGAAAGTTCCAGACTTTGGCCATTAATAACCAGGTGATCAAGTTCACCATGATTTGATTCGAACGATATGGAGTCCTGAGGTGTGTTAGTTCATGCGAGGCCGTGATACTGAAAGGACGGACAGTACTTACACCATCGCCAAGGTTAGGAGAGATTAAAGGATCTTTCTGAAGAGTCGAGTCAAACTTAAACCTCGGCGTTTGTCCATAGACCCAATCGCGACTCTGTAATAATCATCAATACAAAAACCCCCAAAATCACCATCCATCACCAAACTAACCTTGAGTTCCCCCACACCCTTCATCACCTCCGGATGTCCTGCCTCTCTCTCCCCCACCATTTTCACCTCCACCTCTCCATACATCCCCCTCCACTCTCTCAACACCCCTTCCCGAAACTCATCCATCCCCACCCCAACATTCCTCACCGGCGACCTCACACTCTCCACACCCCTCGCCTCAATCCATGGGCGTCCCGGACTCGTCAACAGCCCCAAGATCCCCCCCAAATTCGGACTCCCCAACAGACACGTCCCGTGATGCAATGCCCGCAGCCGCGTCAACTTGTATGCGCTCCCAGACACCTTGAAGGTCCCCGGGACACCCGCTTTACAAGTGCCCGCGGGTGTCCGAGGGATTTTAACACTGGAATCAGCCGCGATGATGATATCATGGCGACAGTTGACTTGGGCAGTGGGGACGCCGAGGGAATGCAGGGCGCGCACGACCATATGGGCGTGCTTGTCGCGGTCAAAGGTAGCCGAGGGGCAAATAACCGAAAAATTAATATTTCCTGAGTCATGGAACACGGCCCCCCCGCCGCTCCTCCGCCGAACCAGCTCGACTTCTGCCTCCGGGGACTCTGGGTGGGCGACCAGTCTCGGGGGTTCTGGAGACCCCTTGGTGCCAGGGTCATATAGGCGGGTGAGGAGTGGCATGTTGACTTCGACCCAGGGATTCTGATTGCGGCCGATGACGATGCAGGGGCGGTTGGTATAAAGGAAGAGGATGGTGGAGTTGGGGTGGGATTTTTGGAGGAGGGCATGCTCGATAGAGAGGTTGAGGGTGGGGGAGGTGGAGGAGGAGATGTAGACTTGGACGGGGTCGGCAGCGTAGGATGTGAAATGGCGGCTGGGAGTTGCACGCCAGAGGTGGAGGGCGGTGCGCCGGAGGATGGGTAGTGAAGAGAACATTGAACGTGGCATGATGGCGTACACCCGGCTTTAGGTTAAACAGATGTACAAAGTGATGGTTGGACGTTAGTATGGGGTTTCGTAATGTTAAAATGTACCTGCAGACAGACCCTAGTCCATTATGAATGTTACTTCATGGGGCTAATGAACTCATATGATGTCCGATGACTGCAAAATCGACATAACCCTAACCCAGTATCATGGACAAGGGTATGTTAAGTAACCTAGACTGTATAAGAGTCAGTTTTCATGATTAAACCCTAGCGAAAAGGTGTCCATTGGTAACCTGACGAACCAAAGAAGCACGTCTCGCGTAACTATCCAATCCAACAGTATCACCATTCATCGTCACCAAATCTTCAATCATTGAGTTTTATCGAAACTCACCCCACATATCACTCTCAAAATGTTCTGTTTACGAAGGCAAGTTTCCGCCATCCACTTTTCCGTGAACTTCACCACTAACATTCTTCCCCAGTTGGCTCCCCCTCCTCTTCATCCCCACCAACGCCCCTCCCATCTTCATCTTCCTCTTTTTCCTCTTCAACCTCCTCCTCTCACGCCCCTGCGTTTACTGTTCCATCCTCCTCATGATCCTCTGCATGACCTCCTGCTATTGGGCTGACCACTGCTTCTTCGACTTCTCCATCAACTGGTTTCTCCCCCGGCCTGTCGACGGGCCCGCGGGGTGTCTGTACGGGTGTCCGGATTTGCGGGCGGGGTCAGCGATGGCGGGGGCGGTGGGGGAGAAGGGGCAGGAGTGGACAGGGTTGGGGATGGAGTGGGCGAGGGGGTTGCTGGGGCAGAGAGAGTGGCATATTGAGTTTTTGGATGTGGTGGTGCGGTTATGAGAATAAAAGTGAGGACGGGAAACGGGAGACGGGAAAGGGGGGGATGAATGTGAAATTGGCTGTTTTTTTTTTGGAAGTTGTGAGAAGTGATTTCTATGAACAGCGGAATCAATAGAGATATCGATTTAAGGTCTACAAATCATACGCATATGTCCAATCACGGCGTTCTCCTGCCGGAACCTACAGGCTCATTCAGTACCGGCACTGAAACAGCGTGGCAGTTTGCATCACCAATATCCAATATCCTGCATCAAGACCACATCTACTCCTTCTGTAGTATTCTACCTAAAACCCGTAAACCTCAAACGCAATGATTTCCTGCCAAACCCACCCACCCACCAACTGATGACCTCATCACCATAGCTTATTACAACCTCGATCACTTCAAGCCCCGTGCACCAACTGTGTGATTTACGCAACCTGCATGTCACCTCTTCCTAATGCTTCAAAATCTGAAGCAAGTGCCCTATATACACCGGAGATTCCCTCTCCAAGTGAAAATGCCCGAGTTTGCTGGCGAGGCTGTTCATTAGCATAAGCATGACTGCCAGCCACGCCGACAGCCACAGTTAACTTGGGGCTGAAGAGATTGTCTAATTAATTTGATTGATTTGTTTTTTTATGTTTTTCATCTGTACAAAGTGCCAAGCGAGGAATTGACGAAACTGAAGGTGCGGAAACAATGCGTGTACATTCTATATAAGATGTTAATCAGAAATATAGAAAAAGTCATGATGTCAAGGTGTTTGTATTTATCGGCGGCATAGAGGGGGCTACCGTGGATCTACGGGATTTGGTAGATATGGGAAAAGGATAGAGAGAATGCGGCCGGGAGGAGTTTTCCATCCCATAATTACGTATTTCGTGTCCGGGAAACTTTCTTTCAATGACACTGCAACTTATAACCTTGCTCGTTTCTATATTTATCTGAATTTTTATAGATGCTGTTTGAAATTTGGAAGGAATATTTATATGTTTTGTCCAAGTTATTTGGCGTTGTCATTCCTCAAGGGTTGCAAGAGTGAATGGGATGACGAATTCTATGGCATCTTGACGTCTCCCAGGAGGTTGAATGTTTCTAGGGATCCCAGTCCTGCGTTGGCTGCGTAGACGGTTATGGACTCGCCATGTCACAGCATCTAAAAAAATATCATTTATTATTGCGTCTTTGTGTGTACTCGCACTATCATAATCCCAAACACAACAGAGCAACCAACTCTTTGAAGTTTCAATCACAACCATTGATCAGTGCTGTAGAACCCTTGGCTGACACTTATCACAACACACACACACACACACACACATAAATGTCTATACATAATCACGTCTATCTGCCGTCTCATCCGCCCGGCGTTGTTTTTTTCTGTCGTACAGATTCTTGGCCGGCACTGGATAACCGGAGAAGGCGCTTGGTGGGTTGGGAGTTGGATCGGAGAGTTACGGCTTGGACAAAAGAGGGAAAATCAGACGCAGCGATCAGGAGATGATGAAGCAAACAATTTTATCGTGCTTTTTGAAGAGATGTGTACTTATTTAAAAATGTGTTATATCCGGTTATAAAAAAAACAAGAGTGTATATATTTTAATATTTACATGATGACGATGGGACATTGAAATGGGGCGAACAGGAATTGGGTTGGGGCGGTGTTTGTGGGATAATTGAGCTGGAGGCGTGGCGTCAGATCGTTATCTATGTTTTTTTTTATATCTGTAGAATACGGGGTCTTAGCTGAAAATACGCATAATCACTATTGGAATTCCATAGTGATGACGACGAAGACACGGAGTCACGAGAATGCCTCGTATAAAAAATCTCAAGAATAAAAAAAAGAAACCAACCTGTCACTGCAACCAGGCGGGCCAACAATCCCGTGTGATATATAAAAAAAAAAGGAACAAGAAGTCTAGCACACGATACACTCATATCTTTTGGACTTTGGTGTTGGGATTTGAGCTTATGCGGAGAGGATTCAGAAGGGGTTGATGGGGGGCTAACAGGTCATTAAGAAAATGATGAGACCTTCTAGCTTTAGGGGAGGTGGAAGGGCGAGGCGTAGAATATGCTTGCTGACAGATTCTTTGTGTCTTACAGAGAGTGGTTGGTTGGTGATGGGGCGGATGGAACACACGATAACTTTGAAAGGGCAAAATATATATAAAATATATATGAAACGTGTAGAGAGAGTTTTGATCTAATGTGTTGTTGCCTGGGCTACATGTTGCGTGAAGAAGGCGCTAGACTGCGACAAAGTACAGTCTTTTGTCGATCAATTCTTCTAGTGAAGCACAAATGTCTGTGTTGCCTCGTTCAACATCACGACTTATACGTCATAATATATATATATATATATATGTGTGTGTGTGTGCGTGTGTGTCTGAATATATACATCATAAATACCTACGAATCTAAACATTTGAAATTTGATCAAGAACTACTCAACTAAAAAGAAAATACATGGTGTTCCCCTGTTAACATGCATCACCTTTCTTCCCCAAACTTCGCCCAAGAAAAAAAAAAGGCCACGCACGCCGCGAACCGCAGCCCTTCAAAACTTTCCCAGGTCCGTCAGTTCCCGCAAGATGCAAACTAAATTATCACAGGGGCCCCTTTAGCGGGTGACGTCCACCCCCCGTCTTTCATCCCCAGACTCTAGACAAGTACAGGGCACAGACAACAAATTAGTGATGATGGCAAAAGGCAAAATCCAGAAATAGAGGTGTTCATTTTACCGCATGATTTTGCTGAGTAGCTTGAGGAATGAGTGAGTGTATATGGAAACTGGTAGGTCTGATTAACCTTAAGTCGATGATATATGATTGCTAGTGTTAGTTGGCAGTTGGAACAATGAGGGGGGATTCTAGTCGACAGGGATGATGCTGAGTGTCATGATGCTGAGTGTCTCGTGAGTTATGTCCACATTGGTCAGGAGTGCAAGGAGTATGGCGGATAGGTGGGATGGTGGGGGCGGAATACAAGAGACAAGATCGAACAATCCAAGCAGTAGATAGTAAAAAGCCAGAGGCACATTGGTAGCGCCAAGCCTTGAGGTTGGTTTGTTCATCTGTCCGCTCGTATCATGGACACAATCAACCGTATTCTTAATAAGCTATTCGTTACAAGAAAAGCTTGAATGGATCACCTTCGTCGTCTATCTACTGGCAGCTACGGACATATATTGCGATAATCTGTTGCTTGTTGCTTGGGTAGCTATTTACTCAGACAGACTGTGGCCGCTACACAGCGGGTTGGTTTCGACCCACTTGAGAAGGAACAAAGGCTAACGTCATCACTCTTCCATCCATGATATCAACCCTTGCCCTTCGTTTATTTATTTATTTTATTTTTATTCTTTTGGGTAGCTGCCCGGTGTCTTCCCATATAGGATAAAATATCAAATCAGGAACAAACAATAGACTATACATACGTTTAACTCCTTGTATCTACACAAGAAATCACACATTGATATATATGTTATTGATGTTTTGTGTTGTATAGACGCTTGGCAACTCTCAATCCCAATCCAACATCTTGCCGCTGTCAAAAGATCAAGCTTATTCTCATTTTACTACCATTTGACTTGACTGAGCAGACGGATAAACCTCTGTATATCTTGATTGTTGTTGTCTTGCCTACAAAATCTTTGTGTTTACCTTCGATTCGGGCGGCTGCCGGCCACTATCGGCCACTTTTTATTTATCTGCTGTGATCCCATATCGAGGGACAAAAACGACATTCTATTTTTTTTCTCTCTTTCTCTGTCTCACACAGCACACATCTTGGGGACAGAAGCGGCTTTTTCCAATTTCTTCTCCTTTACTTTTCCTCTCATACTAAACCTGGACACAAACGTCCTTCGCATATTCACATAAATACTTTGTTCCTCAAGGCACGCGACCACTTTAGCACACGGCAACTTCTTGTACACAACGCAGTTATCCGGCCGTTCCTGATCTACGTTATTCCATCCTCAAAGTTATCAGCAACTTCGATTCTTGCTCTTGTCGCACAATCAACAACCTCAACATTCATCCATCTTCGCATCATCACAACTATATATCAACACGAAACAAAAAAGACCCCGAAAAAACAACAATGTAATCTCTCGCCCTCAGCCTCTTTTCCCCATTCAACGAATCAAAAGCTCAGATATCTCAAACAGCCCATAAGATTTACCATTTGCCGGCAACCCTGGTTTGGCAATAGTGCACACGCACTCGTCCACGCACCCCCCAGACTGTCTTTTTTTTTCCTTTTCTTTTGTTGCTCTCAGCTTAGCCTCCGCACTTAGCAGCACAGTCCCTGTCCCCACTCGCTCCCGTCGTCACTGAACTACATAAGACTACTCACTTCCACGTCCTGTTTTACACCTCCGAATCTCATAGGATCTCATCATTGCATCCACGAGCTCCCCCTCTCCCAGGACATTTTACCTGGTCTCCATATCTATATCTCCTTTCATATCCTTTCCATACATACATATATTCAACACCATGCGTTTCTTCAACTTCCTCATTCTGGCCTTTGCCATCACTCCCATCACCGCCTGGAAATACTTCCACGAGCCCGGCGGCAACCAGGAACTCGGCCACTACGATGCCCGCTTCTTCAATGAAATTGTCGGCTACGACGAGCACCGGCTCGTCCTCCGCTACCTCATCCGCTCCTACCTGCAAACCTTCCGCGAACACAATGTCGAGACCTGGATCGCCCACGGGTCCCTCCTCGGCTGGTGGTGGAACGGCCAGATCATGCCCTGGGATTACGATTTGGATGTCCAGGTTTCTTCGTCCACATTATACTGGCTGGGCAAGAACATGAACCGGACGGAGCACACGTACATTTATGAAGAGGATGGCCAGCGCAAGGAGAGGAGGTATTTGTTGGACATCAACCCATTTCACGGCGAGCTGCTGCGTGGGAATGGGCAGAACATCATTGATGCACGGTGGATCGACATGAGCAATGGCATGTTTATTGATATCACGGGCCTGGCAGAGCGGAACCCGCAGATGTCTCCGGGTGTCTGGAGTTGCCGGAATGGCCATCGGTACAAGACTACTGATCTCTACCCGATGCGCCACTCTGAGTTTGAGGGTGTCCCAACTATGATTCCATACAACTTTGAGCGTATTCTCATTGACGAGTATGGTGTCAAGTCTCTTGTTACTACTGAATGGCTTGGGTAAGGTTCCTGCAATTTTTTACATTCATATCATGATGAACTTGTGACTAACAGTTATCACAGCCATCGGTGGTCTCCCGAAGAAAAGGAATGGTTCAAGATCCAGGACTAGACTGTCCATCGCTTTTCTTTTTCGTGTTTTGATACCCTTCATTTCAACTTTTACATGTACATCGCCGTTTTTTTTTTTTTTTTGTCTTTGTTTTATTCTGGGTTCTTTTTTCTTGGTTATTCGCATGGTTAGCATGATTGGCGTTCCGGTGTATTAATTTACGTCATGTTATCTTTTTTTATGTCTTTTGTTCAGATCATGATATACAGCAGATACGCTATCAGTACCGTACCGCCTTGGCTTCAATAAGAAAAGCTAATACATCTGCATCACTTAGTGAAATTTCACATCACATTGTCCCCATAGCCATCCATGAATATGATAATATCGATCATATCCCAACGTGTTGTTTCAAGGCGCCCCTTTGTATAAATGAAACCCAACCCCTACGGAACTAAGAGATCCTTTTTTTTTTTGCTACTCTTGAGCTCTTGGCCCGTCAAGTCGCCTGCTGGCCTCGTGGCCATGGGTGAAACTGGAGAATTTATCCCCCCGGTACGTACGTCATTCTCTGTGCCATGAAACAACCGTTGTTTAACACACATGTGAAATTCATACTTATTGTCAACTCTAACTCTAACTCATCCATCTTATCAGTCAAAATAAAATTCATGGAAATTGAGGAAAGATGGTTTTGTATATCTTACACGACAGGCTATCAATGCAGGGAAAGAAAAATATGAGGACACAACTGTCATTGTACTTGTTGTTGGTGGTACTGTTTTCTCGATAGTTTTTCCCCTTGTATACATTGATTAGATTGTCTATCCATATAAAATAACAGCAAAGTAAAAGACAATGAAATTCCGGAAAAGACAGCAAATATTACAGTCATCGGGTATAAACCATGGAATCATCCACTTGTATATTTCCCATGTCTATCACAAGGTTGATAAAGGGTCGAGCGTTCCATGTGTCGACTACAGACTATGTACGCAGGGCGTTAGGGCCGCGTCATCATCAGGTATTTTAACTTCGCAAAATTTGATGATGTGCCGCCCAGCAATGCCATTGAGTTCAATGTCATGATTAACATTTTAGAAACAGAGAAAACATCAGGAAAAAGCATGTATGTTGATGGCAAAGAGACTTAAACTGAATGCGATTGAAACAGTGCCAACACTATAGGGGATATGTGGGAAACATGAAAAGGCCAATCAAAATATAAAAGCAATACAAAGGATGCCGCGAGGCTCCATGAACAACACATGCTCAAGAACGCAAGGAGAACCAATACCAAGAAAACACTGTGAAAAAACATATAGAACCATCAGGACGATTGGCCCCCCTCCCGCTTTTCCTTTTCCGCCTTCTCCGCCTTCATTCTCCGTTCCGCCGCCCTTGCCCTCAACTCTGAGCTCGTCAAAACTCCATCTGTCCCAATCCCTAACTCCCAATCACCAACCTGTACCTGGCTAATATCACCAACAACACCTTGGCGGCCATCGAGAGTGTGGTATGCATTCCCCCGCTCAACATCTTGCTCAATCAATTTGCAAAAGTCCCAGAAATCCCTATCGTGATCACCAAACCGATTGTGCGCAAGTTCATGGCAAAGGGTGAGACGAATCGTTTTGTAATCACGGAACCCGGCGTGGTTATCAGTCCGGAGACGGAGCTCAATGGCCTCACCGGCATTCCGGTTCAGACCTCGAAGCCGGGTGGTGCCCTCATGGCTAACAGTGGTGTTGGAGACGGGTTCTATCTCTGTCAGCAACTTAACTGACAGCTTATGCTTGTGCATAGCCCGTTGGATACCGTAGTCTTGGCGAAGCTTTTCGAGAAGGTCGCGGGCCAGGTGGGAATTTGGAAGCCACTCGAGCGGACGGATTTCCTGGAACGTGTACTCGGGAAGTTTGGGAACTGAAGGTTTGCCTAAACTGGGCTCGCCGTATTTAGCTTGGGCAAGAAGCGCAAGCCTCGCTCGGGTTGTAAGGGGAAGGGAGGCATTGCCGAGCTCCTGACGAGTATACAAGGACTTTCGTGCTTCGGCAGCATGGCGACCTTGCTTCATTTTCTCCTCGTCAGTGAGAGTAGTACCAAAGACTGTGCCTTTGCAACCATTGAAATTATAGACAAGCCTGTGCCCATCACGATCGGGACGATATTGCCTTCCCTTCATAAGAATCTTGGTTTTGGTGGGATCAAGTAGTTCTTGGTCCGCGAGAAAATCAAACATGTCCGCGAATGTCCACGTTGACTTGCAAAACTTGTAGACTTGGCTGTTATAAATAGATTTGATGGTGAGACCAGGGTCAAGATCATCCGGAGTCTCGGAGAGGGGGACAGGCAGAGGCGCCAGCGAGTCGGAGGGAAGTGGGAGGACTTCTTCAGTGGGAACTCCGGGAACAGTTTTGCGGTCAGCCCTAGGATTATCCAGCAGCTTAGGCTCAGTGTAACCCTGAGCGGACTCGATAGCATCGACGTCCATTGGTTCTGACATAGACATGTTTGTGATTGAACTTGGAGGATAAAGAGAGTGAACGATATATGCAATAAATTATAGATGACGGTTTCCGAGAAAGTGTTGATACTAAAGGGATAATGATATCTGACAGAAATAGTTTGCAAATGACCGTCACAATGATAGGTGTGAAAATTGAAATGTAAATTTTGACTCTATTGGTGAGATACTCTACTCCTATGTTTATAAATCATGAGTTCCAATGTTAGAAAGTACTGGCATCACGGCGCCATCGTCGTCAATTGCCTGCTGACAAAACCTTAACTTCCCCACCTAGGCAACGATTAAGTGGCGCCATCCTTCTACTTAGACCCTCACTGGCAGAATGCCGGTTAAAATAACCCAATTAAGCAAGAAGCTCAATAGCCGGATTCTGTCAGCTTTGACCTTAGTGAGACCCACTAATCCCGAAATTTGCGGCGGGAACCAGCAGCCATTACGTCGCGGTTTGTTTGAGGTGCAAAAGGACAGTTTAGTGACGGCGGTCATTTTTGTACATTACCGTTTCTATGCAAAGACACATGACGACGACGACTCATACATGATTAGCGACCATCATTGAGTTAATTGATTTCTCTGATTCTACTGATTTTCGAATTGACGATTTGATCACTACCAGTCTGGTCCCCATTGCATCCTTGGCTGCTCTGAGCTAGATTGTCACCATTACCAAGTCCCCCAGAACGTCACGAATTGCGCCGCCGAGTTTTTCCTCTCGACACAACACAATACACACGAATTTGGTGGTCCAAAACGCACATATCTTTCCATTATGTCGCTCAACTTTTTCCGCATCGTGGCGGATCTGTCACACTTTGTGTCAATTTTGATCTTGCTGCACAAGATGCGTGAGCTCAAAGTACGTCACTGGCAACCCCTCCATGAAGTCTCAGTCAATTATAAGAAGGCTTGACTAACACTATGACAGAGCTGCTCAGGTATAAGCTTTAAGTCTCAAGCTCTCTACTTCCTTGTCTATGTTACTAGATATCTTGGTATGCTACACTCAACAATCATGATGATGTCTGACCTCGACTAATACCTCAGTAGACCTCTTTTGGACCAAGAGTCCTTATAACTTTGTCTTCAAGTGCCTGTTCATTGGTTGCCAGGCCTACATCCTTTACCTCATGACCAACTCTTACCGCCCTACCAACGACCCGAATCTCGATACTTTCCGCGTCCAGTACCTCCTTAGTGGTTCCCTAATCCTCGCCATCCTGTTCCCCCACTTCTATTCCTTCTTCGAGATTATGTGGACTTTCTCTATCTGGCTGGAGAGTGTTGCTATTCTGCCCCAACTCTTCATGCTTCAGCGCACTGGTGAGGCTGAGACCATCACTACTCACTACCTCTTTGCTCTCGGTATCTACCGTGCTCTCTACATTCCCAACTGGTTTTGGCGCTGGTTGACTGAGGACCCTTCCACCTATAAGACCGACTGGATTGTCATCATTGCGGGTATTGTCCAGTCTATTTTGTACAGTGACTTTTTCTGGGTATACTACACTCGTGTACTCCAGGGTAAGAAGTTCAAGCTTCCCGTGTAAATTTACAACAATCTGGCTCTCCAGGTTGAAAGCGGAATATGGTTCCGGCAGGATTGATATGGTCACCTGGTGTCATGATCGCTACATAAGGTTACCGTTCTCTGTGAAATTATGAATAGAGGCTTCGTACAAATAAGACTACCTGCCTCTACAAGCGCATGTCCTCTGACCTGCAGCTTCGTGTTCATGATATTGGCGTTTGGCCACTTGGATTTCATTGGTTGTAGACAGCTTGTTTGCAGTGTAAACTGACGTGTAGGGCTGGATGTAGCTACAAACATGTAATTCTAGCTCTTAATGATATTATTCTCTTAAGTTTGTATTCTTCGTGTATAATTTTGCAGTGATGTCCATATAATTCGGGCTATCGACCACTGGCGCCACATTTGGCGGGATGCGCGCCACAATATTCCACATGGCCACTAGCACCTCCCTGGTCTGTCTGGCAGTTGCGCATCCCGCTGCTACCTGTTTTGAGCTAGGCTGAGGCATGGCCTTGCATGTTGTCAGCAACTCCCAACCATAACTTACATCCCACCACTATTGTCACCATCACCAAGCGGGATAACATCACGATCTTGTTATCGCATTCCTGCATACTACTACCGCATACCGCATCATTTTTTCTATCCAATTGGTGTTTGATTGTTATCTGTTTTCTTACCTCATAGCGACCATTACTAGTTTGAGTTTCCACAGTTGGATCACTACGGGAGTTTGTCAGCACACGATTGTCCCGCACATCGCATACACATCTACACATCATGACTGGAGCTTCAATCAAGGGGCAGCCCTCACGGGTTATGAAGAAGAAGTCTGAAACGGAGTACAAGACTATCTTAGCAAAGCCACCAACGTTGAATTCGTCAGAGAATGAGACCCGGGAGTATGAAGAAGCTCTTATTGGGCTGGGTGAGCTCTACCGTGATGCTCGGTAAGTTCCCTGCATCAGATAAAGTGGGAGGATGGCTCTCAGAATCCTATATAGATAGCCGGGATAATACAATGGCTTTTGAGACTTGTTTGTGGACGATACTGACTGTATGACCAGGAACACTGGTGCGATCATAGAACTCATTAACGAGAGCCGGACAGTTCTGTCTGACTTTGCCAAGGCCAAGACTGCGAAAATCGGTACGTACAAATCTATTGTTACCTTCATAACTTGTCTACAAACTAACATGCATTCATCGCGCAACAGTTAAGGCTCTTTTAGACCTATTCCAAGACATCCCCGACACCACCGACCTCCAGATAAAGATTATTAAGTCCTGCATAGAATGGGCCACCTCCCAGCGCCGTAGCTTCCTCCGCCAGAGTCTTGAGACCCGTCTCGTCAGCCTGTACATGATGAAGGCCTCATGGTATGAGGCTCTCAGGCTATGCGAGTCTCTTCTGCGCGAGCTCAAGCGCCTTGACGACAAGCTGATGCTCGTTGAAGTCCAGCTTCTCGAGTCGCGCACCCACCATGCCCTTGGTAACCTCTCGAAGGCCCGCTCCTCCCTCACCTCCGCCCGCACTAGTGCGGCCTCCGTCTACACACCCCCGCGCATCCAGGCCGACCTTGACATGCAGAGCGGTATGCTCCACGCTGAAGACCAAGACTTCAACACAGCGTTCTCTTACTTTGTTGAGGCGCTTGATGGCTATGGTCAACAGGAGGAGACTGCCAAGGCTACTGCTGCTCTCCAGTATATGCTCCTCTGTAGGATCATGCTGAATCAGGTCGATGACGTCAACCAGCTGATGGCCAGCAAGCCGGCGCTCAAGTATGCTAGTCCAAACTTGGAGGCCATGAAGGCGGTTGCTCGGGCACATGCGTCACGGTCATTGGGCAAATATGAGCAGGCACTTATCGCGTACAGACATGAGCTCGGCGGCGACCCCTTTGTGCGTGGACACCTTCGCAGACTTCACGATAACCTGATGGAGCAGAACCTGATCAAGGTTATCGAGCCATTCTCTCGCGTGGAGATTGATCATATTGCCGAGATGCTGAACCTTGACGTCGTTACTGTTGAGCGCAAGTTGTCTCAGATGATCTTGGACAAGGTGATTATTGGTGTGTTAGATCAAGGGGCAGGCTGCCTCATCATCTATGACGAGACGCATCGAGATGAGACGTACGATGCGGCGTTGCAGACGATTGAGAAGTTGAGCAATGTAGTGGACTTGTTGTATCAGAACCAGGCTTCGCAGCTGGAGTAAAGAAAGGGCTGATATAAGGGCAGGGGGAATGTTAGTTGATATCAATACAGTGGCATAATGACTACGCAATGGTCAGATCTTGTAACTGTCAATTTTCTTAGGTGTGATTCTATGTTGCATGTGAAATGCCAAATGGGCAGGGTGTTGACAGAAACTCTGGAAGCATCTCATTGCTGTCAAAACAAATGGATCATCAATGACTCCCATTATACAGTCGACCATCCGTCACATGAAAACTAACAACCACGCATATACACAAAATCAAGATATAAGTGATAGCTCGGTAATAGTGAATTAACATTATTCTATTTATCAAAAATACACACCGTCCATCCTATTCCAAGGCCAAAACCTTGTCCAATTGTCTAACAAGACATTCATCACCGTCTTCATTATAAATAAAAATCACCAGAACCTTGACCATCTTGACGAACTGGATATCATAACAGAATCAATCATAAGCAAAAAAAAAAAAACAAGGATATCACCAACCCAAAAAGCAAAAAGAAAAAAACACCATTCATAATCCAGCCGAAGAGAAGCAAAAAAACAAATCATGACAAAAACGACACCCAATTCTTCACCCACTTCACCACCTTCTTCCTCCTACTATACCCATCATCATCACCATCCTCTTCACCCCGCAAATCCCCCTCCGCCTTCCTCTTCAACCCCACTCGTGGCATCGAGAACGTCTGCCCTGAGAGAATCCTCTGCTGCTCCTCGAGCCACTCCTTCTGCCTCATTTCCTCCGCCTTAACGACAGCAAATACTCTCTTTGCGACATCCCTCACGTCCCAGCCGGGGACATCTGAAAGGAACGCATCAATGGCGTCGGCGTGTTCTTGGGAAATGACGAGTCTTTGGCCAGCACCGGCGATTTCCTCGCCGACAATCTTAGCTTTGACGGAAGGACGAGGGTATGAAGCATTGAAATAGAAAAGACGAGAACGGCGGATCAAAACAAGATATTTCAGGTGTTGCCAGTGGTCAGCTGTCCAGACAGAGGGAGAAAGGTTCATGCGCTTGGGCAAGATGACAGTGGGCGATGAGTTGACGGTGGAAGCTGGAGACAACAGAGTTGCGGGAGCACGAGTAGGTGTGGAAGGGGCAACAGGGGGATCGCTATGATAATGATACGGAGCAGCGGCCTTTTGCTCAGGGGTAGGCTTGACGGCCGGAGGAGCAACGCGGGGGGCAAGCGGGGTGAAGATGTCGGTGATGCGAAATGGCTTTGGTAGAGGACCAAGAATAGCTTTTGATGCAGCAGTGGGGACAGCCGGTGTTGACTCCTGGGGTACTTCACGGGCTTCATCACGGTCACTCATATCCACATCACCTTCTTCGGAGTCTAAGGAAGAAGCGGATTCCCCGTCATCGCTATATGAAGGGTCTGTTTCTTCGCTGGCATCTGCCTCAATAGGCTGGTGAACAAAACCGCCAGCAGGTGGCCTCAGGGTAACTGGAGGCTCAATGCCCACTGATTTTCGAGTAGACCGTCTGAGCGTTCTTTGTTCGGTACCAGGAGTGGTAGTGGAAGCCAACGAAGATTCCCTCTCCCTCCTCGCTCCCTCTAAGGCCCGTCTCTCGAATTCTTCCAAAGAATCCTCTTCTTCATCATCCTCCTCCTCCTTTTCGACCTGCTCAGGTTCCCTGCTCTGTCGCTTCTGTTCTCTAAGCGCCCGCTGTTCCATCGGTGACAACGCACTGCTGTTAAATTCGACAACACGTCCTGGAGTTCGACCCTTAAGTGGTGATCTGATGCAAGACTTTCCAGGAGACATTTCCCGATGACTAGGCGTGGGTCTAGGTGTCGAGGTAGGCGCGTCAGGAATTGATCTAGGGAACGGATAGCCAACACGAGGAAGAGGGCGCATATCCTTTGGCGAAGTCTCCATCATCTTAGAAGTTTCCTCTGTCCATCGGGTGATATCTTCCTTTGATTTGAGATGACTGCATGTTGATGAATTTCTATTGGCGGCTTCGATGAACGAAATCTGAGTAGGCGTAGCGGGGCCATTGCTGTTACGGCCAATGTCGTGATGATGGTTTTCGGGTGTATCGTCGGCCTCATCGTCAGAGTTGTCAGAAACATTCGCAACATCACTAGGGGCGTAGTCGACTGGATCTGTAGGCTCCTGCGGCTTTTGTGATTCTTCGGAATCTGCTGTTTCTATAGACTTGGCGATCAAGTGGTATTCGTTGACAAAATCTTCACTGTGTTCGTTGTCCGAGAGTAAATGGCTTTGATCAATAGTATGCGCCATACTGTGGTTAAAGAAAGTGTCTTCTCTGAGGAGAGATGGCTCAGATGGTAAATCTTTGTTGTATCTTCTGGGAACTTTGTCGTGTGTATGTGAAGATTCTAGCAACTCGGACTGATTAGTGACAGAGATCCGGGCCGGGGGCGCCCTATTGCGCTTTGATTGCTGAGTACGGCGCTTAGGTAAAGGCGGGAACATAGATGACGTTGCAAACGACGTCTTATTCCCACGACTTGGAGTATCGGCTGCGACAGAAGAAGAGGCAGCACCCGGCGCAACTGAGTTCTCGTACTCGTAGTATTGGGTGTCCTCTTGGTTGTCGCGGCTGTCGTCGTTTGTCGTTATTTCAGCGGCAGTGGTGGTATTGACAGCAGCAGCAGCACCTGGATAGATTCTTCGCGAAGCAGCCGCTGCAACAGCAGATGCAGCCTTTCTTGCCGAATAGAAAGGCAAAGAAAGCGGCGATGAGAAAAAGGTACTGAGGTCGATGCGAGAGCGCGACGCACTGCCAGGGAGCGACGGCAGGAAACGAGACGCAGCAGCAGTGCCAGATGCAGTAGTATTGTTCACAATATTAGGAATCTGCGTCTGTTCAGGGTCTGCAGGCAAAGAACCAAGAGAAAAAAACGTTAGTGGCGTAATTGGGATTATTTGGTGTATTAGTGGCCGCGATCGTGAACGCCAGGTAAAGGCAGCAGCGGTGGCGGGAGCTGCAGAGGGGGTGATGATGGAGGTGGTGTGTGCGGCGCCCTTGGGCTAGGGGGGTCTTACCTTTTTCTTTCCCAGCAGGATCCTGTCTCTGCTCAAGTCGCTGGCGGAAGAATGCAGTCTTTGTGCCTTTTGTGCCAATTATACCGTGAGTTGTGCCAGACGTTGAGCCGAATTCATTAAGCTCGGGGCTGGTGGTGCTGGCACCCCCCTGGGCCGTGATACCCTGGTTCATCGGACGCCCCTGGCGCTGGCCAATGAGAGGCCTGAATAGGGACAACGATTCCCGGTCATTAGCTGTAGAGCCTGTCGTACCTGCCACGCCTGCATAAGACCCTTGTTCCTTCGGAGCTTTTAGTTGGGCAGCACTGGAAGAAATAGAACCACGAGCCTGGCCTGATGATGAGCCAGAGCCTAAACTGGAGCCCAAACGACCCGATCCAGTAACTCTAACACTAGAGTCAGCAGTGGAGGGACTCTGACATGCGCCTGAGCCAGCATCAGCAGGCGTAGCCTTATTGACTTGACCGCCAGCATCGGCCGACTGGTCAGCAGAATAGTGGCAATCATTTCTGGCAACAAACCGCTTATGTATCTGTTCCTGTTCGTCTGCCGCTGGCCCATCCGACGAAAACAACGACCGCTTGTTGTGGCCCTTGCTGGCATCCGGGACACGCGCTTGTGACTTCGCAAATGCATCTGTCCCGGAAGGAGCAGCCGGTTCTCGATCCGCCTCAACAGCCCACAGGTCCTCTTCCTCATCATCATCGGCAGTCTGCATCGATGCAGCCAGTCTGCTGGTGACTGCAGGGGCAAACGTCTGCTTAATCGGCGATGGAGGACCCAATGCTGGCTTCTGGACAGATCTAGAAGGATCAGTAGTCCACGAGACATCGGCAATGTGTTCCTCCTCGGCCGCCAAAATGGGCACTGCAGCGGCTCTGTTGGGCGTGGAACCTGCTGGCGACAAGGAGTCTACATGACGCACGCGGCCACCAAGACGGCAGAAGACAGCAGCTTTATTACGGCTGTTGTTAAAGCTGTTTCCCAGCTTGAAAATACAGTCATCCTTGTTGGACAGTAACGGGCTAGTGGGGTCAGGGATTGCAGCAGTGAATGAACGGATCGGGTCGGGAGTGGAGCTTTGGGGCCGTTGGCCGGTATTAATCGACGGCGGCTTAAGCGGATACACTTCCACAGGAACGGCCGCCTTCCGATTAGCAAGCGGCGAAGATTGGAAAGGTGAACCAAGAACACTCTTGGCTGGCGAGGGCTTCTTGTCGCTGATGACAGATTGCAGTGCACGGCCCGCCTGCATTACAGTGGGAGAAACAAGCGGAAGCATTCTTGGCTCGTCCGCGGGAGCTTCCGGCGTAGGATCCTGGGGCGTAAACGAAATTTCGGTAGCTTCCATGATAGTTGACAGATGGTGAGGTTCTAAGAAAGGTTCATCCTGTTAGTTTAGTCGCTTTGTTAGCCTTTTTATCCTTGTCTATAGCATTTGCTGCTTAAGTTTGTCTACGACCGGGATGAAATTGAGTGATGTCATCGCCACGGTCAGTGGTAAGACGTACCTGCATAACGTCGTGCGTTGATGTCTCTTCCTCGGTATTTTGTGCAGGAACATGCGCCTCGGGAATTTGAGGCAATTGAGGGTAAGACACGGTCAAGGGTTCTTGGGCCACAGCGGTCGAATTGGACTCTTCGTTGAGGTCAGACGACGCGTCAGATGAGATTGTGATGACTTCCTCCTGATAAGGACGAGATCGTAAATATGTGGTTTGACGCTCTGATGCGGGAACATATCCCGAGCCGTAGTATTCTCTGAGCTCCGCTTTAGGATCCGCATCAACCGGCTCCTCCTCTTCATATCCAGCTTCAGCCGCTTGCTCGCCTTCGCCTTCGCCTTCATAGTGTTCCTTATCTTCGTATTGTTCTTCTTGGCCGTCTCCTTCATATTGCTCTTCCTTGTAGTTTACAGCTTCATACTCTTCAGCATGAGCTTCTTCGGCATGAGCTGCTTCCTCGTAGTACTCATGTTCGTATTCTCCAGCGTGAGGTTCCTCATAATAAGCCTCATCTCCATACTCCTTATCTTCGCCTTGCGCCTCATACTGTTCCTGACGGTACTCTTGGTCTTCCTCTTCAACAAATTCTGGCTCCTCATGATACTCTTGCCCATTTCCATAGGCGTCCTGGTGTTCTTCATCATACTGTTCCTGGGGCTCACCATCGACGTATTCTTCCTGGACCTCCTCCTTGGTCTCGGTAGGTGCCGATCCAATGATCCTCGACCTGCCCTCCAAAGGGTAATGTACCAAGGGATTCGACCTTGACATTCTCTCTCCAGAAGGCACTGCTGGCATCGTTAGCTCTAACACTCTGTCATCCTCGTCATTTCCCGGGACCACCGGATCCAGATAAGATTTTGAAGGTTTTGAGAGAGAATTATCATATTCATTCTCCTCTCTCGTCCTGGCCTCTTGTCTCTTCGCTTCCTTCTCTGCTGTCCTCGCATCCTCCCTCTCCATAACCTCTGCTTCCTTTCTTGCCTCCTCTGCCGCCTTTTCAGCCTCAGCCTGTGCCCTCGCCTCCAGAGATCTCCTACTATACCGCTTAGGTCCTACCGAGAGCAAACTCGGGGTCGTCGGTTCTTTGGATTCCCCTGTTTGAGCAGTTTCCTGCTCCGGTGAGGCCTGAGCTTCAAGGGACTTTCGTCCAATGCGCTTAGGGGCCGCCGACAACAAGCTTTTCGGCGTTGTGGATTCGACGGGGCTGGGCGTAGTGGTGGTTTTGAAAGCAGAACGAGTAAGAGCCTGTTGTACGAGGGAGGGAGGTCTCCGCGAAAGAGGGGTCCGATTGGGGTTAGGGCTACTGAATTGGATAGGTTGAAGACCAACAGTTCTAGATGCAAGGGCAGCGGCCGCAGCGTTCTTAGTTGCTGACTTGAGCAAAGGAGAATTACCGAAACGGAGCATGGGGGAGGCTGTACAAGAGGTAGTCGACGGTAGTTTTGGGAGTTGAGATTCGCCTTCCGCCTCTTCGGTGACAGTATCTAACCAGCCAGGTGTCTTAGAACCTTGAAGCCGACCATTCTCAATATGTTCCCGATCCCTACGCATCGCCTCAAGAGTCCTGTTGATGGCCAAATTCGTCGTACGGCCAAAATCCTTAGGTGAGATAAGTGGAAGGCTGGTGTCAATATGGATTGAGTCGGGGAAGATCATGCTGAAATCCTCATCATGCCGCATGTGAGAACTCTCAGACATAGTCTCGGACATGAGCTCTGCAGGAGATTGGAAAGTTGACTTTCCAGGCGGAGATCCAGCGGGAGTCTGCCCAAACTGGAAGACGTCTGACAATAGTCGAGAAACGGATTTGTTCGGGTTCGGCGTAGGCACGTTATGATTGCGATTCTCCGGTAAAGATAGTCTAGTGGCATCCAACTCATCTTGTGGCGGAGGTTCAACGTCTTTTTCGGACTCCCGATTATCATCACTGGCAAGATATGACTGTTCATAAAGCGCCGCATATTCGTCAGTTTCGTCATTCGGTGCGTTGGAGTGTCTCTCTTCGGCCTCTTCCACTTGGCCGTGATGATCATGTTCATGCTGATTCTCGTCATGGTTGTCGAATTCACCGACAATCCCTACGGGGTTTTCAGATCCGGGGGTTTGTTGGTGTCGCGCAGTACTTCGTACAAGTCGCGATTCGCCTCTTATGGTAGCAGTTGATTTCCGGAAGGTTGCCTCGCTATCATCCCACAGATTATCCAACCACATGTCACCATCCTCCTCTTGTTGATTATCGGGTGGCTCCTGAGGTTCGGTATTCTGTGGTTCTGGTGATGAAGGCTCCTTTTCTTCAATCTGAGGCATGGGGGAAGCCGTCTGTTGTTTCCTTTTGGCCGCTGGCGTTTGTAAATCCGGTGTTGACTCCAAGAATAGATCTGAGAAACTTTGAGCAGCTGCCTTCTTTGGCGTTGCCTTTGTCCTCCGCGCCGGCGTCGGTCGCCTCGGTTGATCCCCCTTCTTTGTCGCCGGCGTATCCACCACAGGTACCAATGTTGTCGTCACATTTACAGTTGGACCATCACTTCCCGAGTCTGTGGGAGTAGGTTGGGGACGAATACTCCTCATGCTCTTCTTAGCTGACGGCAATGTAAACGAATTCAGTGACTCCGCATCCGAATCGCCGCCAAAAACTGGTACTTTTGTGGTAGTTGTGTGATAAGCGGTTGTGTTTCGTTTTGTGGGAGAATTTCTGGTTCGAGTGGATCGTCGAGAGGAATTCGATTTTGATTTCGAGACCACGGGGAGTGGTGTCTCACCCAAATCAAAGTCGTCAGGAGTATTACTCGCCAAATCCGATATGAGCACTTCATGGTCTGCATGATGCCTTCCGGTCCGTGTACTTTGGCGAGCGGAAGTCACGTTTCGTTGGCGAGTAGATTTTATGGTAGCTGGCATCGATTCTTCTTCCTCCTCATTGACACTGCCTCCTCGTGGTCGTCTAGGGGTTCCAGTCTTTTTCTTCGTGACTTCGTCTTCGCCCTTTAATGGCACCCGGACAGTCGATCTTGTCGAGGGGGCCATGATCCGAGGCGGCGAAGATAGCTGCTCTGGTGACGAGGATTCAAATAGCCGCCTCCGCAATGCCTCTGCACCGAAATCGTTGTTGGCTTCTACTGTAACTCGTAATTTCTGTGGTGACTTGCTCCGGCCGATATCAAGTTCAAATGTTTGTTTTCTCGGTGAAGAGGTTCTATCGCGGGAGGCCGCATGTGATGATGCTATTGACTTCTGACTTTGTGTCTTTCTCCGTCCCAAATGCGCTGTCGACCGCTGCGATTGTCTCAAGACTGATGGTGACGAAGTCCCAAAAGGTTTGTCTAGCTCCGTTGATGGCAATGATAGACTGGTGTGTTGGCGATTCCGCTGGAAGTGGGATGTCGATGCGGCGCGTCGCGAAATCGCAAAAGAGGGCGCTTGTTCCGAGTCAGAATTGAGAGGATCGGGTGACGAGAGCCTGCTGTTGGAATATTGGGCGAAGGCCATAATGTTCAACGTGTACAAGAGATCCAATTGGTCTCTGCTGATCGAATATAAAATGTGACGGGGCAACGTAACGTGTACGGTGGATTCGCTCGTCTGCCAATACCGTAAATGTTGCCTGAATTCTCTATTTTGGTTTTTTGCGACAACATGAATGGGAAGGAACGCACGCAGTTACTAGGTGGTTGCAGCTTTTTCGCTAGGTATCTACCGCGCTGTAAATTTTGGGGGGGAAGGCCCCTGTAGTTTTGGCAGGAACGCCAACCAGATTCGACGTGCGGTTTCCCTTTTTTTTTCCTTAAAGGTCGTTTTTCCTATCAATTTCTCAGGCGAATGACATGGGATAAATGGGCTTTATTTTACTGCCGCAATTGATCGCAATGTTTAATACGCCCCGTCGGAGCAGATCCGACTGGGTGATAATTATTCCCTTCACTTGACAATACAGATCTAGTAGTGATATTTCCAAAGGAAATTATGCGCTGGCAGTTTATTGAGATCCCCAAACTTCGAAGGTAACCCTGCAGGACACTTCTAGAAACCGTATACAAAGTCTTTCACCAAACCGACATGCACTTTAAAGACATAATTATAGCTTTTAGTGAATCAATACAATGGATTCAGAATGCCCAAGTACGATATAATGGGGTCTCAATCACAATGGAAAGGGAAAGCATGATGTCCCGCCATTTTCACGAAACGGAAATGTTTTTATTAATGTTTCCCATTAGGCCTAACAGATTTCCCACCTTGGATTGTTACGGTTTCACTTTTTTCAATCTATCTTACAATCTATCTTAGTCACCAAATCGGTGCCCAACATGGGTTAGGCGCAGTGTTTGATCCTGATACTTTGATCAACCCTTACATGACGTCCATAATCACATGTTGAATTTATATTTGACTCTCCAAGTTGCCTCATTTTGGTACCTGGATCCCTTACGCAACCGCCTGACTCAACTAACCCAACTTGGCCCTTAATGAGACCCTACAATTTCGCAATTTGGAGAATTCCACCAAGCTCTCAAGACAGCTTCATGTCCAGATGAAGCGGGGTTTGCGACTCCAAGTGTCTCCAACCTTTGCGGTATCTCAACTCAACACAAGAAACCCACCACGTGCATCCCTGTCAGCACCTGGCAAGGCAATCGACCCTAGCCAGTCAGTCCAATTGCGAATTTGACCTCGGTTCTTGTAAAAATCCGTGCCATGAAGTGCCGTACCGCGCTGCATTGTTGTTGAAAGTCGCGGCAGGTGTTAGTGTTCACTACTGATGTAAATCCAGGTGACTGAGATCAAGACCTTTTTCTTACCTTTTTTATTATTGCCATCTGGGAAAAGGAACGGCTAAATTAAGCTTGACGATCCTGTTCCCTGTTTGCCTGTTTTAGATACCGATACCAAGCGGGAAGAAGAGTAAACATTGCTTTGCTTAGACTTGGCCGAGGTGATTAGCCCGTGAAGATAAAAACCCCAACTATCTACAAACAATATTTGGTAACATTTCGTCAACTCTTTGATTTCTCCCTTCCCTTGTTATTTCCACTCAATTTCATCAAACCTTGAACACTTCTGAATTCCGCCTTACCAATCCAATCAGCTTCGCCTTATTCATACCCAACTATCTACACCGTACTTCAATCCCAATTATCATAAGAAACGCCAACTCAGCACTACACCACTACAGTACGTTGACGTACTTCTTCATCCTACTTCGTTTATTCAAGCCCAACGCAACCCTCATTGTTGCCTAACCCTTCGCGCTTATTCATACATCCACTCCGACCACACCCTTTCAACCAAGAAAAATATGGTCGCACCGTCGAAACTAGTTCCCCCCAACGACAATGTCGCCCATGCCCTCGCCGGCTCTGGCGGCGGGCTCCTGTCCATGGCCCTGACGTAAGTAATCTCGTGCCTTCACACATCTTCATCCCTAATCCCGCCTCCTGCTCTACCCGGCTCTACTTCTGCTTTTCGCTTCTACCCCACCCCCCCCAAATATTCTCTAACCCCGCTAACATACCCCACTACCACCAGCTATCCTCTCGTTACCCTCTCCACTCGCGCCCAAGTCGACTCCCGCAAAGCCCACAGCACCTTCCTCTCCGCCGCCAAAGCCATCATTGCCCGCGAAGGCCTCTCCGGCCTCTATTCCGGCCTGAATTCTGCCCTCTTCGGCATCAGCGTGACCAACTTTGTCTACTACTTTTGGTACGAATGGTCCAAGACCTTTTTCGAGAACAGAGCGGTCGGCGCGGGCAGATTAAGCAGACGGTTGACGACGGCGGAGGCGATATTGGCGGGAGCGTTTGCTGGGAGTGCGACGGTGGTGATGACGAATCCGATTTGGGTGGTGAATACGCGGGTGACGACGAGGGGGCAACAGGCTGCTGAAGGAGCAGAGGCGGCGGGGACGGGGATCACAGACGGGGAGGCCCCGGTGGCGCCAAAGAGGAATCTGGGGGCTATCGGGACATTGTTGTCTTTGCTCAAGAATGAGGGACCTGCTGCTTTGTTCTCGGGGGTTATGCCGGCGCTGGTGCTCGTTATCAACCCTATTTTGCAGTACACATTGTTTGAGCAGCTAAAGAATATGCTCGAGAGACGCAAGCACAAGGTGTCGCCGACCATTGCGTTCTACCTTGGCGCATTGACAAAGTTGTTCGCAACGTCGGTGACGTATCCGTACATCACCGTGAAAGCGCAAATGCACGTGTCACAAAGCAAGGAGGAAGGGATGTTCGCGGCTATCCGGAGAGTGATTAAGACGGAAGGATACGGTGGACTGTATAAGGGTAAGTACAATGTTGATTTTGAGGAATGTTCGTGTTACTAACTGATTATAGGTATTGGACCCAAGCTGCTCCAGAGTGTCCTTACTGCCGCGTTCCTATTCGCCTTCAAGGACGTCCTTTACGAGCGGATTGCCCGCTCCCGCATGAGGAGAAAAGTCAAGGCTTGAGTAATGTCTTCTCAAGTGTTGCCGATATAAATGATTACCTTAGAACTCGTGGCTGATGTCATGAATACCCAGTGATCTGTCTTGTTACTTACTTTCTAGTTCCAGATCTGTAATTTAGTTTTATGACTTTTTTTTTCTTGTTGACTCATACCTAATTAAAAACCCGGGTATCCTACACAATCGTGACAGTGGGTACAATCCACATATCGTTATAGTGATTCTCTTCCCCCAGCATCCCCACCCTCAACTTCTTCCCTTGCTCCTTCCCCTCCAATATTGTCTTCAACACCCTCTCCGCCTGTCGAATCCCCTCCCGAATCCTCTCGCAACTCGCTATTTGCAACTCTAATGACCCCTTTGTAAACTTCTTCTCCGTCATCACCATCTCCCTAAACCGTGTCAAGAACCGCCCTGCATTCTCCAGGCCATCGACAGTCCTTTGTATCAACCGGTCATCCAACATTTCCTCCCACTTCTTGACGTCCTGGAATAACTCGAATGATGGTAGTGGTAGGGTTTCCAATTTGAATGGCCTCATTCGGACAGCGAAGCGGTTTTTGTCGGTGCCACAGGGATATTTGGGCGACTGGATGGTACCCATGCGGGTGAGAGTGGTATACAGTGCTCGTAAGGCGTCCGAGAAGTTCATCTTGAATGCCCTCTCTAGAGATGTGAGCTTGTGGAAATGGCGATGACTGGCGATGAGGCTATCGTCATCAAGCGGGGAGCTTGTTGAGTTAGTGTGATTGGTAATCATAGTATGATGAGCATTGAGTTGGTTGAGAATCTGCGTGTGGTACCAGTACATGCCGGCGAGTTCATGCTTTTGGTAGATGTCGAGTTCAAAGCCGAGTTCGATTATGGCGACCATCACATTGAGCTTGTACAATTTAGCCCAGGCTTGCAATGGCTTCCACCCTTCTGCCATCTGTGTAATCTTGTCTGGATGCTGCGCATTGTGCATATCAATGGCCCTTCGCAACCCCTCGTCACACCCGCCTGCCTCCAACTCCAAGAAATCCCAGTCTCGAACCACGTGGTAAAATGCCCTACGCACTCGACAGCGATTCTGACACACTGAACGATACAGGTCAAGATAGCACTGCACAGCCCGGCGCCGAAATTCCTCGAGCGTTGCCGCGATAATGGCCCGGGGATCCTGCGGGTCATTGACGAAGTCGAAGAAGGAATCAAGGAGGGGAGTCTGGGGGTCAATGGTTAGTTGGAAGTCATCGTCCATGAGGCGGCGGAGGGTGATGTGGCCCAGAACGATAAAGTCCTGGAAGAGGTAGCGTTGGAGCATAGTGCGGACGAGGACGAAGGGAGTAGGTTTTTTGGATTGGAAATAGTTGACAAATTTCTAGATAGCATGAGAAACAATTCTTTGGATCAAATGGGAGGAGGGGAAGAAAACATACCTGCAGTGTGATCGGGTTTGTGTACCCGAGGACATCGACCACCTTCAGAGAGTCGCTAATTAACGCATGCAACTTGTCATATCCAGCCTCCAAACCAATGTCAACAATAGGTCTCGGAGGCATACTCGAAGAGAGCTTCTTCTGTAGTTCCCCACTAAAAGCCTGCGGCACTGGTGTCCCCACGTTCCTCGATGCTTGTATACCCGCCTCCATATTCTGACAGATATCCCACGCAAGACGGATCCTCTCGGGATTTTCCCGGTCCTGACTAGTCTCAATGGCAGTCAAGAAGGCAGAACGGAACTCGAGTCTAGTAGACAGGTGGGCAGACTCTGCGGGGTCGATGATGCCGGCAATGACCATGGCTGGTAGTAAGTTGACAATTTTATTGATTTCATCGGTAATCATGCGAACGGGAATGTGGTCGAATAGTGACCGGCTATAGGTGTTGGTGACAAAATCCTCTTCCTGTTGACTGTTAGTATCGTCGGTTTGTCTATCTATAGTAACCATGATGATATACCTCGTAGTAGTGTTCTTGTATGATGTTTTCGTTGACGAGACTGCATGTTCTAATAAGTCCCAGAACGTAAACTCTCAAGAAATCAACCAGTGTTCCCGGCTCTGCATGCTTCTCGGTATCAAATTGCACATCGCTTACCCGTGATGGAATCTTGGATAGCATACGATCAACGTAATGACTCGTAAACAATGTCAAACCGAGGGGGTATCCAATATGCCAGGCCATCTACCATCAAGTCAGCATACACACAACAGAACCCATTTAATCCACTCACCTCTTGACTCAACAATTGGTCCATTAATCCCAGGACCTCCGCCGCTGTAAGCTCCCTCGTACAGTCATACTCGGGCTCCGGGTCCTTCTGTGCCTCCGCACAATTGATGTCCATCTTCGGGTCCATGATCTACCGTCTGTCAGTACACGCAACCCGCTTCGTCCCCCGAGTCTTGAAAGTGACCTACCTCCAATGCAGCCACAGAGTCAAACAAAGAAAACGCAATATCCTTCACTACCTCGCCCCGCCGCATTTCTGAACCCTGTCAATATCATGTCCCGAATTAATAAAGGTGGCAACCCAACTCACCAGCCGTCGCTCGCCTGAATGCATCTGTAATGTCCGTGTAGATCAACCCACTCGCAGGCCCCCCCGACGGTAACCCGCCATACATTGATCGTAGATCTGGTATCATAGTTAATACTCTGTATACAAAACTCATCGGTTCTCTAGCCGATTGCGGTTAAAAAATAATCAACACCGTAGCACAAAACATACCAAACGACATCTGATGTGGTTAGTGGTGGTATTAATCGGTATATGATGGTATGTGGTGTTGCCAATCAGCAGGACCAGGGAGGGGCAAAATAACTGGCAGTGAGATTTGGTGGGGTTACGTTGAGACATGAAGATTTCAAGACGCAGAAGCGAATACAGATCTGGCGATCGTGACAAGAGGAATAATCTGATAATAACAGTGTTTAGATCATGTAATCCAATTTTATTATTTTCGCACTGGCTTTGTCAACACATAGCCGTGGTCGGAACAGGTGCGGCGTTGAGAATTCGCCTATGGATGGATCGGCTTCGGCGAGTTTCCATAGTGGACATTTGCCAGTGTCAGGCTGGCAGTCACCTTAATGAGGATCTGAATTCATCATGAGATATGAATCTTGCTTTTACATCAGATATGCTTGAATATGGCTGCGAATAATTTTCCATTATGACATGGTTTTGCTTCATGCACGATATTATACTTTTTAATCCCACCATGTGTCATATCAACATTCAATTTCACATGTTATGCAACTCGCAGCTCCTGCCTGCAATACAAAGATTTGGACCAACAAATTGATAGGCATAAGCGACGTCAATTAAATGTTATTTTCTTTGTTCCTATGATACAAGTTCAATGTTTATCCTGTTTAAGTACACTTCCTGCCACAAGTTGTTCCGCTATTCTCTTGATCCCATCCCTAGTTGAGGATCCGGATACTCTCAGATTTCCACGATACCCGGCCTCTCCTTGTGACGGATAAAGCGTATCCCATTATCAGCCTAGATGTATATAGTCGTAAAAGTCACATTCGGAAAAATCGAAAAGTCGTCAGCTAAGTTAAACAGGATTTAGATTGGCATGAATTCGAAAGACTCGGTCAAGCGCAATAAGAATCGGGCATTAGCCATTCAACAAAGCAAGATTTACGAGCTATTGGTGATATTCTTGGCCTCACTGGCTTTGCCGTTCTGTCATCTAGCATGTCAGTACAAATCCCGTGTTGCCAACATCTTTGAGGTCCAGTCCTTCCAGTGGGAAGTGGAAACCGAGTCTCCGGTCAGCCGAATGTCGTCATAGCTCCCCACATCCTACTTCACGGCATTGCAATCGTCCAATAATCTTATCCGAAGAAACAAAATGACTTACAGTCCAGCTAGCAACCTTGAGCTCAGTCTCGGCACGGCGCTCAGCAATGATTCTCTTATCCTCCTTTAGGGAGCGGCGGACCGCGCGCGAGGCGACGGCCAGGTAGCGGTTGTAGCTATAAAAAAAGCACCAAATTAGCGATTTCGAGTCCTCCGAATTCCACTTTCCCAAGCTCATCCGAGGCCAATTGGTGATTTTCCGGGCATTTTGTCTAGTCTTGTCGTCGATATTTAGCGCTTTAGTTGGGGGAGTGTCTTCATTTTTCGGGTAAAACCGCTCGTCCGAGAGGCTATGTCGTAAGCCTGTCACCCGCTATTAAGCCCACTACAGAAATTCCCAGCGCGGGAAAAAGATTGAAAACAAATGACCACCGTATTTCGCCAATTGATTCGTCGGGAGAGCTCAGACAATGACAAAAATCACATACCTGATGCCAGCGGCCTTCCACGCGAAAACCATTTTGTCGAGATGTGTTTTTGAGGGTAGGAGTTGAAGAGGAAGAAAGAAAGATAGACGGGTTTGTCTTGAGAGGTGCGGAAAGAAAGAATCGTAGGATTGATTGGTTCGGTGGTTCAATTCAACCTGCTGGCCATGGGCTTCTCTGGCTTAGTGGGATGGCAAGTTTTCCGGCTATTCATTGGCTGGGCCTGACCAGGGTATTTCGTGCTTAGGCAAGTTAGGATAGTTAAGAGAGAAGTGGATGGCCTGAGGTTTAGAGTCACGTGAGGAATCACGGGGAAGAATTAGTTGGTCCCGTTTTTCTTTTTCTCGATGAGTAGAACCCCAGGTTATTGCCAGATTCGGTATCGCATTGGAAATGTTTACAAGTCGGGTTAGTTTTTGGGACATGTCGAAGCATCACAAGTATGACAAAGATCTTGTAGAAGGAACAATTTTTTTTAATGAATTGAATCAATTTTTTATTGTTTTCATATCGAGTCATTACAAAATAAATAAAGGAAAACTATTGTCCCGCGGGTATCAAATTGCTTGCCAGATCCTTACGCCAATAAGCCTAATGTAAGAAATAAACACACCTCCACTTTGGAGGAAACAATCAATAAAAGAAACTAAATGCCCACTCCCAAAAGCCCAAAAAAGCAATCTTTAAACCATGTTCGGAATGAAGTGCGAGCCAATGCCTAGAACTCCCGCGATGATCCCCGCCCATACCGTCGCACTCATGACAATGTTCTCCTGCATCTTGCGGATGTAGGGGTTACATCTGTAGGTAGAGTACTCAAAAGTGCGGCAAAATATGTTGCGTTTGCGATGTTTCTCAACCCAGGGCTCATCATCAAAGAGGTTGCGGCCGCCCAAAGGATCCATCCGTCTGGAGTTGAGGTCTTCGATAGGGACGTTGAGAGAAGTGACATTGGCTTCGAGATCCTTTTCACTTTCGAGACCCCGGGGTACCTGAACGTCAGCGGTGGTCTCCCAAGGGCGCACTTGGCGCTTCTTGGTCCAATGGAGGATCAGACAGATGCCTTTACCTGAAGTCATGAGGATCATGAAGCCGAAGAACCAGAAAGGAATGATGGATATGCGCCAGAATTTGCTAACGTTCTTGGAGATGAAGATGCCGTTCATGATAGCGGCGACAATGAGGTTGAGGACAGCGATGAGACGGCAGAGGATGATGTGCTCGGTGTTGGCATTTGACACAGACCAGGCAATGAAGTTGGGGTGGCAGTGGCCACGAAGGACGGCCTCAGCGGCCATGAAGGCAGGCAGAAGCGCAGAGGGGTGAGTGGTGTGTTCGACAGCGTGCATAACCGCCGTGCGTTCTTCATGGGTGAGATGCAACTGCCGAGAGGCACCCATCGTGATATATTGAAGAACAATGTTGTTGATCTCTTCACGGAAAGGCTGCGAAGCGTAGTTCCAGGTCGGGTCGTCGGTGGCCACAGGCTCGGGGAATTTGGGTAGACTCGGGATGCTGGGTTTCTTGAGGCGGCGTTCGCGGCGGCTGTCCTTTTCCATGAGTTTCATGATGGCAGCGAGCTTCTGCTTTTCACAGGTGGAGCCGGCACGGGTAATGGACGAGGAGACGATCTCCTTGGTTTCGGGATCCCATTTGGGGGCGCCGATTCGAGTGCGGCTGGGAAGCTCGCTCCAGCGGCGAACATAGTCGCCATACCAGTTAAAGAATTGGAGGTACTCGGCGTTGCCCTCGACGTACATGAGGTAGTCCATGAAGTCCTTTTGGGAGCAGGGCTGGTGGATGGTTAGTTGAGGGGGGTATCATATGATATTGGTAGGTTAATGGCTTACAGGTAGGGGTCGGTTTTTGACAATTTCTTCCAGGCGGAGACGAGGGTTGATGCGCTTCTTGGTGGCAGCGGCCCTCTCCTCGAGCTCCTGGCTGGTTAGACGAGCCACAGCCTTCTTGGAAGTCTTGGGCTTGGTGCCCCAGTACAGATTGAGAGACATTATGAATAAGAATGGTTGTAATAGGGGTTGGTCAACAATAGCAAGTATCGAGATCCAGTCTCTATCCGTCCAGCGGTGAAATAAATCCCCTACGCGGAGAGTTTGTTCAGCACAGATCAAAGATAGGATGGCGGATAAGATCAGTCTGTCAGAAATAAAAGATTCTTGCCCCTAAAAAAGGACAAGAGCGGCTCTGTGGCGGCTGATATGGCTGATATGCTATTTATTGGGGTTGACCGGAAAGAGGATATCCGTGTATAACAGTGACAGCTATAGGGCAGATTACAGCCAAAAGACTTCTCAGGAATTGTCCAGTGATTGGGCCAAGGAAGCAGATGTTAATGCGTCCTTTTTTGGTAATGAATGGTGAATAGAGCGGGGTCTCTGAATAAGGTTTGGTGTTGGTTTATGCAATATTTCCTTGGAGGGTGCTGAGGAGTGTTTTGGCGGGGTCGATCTCTTATGGATGGGTTTTGGTGTAAGCGAGGCCTTTTTGTGTGAGGGTTGAAACAAACAAAGGCAATGAATGATGTTTTTTAAAAGTTTTAAAAAAAAAAAAAAAAAAAAGCTTATGGCGTTCTGGTCAACAGGAAACAAGGGGAGAAAAGCTTATTTTTGGTTGATAAATGAAGTCGTAAGTGAAAGTCAAGATAAACCTTATGATACTCGATGATTCAAACGATGTGATTGGTTGATGTGTGTAAGTTCAAGAATGGAAAAAGCGAACAAGCTATAAAAAAAACTTGAACTGTATATGTGATTGTCAAAGGATTGTAAGAACCGAAATAAAGTACCAGACCCGAATAAGCTAAATCAAACAATAAGAAGCCAAACTCAAAAGAAAGAAAGTCAACGAAGAGCTGAGGCCTTTTAGATAAAGGAAGGTGTAGAATCGAAAACAACAAACTTGTATTGTGCAAAGGTGAAAAAAGGGCAAACAAAGAATGAGTGTATTGCTTATTCTGGACCTGTAAAGAAGAGAAGGAAAAAAAGAAGGCAAAGGCTCTTGAGATGAGCCACGAGAATGAAGACGGGGGACCATCTCAGAAATATATCATGGCCAACATTCACTACGACAGCGTAGACGCTGCGCCGATAAGTCTGTGTAAGTAAGTGCTTTGCGGTCGGGTTGAGATGGGAGGTGGTATCGAACGGGACGATGGATTATGAGCTAGCCGGGGGGTGAAAAGGAAAGGGACGGACATGGAGGGGTGAGCGACGTGGGTGTGGTAAGATTTTTGCTGGAGGGGGGGAGGGGTGTCAGTGCGGGACAAAGGCCACCTAGGTGAGGGTTTGCGTTCGGGTTGTATGTGTAGTCATGATGACCGAGTTTGCTTAAGGGGAAGAGTATCGGGGTTGGCCAAGATATTAGAGAGGAGGGCGTATCGTTCGTGATGGAAGGCAAACTTTGGGGGTGTTATGCGCAAAGGTGTTGAGAGAAAGGACAGAAATTGAAGTCAAGAAGGTTGCTAGTGTTACCCTATGTCACTGTTTTGTGAGCAAACTGGCAATTGCCATAAATGGATAATCAAAAATCGCAGTTGTTGCAGGTAGTAGAGACGTGGATGGGCCTATGCATTTTGTAGGTAGGGTTTCGAAGGACACGACACGATACGATGCTAGTAGCAGGTTATGAGGAGATTTTTTGATCGGAATGATCAATCAGGAACGCGGAGATCTATACGGAGCAGATGATCGGAGAAGTTATCATAGGTAAATCCCCGAAATAGGAGATAGACAACAATATCACTATGAAAAATTATATCTTGAGGTAGTACAGTAGCACATTCACGATGCAGAATCCCTCTATAACGTCTTGTAGTTTCTCGTCAACACCCCAGACCCCCAAAAAGCAACTAAATCATTAATCTTCTCTTCCCTCCCTGGCCCTACGAGATCATGAGCCAAACTTTACTTGCAGCAAGCACCAGCCAAAATCGCCATACTAGGCAAACCTTCAAGCCCCCCCCCCCCCCCCACCCATCTCATCCAAGCCAAAAAGTCCAGGGAATCCTCTCGTCCGTCCAAATCCTGACGCTACGTCGACAAGCATTCCAAAATGACAAGATTCTCCGTGCGGGTTTCTCTCTCTTTTGCCTCTCTCTCGTGCCCTTGTTTCAGAAAGCACTCAGTGCCTCTGCGCTTGGGGACTGGCTCATTTCGCAGCGTCGTGGTGGGTTGTTGTATAGCGTGAATATTTCATGGACATTGTAGATATGTAATTGATTTTTCTTCGGTGCGGACTTTTTGTTTTGGTGAGCGTTTATGAAGTGTTCTCGGGACATTTTGTGCACAGATGGCGAGAGGTCTCGTTTATGCAATGTCATTAAGTCACGATGTAGCCTTGGTGTACAGTTGATCTAGATATGAACGTATAGTGTCGAGCGTCGGAGCGCTCATGAATCAACATATAAAAAACAGCATCAGTCATCAACCATAAACATCATTGCCATGCGGAATTATTAGCAAGATCGCCACTCAAAGATCACCAGACCAAACTCTGCAATATCTGGTACTGGTCACTACGAGATAAACAAGACCCCCGCCATCGTTCCACAGTCTACACCTTGCTGGTTCCGCGGACACACACACAAACACTTCCCACCCTCGCTGAGCAGCATTTAATGCCCGATCCGACCCAAGATTCCACTCCTCCCATTCAAAACATCTAGGTTTAAATTCCCAAAAACAACTTCGCGATTCAACCCATAACACCCCCCTGACAAAACGTCTCACATGTGGCTTTTTGAAGAACAGATAGATAAACGAATCACCGAGGCCGTCTCCAATACGGCCGACCATCATGCTCCATCTGATTTGTATATCGTCCGTGGTCAATTAAAAAGGCTGTCGTTGATATCCTTCATCCCAAGTCTCGAGGAAAATATGGTGACAAGCTGCTGGATTGAGAGCTTTATGCAGCTTAGTGATCCCGGAGGATCCTAAGTCGTTCAAAGTTTGCGTGTAAGTTGGGTGGAGTTCAGCTGGACTTTACATCCAATATCATGAAGTCTAAATTGTTTGTCTAGAGAGATGGTCGAGCGCGGTCTGATGTCTGTTTAGCATCATCACGAAAAAAACTGCTAGTCACAAAACTCTGCCGTAACTGTTACCGTCTCAAACACGCAAAGTAGTAATCCCCACAGCGGCTCGAGTTTGCTTTATGAGCCATTTCAGCTCTTTATACACTACATGCAAGTGACTTGTCCTGGGAGTAACTCTGATGTTTGCCGTTCCGTCTGGAAGATCGTATGTAGACCATCCCAAGTGCATCACTCCCAGGATTAACCCACTAATCCCTTCTAACCAGCGCTACGCTCTGCTACACATGAACTTCCTCCTGACCCCTCCATGTTCTGTCCTTACACCTTACGGGGGGTCTACCAATGTCACCATCTCGACGGAAATAGTTCGATTTCAGATGACTTCTTTACAAAATACCTCGATCTTAAACGAGGACTGTCTCCCACATGCCTCTTATGGTCTTTGGTGAAGCTTCAAAGGTCGGATAGACTACCATTGCATGAATCTGAAGGCAGGTTTGTCATCTCTACTTCGAGTTCATGGCATCGTCGGTTGAGTGCATATGGGGCTCTTCGTGACTATAACAGGTTTTGCATCTGATCTGATGTGATCCTTCGTAATGCAGCTGAGGAAATGAAATTGCATTTCGAATTTGGTAAACAAGTCACTGGATGAGAGGTTATTTTGATCCGGCTGAAATATAGCCGGATTTTGAGGTCCTGTGGATATCTATAGTGGGGTAGATTGTTACACATATCCAGCAAGATAATATTTCTTTCCAGGCGTGAACCCCTTCTTCTGTTGCCCTGTTTGATGGCCATTGTTGCCATAATTCGTTGTCACAATTGAGAAAACTCTTTCTGTACTTGCGGATTTGTCGAATTACATGATAGATCGAAGAGCTATGAACTTCGAGCCCACAGTTTTCACACATACATCCTCAGACCCTTCACTGGTACCTGCATGATGTGTGACACAGTTCGTAGATGTTGATTATCATACGGGTCCTGCTTCGAATGGAGAATCAGAATGAGGGGACTTATGATCAAGTATGGAGAGGATTGTTTAACCAAGTTAATCTTGATATTTCGTTTATCACCGTATGATTAAGTGAGGTGGACCCCTAGGGTTAAAGGGATTTCTGAATAACCCTATCACTTACACATACCTTCCAAGACCAAATTTAGCAATATCACATGCCAACTTAATTGCTTGTATCTAAACTTTGGTAACAATTCATTGACTCTAGTTCTTCTCGTTCAAACCAAACAACCAAAGTTCACACAGCGTATCCATTTGCAAGCCTCCGCCACAAAGCCCACTAAAAAATATTACCTCAAACCAGCATCTTTCCCAGACTTTCAAGTTTCCCATATCACCACTACTGTAGTTTCCTCTTATTGACGTATTCAAGTTTCATTTCCCTCTTATCTGTCCTTGCTAACCCACAATCGAACCAGAAAAGAATCTATAGTCTCTTTGCTGAACAAGTCTTTCTCTATCATCAACCTTTGTGCCGTCAAAACATGCCGAGTGTCAAAGCAATTCGTCGTCAAAGCGGAACGCTACGCTGTTGTCCACCAAGCTGCTTCCAAAAAAGCAAAGTTCCAAACATCTGTGTAGTGATTGCTTTTCAAAGTTCAGAAGAAAACCTAACGATTTGTGATGCCGTTCGTGGGTTAGGGGTTTGTTGCTTTTGATGTATAGGGTTGGTTGCAAGGCAAGGGGGATACCCGGTGAAGACAAAACCGGAGAGAGCACGGAGTGCGACGGTGTACCACGGTGAGGTTGTGGTGATGACATCAGATGGTAAGTGTTGTGTATCAGATCGAGAGAGTTATGTGTTGGAGAGAGAGTTGTCTTCACAATAGGTACGATAAGCGGTGTGTATAGTCTTAATAATAATGATTGCCGGCCTTGTGTGTCTTGGTATTGTTTTGTCTGGGGAAAGTTTTATGCCAGACAGGAGGCATTGATGGTAACATTGAATTCATGACATGGTGATAATGCCAAGGTACAGCTGTGTAGACGTTGCAGATACTTGCCCGTGATGGAGATTCCAGAAGAAGACTTCTAAAAATTGTTGATATTTAAATTATTCACATGCTCATCCGTGCGAATCTTTGGATATCTGAAAGATTTCCACTGTCATCACCGGGTTGCACCACAAAACAAGAAATTCCTCCGACTAACAAATCATCGACCCCCCTCCGATCGATCTGCCTTCATTTTTTCCTAATTCAAACACCCATCGGTATCCAAATCCAGGCTAAACCATTCCGAACCATAACTAAGCTCGGTATGCATGAATTCCGCCCAGTGGCATTTCTGCGTGTTTTTTCTTCTTCTTCTTTCTTTAGGTGAATAAAACAAAACACACGTATTAACTATGGTTGTGCTGTCAGTGCTGAGGAGGCTTGTGAACTAGGAGATGCGAGTTTCGGAAAATTTAATTGTGTGCGATGATTGAAGGGGTTGCAGATGCACAGACGGACACAGACAGATCAACCAGAGATTACTATGTTATGGCACACTAAAACAAGTCAAGGAAACGTTTAGAGAATAGTATCTAGAGGGAACATCTACACGTAATGTCAGTGACCTTGTATACACTGAGATATGTAGTAAATAGCTATGTACATGTTCCTCTTTGTGAAGAAATAATGATACCTTTTGCTGTATCGCAAAGCAAACTTGCCTATTTCATAACTGAGATTGTGTTAGGCTTTAAGACTCTGCATCTACAAACAAGATGTTTCAGATCTTTCTGGCTTATAACAAACCCGTATATAACCTGGAGGGGTTATCTTAACATCAAAACCCTACACACAGGTCACGAAACTCCTAACCTGAGTTCTTTATATTGTTACTGGCTACCTTTGATAGCGACTTCCCGCGCGATATGGTGAAGGGCCTTATCAAATGTTATGTTACAATGTCACAGAAAGTCATACACCGAGACCCTAGAAGACGTCGATGGTAACATTAACTTTATACCTCGTCACTACTTGATACAAGGTCTATTATTAATCCATCCCGCAGATCCTGTTTAATTGAGCTGAACAGTACCACGGTCAAGAGACGGCAAGCCAACACCAGGCCGCTTGACCCATATTTGTAACCCATTCGGCAGAGTCTACATGCTATTTCTGAGCCACTATGTAGCTTCCTGCATTTTTAACCTGACCCTTACAGACAGATAGCTAACCCCAGAAGGATAGACAACAGCGGTATAGCCACAGATAACATTCTAACATCCGTAACAAATGCCCCACTCTTCTCTGTACTCGCCTGCTGCGCTTCTGGGCTCCCCGAAGTACTCTTCGCTGATGACGAATCCTCCTTCGTCCCCTTGTCAGTAGCCGACCCACTGTACGACTGCCCCAATGTCGGTAACGGCACATTTCCATCCACCTGCCACCCGCCCGCCGTCGACACAGGGCACTCCCTCGTCGACACACTCGAGCTATCATACGCCGACCTCGGGATCCCCGTCGGCGTGTTTGTCGCCCACCGCGACTTGAGGTTGTTAAAGTCGGGCTGCACGGCCGTCGGGGTGCCCTTGCGCGTGAATCCATCATAGATATCGCCGGTCTCGGGGGCTGTGGCGTCCCCGAGCGCACCATAGGAAACGAGCCCGTAGTCGTTTTGCTCCTGGATCCATTCGTAGGCGATGGCGCCGGACCAGTCGTTGACCATGGGGTCCGAGAAGATGGCGTCCATGTCTTCCCACTGGCGTGCGTCGCCGACGTTACAGCCAGTTTCGGAGAAGAAGATGGGGACGGGGAAGTCCTTGGCCATTTCTTGGAGTTTGCTGTAACCGGAACCTGTGTAGGTGTTGGGTGTGCACCATTCGTAGGCGTTGATACCAAAGAAGTCGACAATTTCTTCGTTTTTGCCACCGCAGGTTAGGTAGTCTTGGAGCATGGGACGGAGCTCGACGATGTCGGTGGCGCTATAGCCGATGAGGACGGGGCGGTAGCCTTGCTGGTCGCGGTAGCCTTTGATATCGCGGACGGCGGCCTTGATGTAAGGGGCAGCATGGGACTGGTCATTCTTGGCGATGATCTCGTTACCGACGTAGAAGCCGAGGACGTTGTCGTACTTGATAAAGGTATCGAGAGTTTTGGTGTATGAATCGAACTGGGTCTGGTTCCAGTAGGTGTCATACTTGAGGAGGTTAGCTAAGATAAGGGTTTTCAGGATAAGAGAAAGAAACTCACGGGCAAGATGTAGGAGTCGAAGTCGTCGAGGTCAATGGTCAGGTAGATGCCAGCATCTTCAAAGACCTTCATGCAACCATCGTGATCAGCAGTCTGGTCAACATGGTAGACGCGGAGCGTGTTGACGCCAAGTTCCTTCATGAGCTTGACATCACGAGCGCACTGGTCCGTATCAATGAGAGGGTCACTTGGACAAAGTTGGTAAGCAACACCTGAGTATCCGTCAGTAAAGATTCTAGCAAGATCTAACGTATGGATGTTGATCTCGTACCCTTCATGAAGAACTGGTTGCCGTCTTCATCATAGATCTTGTTTCCGTATTTCTCAAGCTTAGAGATTGCAGAAGCGGAAGCAATGAGTCCCATCGCCAAAATTATCTGCTTAAGCGCCATGATTTACTGATAGATTTGATAGTTGTGATGAACTAAACGAGTGTTCTAAAACGAATGACTTGCAATAACAAAGACAAGAGAAAACAACAAGATAACGCCCTATATAATCCTTAACAAAAAGACACAGAACCTGCCACAAGAAAACTCGAAAAATCAGATCAAATTCGACAAAAACAGGACCCTCTCCACTTTTTAAAATCAACAACTCGTAGCAAATCTTTACTCATTCCATCTTCAGACCAACTCGCAATCGCCAACGTCTTAAGTAGAAACATGAAGGCACGCAGAGAGGAATATTGTTCAGACGTAAAGGAAAGAGCTAGCCACATCTCTCTCATCCTTGTGAGACGGGACGAATGAGCCGGGTGGCATGTATGCAAATGTAGGTTACATGATCCTTCTATTTCGAATTTCTTAGTGCGATTAGTGTTTGCGATGTGACCTTCCGGCTAGGCATCGGGATGTGGTGGGACGAAGACACAGTGATGGTTTGTGAGTTGATACTATAATTCAGTTGGTGTTTATTATGATATATTACTATATATGTGTGACTGTCCAACCGAATTTGTTTGCTTAATGCTAACAGATTTTAGGTGAGATGTTGCATTAGCACAAACACCAAATAAACAAGAGAAAACAATATCTGTGACACTAGACTAATGTAGCATATTCAGGCACAGGAACATCAAAGAAAAGAAGCCCGTCCCTCACACCAGCCAATCAACCTTTTCAAGAAAACTAAAATGCACCTTATTCCTCTTAGCTGCATAAGCATAATTCCATGGTCCAAAGTCATATCGCAAGTGTGCCAGTAGCCAACCATAGTGCGTTTTGGATGTGTAGGTTGAGTTGATTATGAGGGATGGCATGGCATGGCCAGGGAATACACGCAGATCAATCCAAAAGAGAAGAGTCCACAGGATTTGAAATTCATTAGTGACGACAGGGTTAACTGATGAGGCAATTGAGATGGTTGGTTGTGAGAGATGGGCCGAGACTGTGTTCTCTTTGAAAAAAATGCTTGATACATGAAGATGGCTTGAGTATTGATTCACAGCTGCCGATACTGATGTTGAGACTTTTGTACTACCGTTACATCTGAGGTACATATATACGCTCTGTATCTTATCGCGGCAATCTGTGAGGTATACGAAGGGGAATATTGGTGACAGGGACGAATCTGTTTTCACTTTCAAACGGTTCGGTTGTTTACTGTAATCTCTCTGTTAATGTTGTCAAACACTAGCATCACCGCAAGCTGAAAAAAAATTGTGACAAGCCACGAGACTCAAAACACTCGGCTATCTCCCTTTTCCCGAAGTATTAGATATACACATCCCTACATTCCAACCTTGACATCTACCCAATGATATCTTTTTACCACTGTCCTTTGTCGCCATATGCACCCCCTCATTCTACCGGCGTCCCACCACACTGTTAAAACCTGGATTAATCCAGCACGCTGCCGAGATCTATATAAATTACAAAATGCATGTTGTAGTCGCCATCAGTGTCTACGTAGAAACCCGGACAATGTTGTGTGACCGGCTAATGCGGCTTCGGAAAGCAGGAGAAGCAACATTGCCATGGTGCCAGATGTCGAGCATCAGTGATGCAGTTTCGCGATGAGGGTGTTTCGGGCTTGACAGTGGGAGATATATAGGGAAGAGCTAGACATTCTCATGGATGTGATGATGTCGGGGAAATAATAGATGATAAATAGATGACGATGAGGGTTTTGATATATAGATGCTAGATGATTTGCAAATATTAACTATGATCAGCAATATTAGGCAAAGCTTAAAGGTTATTCAAAACGACAAATCATTTACAACAATTAATGCTTATTGATGCTAGATCCTTTTGATTCATTGCCGGTTCATTGTCGGTGTTCCAAATGGGTATGTCATAATTTAGCCTTGCTTGGAACTAACATGCCGTATGAGAAAGATGGCAAGAAGGCGACCAATTATCTCCTAAATAATCAAACGGAATATTTTTAAAGTTACACGCGAACATGCTGCGACTGAAATATCTACAACTCACAGCAGAACATTTCGTTAAGAGTTTTCAAGTGCGCATTTTATTCGATACCAACCTTCCTGATCAACATTAAATTTATCTCTTTCAGCAGCATTCAGCAACGTGGCGCAGTGGAAGCGCGCCGGGCTCATAACCCGGAGGTCCCTCGATCGAAACGAGGCGTTGCTATTCAGCGATACTTTTTTTTGGTTCTTTCTTGTTTTTGTTCAACATGCTCATGTAACCCTGTATTTATTGTATACTAACCCTAAAAGTCCAAGCTCGAACCTTATTGCTTGGTATGCCTTCGCCTAGTTAATTATATGCAACTGATTTGTAGGCAGTAGCATGAGCTTCTACACCGATCTGGCTTTCGCTCTTTCGCCTCTAGAACCGCCATACACAGCCCCAATTCCTAACGGATATCAGCCCACAAAGTCTCTTAACCGAAGTAATCAAAGACCGGACTTACGGCGCTACAACGAATCATCTTCAAATTGCAAAGATAAAGTCTGTTGCCGTGAAAATTGCGGAACGCTCGCGATAAACCGATAAACCGTTGTGACGGCCGCAAAGACGTTTGACAGGACCGTCATCTTGCCGATCTCATTTGGGGTCGCCGGTCTGACAAGCACGCTGACGGCCAAAATCTATTATCAACTGACCTTGGTTCTTCTGTTGAAGTACTTATGGCCCACACTTGCTTACCCATCAGCTATCATTATGACTCATGGCCAAATTGGGTAATTCGCTTAGACTTAACATGATTCTAGGCGCGATGCCAATGGTTCGCCGCCAGACGAGACTGCTGCATAATCATGCTTAAAAATCCACAGCCGCCCAACTTGATACCTCAATTTAGTTTCCTCTGGTTGTCATCAGACATCATCCAAACTCATCGTGCTAATCTTATCAACTAGACACTCTCAACGCCCATTTCGTTGAGTCCGTCTACCAGCACCCGTGCCTTTCCCCCCTTTCTTTTTTTTCTAGATACAGAGGAAGTGCCCTCTGCGGCTAGCACAGGGCACAGTAGCCCATTCCCGTGTTTACTTTCGAACTCGTTAAATTTCCCCCTTCGGCCTCAAGGCGAGGCCGTATTATATTGCCTCCGCGGCAGTTACCGTCAGAACAATTTTCACAATGTGCTACGAACAGACCTCCATCTTCTTCCGCCCGGCCCAACCGGGCCAGGCCGGCGGCCCCGCGGTATGCTAGTTCGTTGCAGTGCCATTCCAACGACAGCAGCAGTAGCACAAAGAATTACTCCAACGGGGCCGTCAGCAGTGTTTTCTCTGGGTTCGTTGAGCCGGGGTCTGCGTCTGAAGGTTCATCCATCGGATCTGTGAATTCGAGTCCCGAAGTGCCGCTCGTGCCTGATTTCGATCTCGGTGCGTTCACCGCGACGGACGGACAGAATTGGCAGCCCGACTTGCCAGTTAATTTTTCACTTGCTGGGGATTTCTTAGATTGTGAGTATTTCTAGAGGCGTCCAGCCGGCTCACAAGATATAAGACCACCGCTAACCCCACATCACCCAGTGCCTTTCACTGATTTCTCTAGTCTTGATTCCATCACTCAGGCATCCATGACCCTTCCTGAGAACGATTCTCTGGATCCTTTGACCACTACTTCCCTCATATTCCCTCCACTTTCTGCCCCCGCTCCTGTTCCCGACCCCAACTCCACTGCCTCCATACAGATGCAAATGTCCTTGGTGAACCCTCACCTTCTACTCTCTGCTCCCGTCCTGCCTAACATCCCTTCACAATCTCCTAATTCCTCTTCTTCGTCCGATCGCTCTCCGGACTCTGCGGCTCTTGGGCCGTCCCGGAAACGCTCTCGGACTATTGCCAAGTTAGACGAGGACGTCGAAGAGGATGAGGTGGCGGCCGTTCGCCGACACAAAAACACGCTGGCGGCGAGAAAATATCGGCAAAAGAGACTTGACCGTATCAGGGAGCTTGAGGATGCTTTGGCTGAGGTCTCCTCTGAACGGGATGACCTAAGAATCCGGTTAGCTAGGCAAGAGGCGGAGACTGCAGCGTTGAAGGCTATGATGAAGAGCTTCGGTCATGGAAGCACCAGGAAAGATTAGGTTCTTTGTTATGTTACTGATGAGGTTATGTTTATAAGCATTGCGGCTGATTGGCGTGGGGTTTGGCCACGAATATCTTATTTTTTTTTCTAGTTTAGCGAATGTCCTTTTCTTTTTGACTTGTCTCACATTAGTTTGTGACATGTGTGTAGTGAACATGGTTACTCATCTTACCCAGTTGGTTATTGTGGTGATACCGAAAGCTTTTTTTGTATACAAAAGATCTTAACTATCTAACCCTTAGATCTGGTATGGCAATCTACACATGCAATATCACAAGGGCCAAGATGATGGCCATAAAACAGAGTACTATACATCTAGAAGGAATAAAATTTGATTTAACCTCGGAAATGTTAGCATACTGATCCAGCCAATAAAAGCAATAGTCAACGACTCATAGATATTGTTGAACATTCAGACGATGTCAGCTCTTCAAACTAGTTTCGTGATGTCTATCATGAAGCGTTTAGATTGTTCATGAAATCTGAATAGGAAACACGGTATCATCAAGTTCAACTCCATAATCGTCGTCTTATACGGAAATGGCAAAAAGGATCAAGTGTGGTTCTCCACTTGGATTCCCTACATGCCCCCCACAAATCCAGGAATATTTGAGACCTCATGCACCGGCAGGCAACAAGATCGTAGATCTTAGGGTTAGTCCGATTTTGCATTTAATGTTAAGACAATGGGATGGTGGAATGAGGACACATTGGATCTGTCGATGCAGCCTTACCGTAAAACAGTGAAACATTGGTCACACCGAATGATGGATCATTATCGAGCCTAGAAAAGGAATTAGAGGAATGTCAAGATTGAATGGACTGTCTGTCAGATCTTCGTTCTGGCTGGTGACATGAAGGACTAGACTATGCTTATAATATAGCCTTTGACATCTGTCGACTTTGGTCAGTGTTGTATTCATCAAGTTGTTGGAAGAGTTATCGTTATGTTACTCCATCTACACACACACACAATCTGCCATGATACGCTATGAATCATCTGTCCCTGGAAGATGAACTATTGTTGACTCTGCCCATAGGATACAACGGTGAGATACCATTATTAATCGACCCTATTGAATAATTTGCTTTTATGCTGGATGGAAAAGACAGGAAATCATGATTGGTTGTCCTGAGATCTCATGATGATTAATTGGGTATCACGAGAGTATCATATAACGTCACTATGATTTCAAATGCTTCATAATGTCTCATAAGAGTATCTTGAAGTAAATGTTGGCTGAAAATTGTAACAACACCATGGTTTTGAATTTGTTATTCAATGTCTAAGTGATATTAAATTTAAGTTACATGAGACATTATGAGTTAAGAAGCCTTATATATCTCAACATAACCCTGTGCTACTGCAGTTCTGTGCGGTACATTTTCTATCGTTTCATTATAGTAGACTCGCTTAAGGCGATAATCAATGCCAAATTATCATCCATATTATGATGGCATTCAATTCCATAGTCATCATCATAAGCACCGAAATCATCTGCGACATTATTATCCTTTCGAACGCCCCAGTCTCAACAGCTGATCACGGGCCCATCCAAAGACAAGTCTTCATCATCCTCAACCGCTTCTGCGACATATTGAACCACGAAACGTTTACCAACAGACCCTTCATATCCCCACCCCATTACTTCCTTTGCTCTCTCAATACTCAACTCTTTCTCCTTCTTCAGTTCCGCTTCTGACTTAGGCTTCTCCTTCTTATAAGTAGTTCTGTTGGCCAGCGAACCTCCTCCTTTAACTGTGTAGGAGTCATTATGGATGCTCCAATCCAAGTACATGAGGTACAATGGGATGATGTGATACGCCCCGAACACTATGATTTGCCCCGTATTGTCCAGTTGATGGGCGTCAAAGCCTGAGTACGGAGCATTGCGGAACCGTTCCATCCTGTTTACTTTTTTTGTGCGACCCGTGAAAATAACGCAGAAAAATACCTTGATGCCAAAGAAATTAGTATCAGGCTTTTCTACAGTGATATAGGTTTCATCAAATGCCCCCAGAGCCGCGGCTATGGTCGGATATGAGTATAGCCATTTTCCATTGGTCCAGAAAGCATCATGGCTCTGGAAAACTTCGCCATTCTTGTCAGAGATCGAGGTACCATCGAAGAGAAAGCCATTTTATGATATAATACCAAAGTTCTGCTGGGTAACCAGGTAAAAGGATGTCTTGGGTGTGGTGATCTTTGTAGCGAGGGCCTCTGCAGTATCGGCCTTTGAGGCACCTTTAATGTGCTGATGTAGTTTGGAAGGTGAGATACTTGCAAGTTAGCCTCATAGACTGGCTTGAGCCTGTCTGAAGGCTTCCGTACAAGATGGAAAAGTGATTTTTTCAACATCAAAGACATATATATATTGTGGGATCTGTCTCTTGATCGTTTCCAGATCAATGTTGATGATAGTTTGATTCTCCTGCTTGTGCAAGATGGAACTGGTTGGCGACTTGCCGTTGCTGAAACTGTTGGCAACTAGAGATGCGTTTTTGGCCTTCACATCATACTCTGGTAGGCTGATGATATCTTGAATGATCTCGCAAGACCTACGAAGGACTTATACGTAGGGGAATATCGTCTGGTGAAGTGGTTTGGTGCTTTGACCAAGCCTCCACAGTGTTCTTCAAAACAGCCTCTGTCAAAATGACGTTGATGTGATTCTCCATGATGTGTAAACGGGCTTGTGATAACGAGGCACTTCCATTGTATAGATGGTAGGTGACCTCACCGACGGGGTACGATGACGGTAATGTTCAGGTCACGCGTAGATTACCAAACTTGAGACATAGTTTCGAATCGTGAGCATGCTCATAAGCGTACTTCTGGGTAATATCTCCATAGCCCTTTGTAGCCAAGCTGTTAAACTCCAGTTCCTGTAGTAGAGTCAACTAGACGAGTGAGTCTTGGTCAAGATCTGATGAAGGCATGATGAATAAGGGCGATTATGCGGCACTGCAAAAATATATTGATATTCATCGTTGGGGTCACAAAACTATCATTTTCTCTTGTAAAATCTATTCACAAAATTATGCCTGACTATAATGGTAGAATCTTCGCAATAATTCTATAATTTCTGACTAAAAAGCTAAGATAAGAATTCATGTTTTGACGATAATTCGCAGTGAGTTTCCATGGAGAAAAGAGATGTCTCAAAAACTCAATGCCTACATAACAAAAGAGAATCGACAATAAAAATTAAGAGTTTGACCTCCATTCCAATAATGGAGAAAAAAGTTACCCGGAGGACAAGGTGCGACTTGCCAGTTGAACTGGCGCATCGGGAATCGAGCCCAATGCGGGGGTCGAACCCGCAACCTTGAGATTAAGAGTCTCACGCTCTACCGATTGAGCTAACCGGGCCGGGCAAGCCTTGTTGAAAAGGGTTTGTGCAAGAACAACCCAAATGATTTGTCAAAGAAAATCCATACGGCTTAATATTGTGATTAAGTGGGGAGTAGCTGTCTACTTTCATATTCGAGAGTATCATTCAGCTATCTTAGATCTCACCTGTTCCGAACAGCTCCATGGAGATTCTTTGATCATCCACACCTTGGGAAACCAAATCTGCCTTTACACTCCGCATGAAGTCGTCAGGACCACAAATCATGTATTGTACCGACTTGGCATCTAGATACAATGTGTCTTTGTTCAGATCTTTCACTTTGAGTCTCTTCCCATCACCTTCCCTAGTCAACATTACCGTCTTGGTTAATGAACCAGCAGCACCATTAATGACCGCCTGGATCTCTTTCACAAAGACCTCCTCTTCTGAGTTTCGGTAACCATGCACCCAAAAGATCTTTTTACACAAGCTGGTGGCCTTGATGACTTCTAGCATGGCCGTCAATGGGGTTGCGCCGACACCTGCCGAAATTAGAACCACTGGGGTTTGCTTCAAAACGTTCAAGACGAACTCACCCTGAGGATGAGTGACGAGAACCTCGGCACCTTCATCAAGCTGGTGTAGGGCATTAGATACACAACCGGCTGGGTGATCTCCTTCCGCGATTCTTTTCACAGGGATGCGATAGGTAGATGGCCTATCAGTTGGCGGAGCACTGAGCGAGTATTGGCGAGTTTAGGGATACTCTAAAGATAGAACCTCCACCCGAATTGAAATGTATTGACCCGGTTAGTAACTTGGCAAGTCTCCAGATTTAGGTGCTAAATAAAATAAAGTGATTGTAGGAGTTTCCACTACCTTATTCACAATCTTGAACGGTCTGAACCTATCCTATCCATGTGCCTTGTGTTCCGAGTACATAGAAGCTTCTGCTTTAATCAAGATGTCGGCCAGGATACCATACGCAGCGCCCCAGGCGCCGAGAACTTCGGGAGTTGCCGCATCGCCAAGAACCGCTTTTATGGCAGCGAGGAGATATTCCCCCACAATGGGATGTTTCTCTGGCTGAACTATCAAAGAGGCATGTTTGTGGGCGATGTATGTAACAAGGGGTAGCAAAGCCGAGGGATTCTCTAGATGAGTGGCATAGAGGAGGATGGACTGGGCGAGAGCTCGAGGCTGTGTAAGCGTGACTTGAGAGGTAGTGTTGAAGATTAATTTAAGTGAAGGATGAACACTGAGGATATTATGATAAAACAAGGTGGTAATGTCCAGCATATGTGCCTATAAAGGCGGAATATTGGATTTTATGATGGCAAGCTGGATGGAGGTCAATGAGAGTGCCATTTCCTCAATAAGCGTGGTGATTCAGTGACTTGTGAGAAAAGAAGTTAATTTCTCAAAGTTTTTAGTCATGACAAGTCATTTTATACTCTCACAACTCACATATACAACTCACCGACCATGTCACGATATCTTATCGTGAGATCCTTCTCTCCGGTCCCATCCGACCATGATGAATCCTCGCAAATTACTTCCCTTGAAGTTTCTCGCTCATGAATCCCTATATAGAAACTTGAATAGAACAAAAACCGGATCTTCCCGCGCGTAGTACCACGATCCACCCGCCATGACTTACATCAATACCAAAAGGGAAAAGGGCGGACCATAGGGAATGAATAAGCGGCCTCTGACTGGCTGCGGCTATCGGCAAAACTCAACTACATTCATTCTGTTAATTGAGAAAAGGACTTAAACTACGTATGGAATAGCGATGTATAATGATCATCTTATCAGGTCATGGATATCATTTACCTTGGGAAAGTCTAAGTAGTGCCACCGGCATCTATGTTATACCCCCGGTGAACTAAGCAAGTTTGATATAAATTCAATATTTAGCCCTTTGCATTAGGCTCACAGGCCCACTCCCTGGTCATCTCTGCCAGACATCCGGCAATAATGCAAAATGTTTCCACACAAGGGAATGCCAGGATCATCAAGCACGTGGCTTAGCCATCTCACTAAGAACTTGCATTATCGCGTTTGATGCAACTGTCATCTTCATCTCCAAAATCAAATATAACCCTAACTAACCCGCGGAAGCCGTGATCCACGAAGTCAGGAGCTCACCCCTGCCTACCAAATCTTTTGCATATTACACTGTGTTAATAATGCAGAAAATAGGAGGATATACAGTGCCACCTTAAATCTTGCACACGGCCCAACTTTCCTAATTTGATGAGTTCGAAACCCGAGCCACGATTTGTAACGGAGATATAGAAGACGGCGACAAGAACTAAAGGCCGATCGAAGGTTTCAGATCGCATTTCAAGAATAACTCTTGAGATTGATTGGTAATTGTTAATACTGCTGCCTGAATCATTATATCTAGAATTCCTAAGGGCAATTGAGGTATCAACATCAACTTTTTCATATCCCAAGCATTACTTTGCAAACTACTTTTGAAGATTGTCATACCGACCCACAATCGGATCCTCTGGATTACACATCAAAGTCTACTCAACATTTGACCTTCTCGACTCGAGCCTTTCTACAGGACCCATATCTATCTATCACTTGATTATGCCGGCCAACTACAATTCCACAGCCCGTGGGCTTTCTATATCCCCTCGCCACTCTCAATCCATCTCGATATCCTCCTCGCCTGCCCTACCAGGCCCTAGAGAACCAACATCGCCCTCATTCTCACCGAATCCGATCGGCCACCGCCTCTCCCAACGATCAACTCGCTTCAACAACTACAATAGCTCCGGATTGACGGTCAGTAGCAATGAATCTCTTTGGGAACAAGCAAAAGAATATGCCATAAATTTGTATACCACCAGCATGCGGCGGTTTCTGGCGCTGCCGCCCGGACAGCAGATATTGGTGGCTATATTAGGAGGCATTGGTGGTGTTATTGGGTTGATTATGATGTTCAAGTGGCACTCCATCGTCCAATCTCTGATCCCCATCGTCAAGAAATGGCGCGACATCCGCGGCGGCTGGTTGATCGTCTGGTTTATGGTCTTCATCACCTCGTTCCCGCCTATCATTGGGTACTCCACCGCCGGTATGATTGCCGGCTTTGTCTACGGGTTCCCTGGTGCCTGGCCCATTGTTGCCAGTGCTTGTGTGGTGGGGTCATCATTGTCGTTTTTGACGAGTCGGACGATTTTCAGCGGATATGTGCATAGATTGGTGGGACAGGATCCGCGATTTGTTGCTTTGGGGCAGGTTTTGAGGAGGGACGGGCTGGTGATGTTGACGGCTATTCGCTTTTGCCCGCTGCCGTTCAGCTTGTCAAATGGCTTCTTGGCGACGATCCCAACAATCACGCCCGGGGCCTTTGCGTTGTCTACGACTTTGTCGACGTGAGTACACTCTATATCTTGCATATAAAAGTTTCAAACATTCCGGGTATTAACAATTCAACAGACCTAAACTCCTCATCCACATATGGCTTGCCAGCCGCATTGCCCTCTTAGCTGAGAACGGCGACACCATGTCTAGCGGCGAGAAGATCGTCAACTACCTCAGCATGGCTGTCGCTGCCATCGTCGGCGTTACCGTCACCGTAGTTATCTACAAACGCACCATGTCCCGTGCTACCGAGCTTGTTCATGAGGGCGACCTGGACGGTGACGAGAGCAGTGATCTTGAACAGGGTCTTATGAGCCCGCCAGCCCCAGGAGACATCCAGAGTGACGAGAATGCCATTTCGATGTGGGGCATCGATGGCGATGATGATGATGAGGAGGATGCGTACAGAGATCGCGCATACAATGATATCATGGGAAAGCCAGGTGGCCTTTTGCATTAAGGGGGGGGGCTCTTATCAATTTTTTGGTTCATTAATCTACTGGCCATGTCATCTTGTATATATACAAACGCATCTACTTTGCAGAACCTAGTCCAATGTTGTCATCCGCAGTTGCTGCAGTGCGTCGATTATCATGTCAGGCCGCGCGCGCAGAGCATTATGATAAGCAGCATTCGTCTCAAAAACATTGCAATTTCCAACCTTCATCGCCGTCTTGCGCGCCAGTCTGTTATCGACATACAAATCATCGACATAACTGGCGGCATAGATAGGCACAGTGTTTTGGGCAAGCTTTTCCTGGTCGTAGATATGCGGCCAGTCGTCCGCTTGTGCCAATTTTTGGGCGACACCGGCAAGAGAGCGCAGACCTTGATTGTTTTCAAAGTGCGACGGGAAGATCATTTCGCTAGAAAAGAAAGGGGGTTTCGATTCGCTGAAGGCGGAAACGGAGTTGTCTTTGAGCCAAGCGAAGGATTCCCGTTCCGAGCCTATCCGCTGCGCAGCCCAGTTGGAGATGGATCCAGGGCCGTCACAGTAGATGGCTTCATGAAGGATGGCATAAATAATGTTATAGTCAAAGTTCGTTTCTGCCTCAATGTTATTAAGTGTGGGGCTAGTCAGGTATCCGAAAGTATCCAAGTCCAGTGATGCGCGAGTCAGAATCCGGTGGATCTTGTCTAAGCCGCCATGTTGGCCAAACGAAATGCCCATGGTGAGGAAACTCTGCACTGTTAGCTTGGAAGATGATGGCAGTATGATGCCTCCCTTCGACTCGATGTACTTGCAGATCTTGAATACCTTAGCCGCATCACCGGGGAACTTTTTGTAGAATGCTTTGTTTCTTTCTATTGCTCGATCGAATGTTGCAGAGTACACTATGTCGGCAGATTCGCCGATGGGAGCCAAACCACCGGTCAGATACACCTCCCGAACGCTCTCAGGGAACATCGATAGGTAAGACATGCTTACAAAGCCACCAAAGGACTGCCCGAACAGAGACCATGTCCGCATAGCAGTAACCGGGACATCTGCCATCAAGGTTTTTCTGATGGCCTCAAGGTCGCGAATAATATTGTCCTGGCGGAAGTGACGTAAGTACGCCGCCTTCTCATCGTCAGTTTTACCTCTCAGGGTTTCTGCCGAGACAGTAGTGCTGAATCCAGTACCACGATAATCAACAAAAAGAAACCGATAGATAGGAAGGCGGCTAGTGATTGGATGAGGAACTGGGTCGCCGCAGCCAAAGCCGGGACCTCCTTCAAGATAAACTAGCCATGGCTTTTGGGGCCGATTCAGGGCACTATCCCTAGAGGTGGTCTCAGCGATCGTCTTGTCGGCGTGTATGACTGCACGTGAAAAGAGGGTAATAGTGTCATTATGATCTCCGGCGTAATCAAGAGGCACCTTGAACGTCATCTCACTGATGGTGAAATTGCCTTTGTCATCTTATTAGCATGTCTGAATCATCACCAAAGTTTATAGTTCTTAGAGACTCACTGGAGCGATATGTCAACACTTCCTCGCTGCGTATAGCTGGCGGGATTTCAAGATCCAGTCTCATGTTGGCAGGTTTCCTGAGGATATTTGAAGCTACGGGAATTCGCATATTAGTTGACATATTCAGGTACTTGCGTATGACAAACAAACATGCAGGTTTTGAAATGTTTGATACAGCCGCGGTATGTTCGGATACTCACTGGGCATGGTGCGTAGCGGGCCTTGGATCCAGGTCAGAATGTTGATAAGCTTATAAGCGGAGATATTCTAATGATCCACCTTGAGATGGCTATTAAACTTGTACTCTTGCCGAATGATAATCTATTATGTGATAATGTGTGGGATTTTCCAAGGTTTTTGAGTACACTGAAATAAGGAAATTTGGAGAGTTGATAAATATTCAATATCTGGCAATGAGTTAAAAAGCGTGACATCGAATAGTTCAGTTATCCCACAAAAAGTACAATATTGACATTTCGTAGAACCTAATATTGAGCAATTACTCAACCGAGACACTCATGCGCCGTTCCTGACCCCGCCTCACTCCACCTGCACACTACGCGGACAGTGTAAATTATTCTCTGTATTTCAATTCACACGTTCTTAAAAGACCTGTAATTCAAGTTCATGGTGCTTTTAACAGTCAGTTTAGGGATAATCGCTGTTTCAGAGGACAGTGTGTTTCCTGGCTTACATCAATCAACCCATAATAAGATGACCTAAGCAATGTCAGGATCACCGGCCCACTAAAAATCTCAACCTCAAAACTTCATTTCCCTAGAGGCTCGGCGATATTCCTTCTTCCCGTTCTCCTCACTTTATCGCACGCTTCAATCTAAGTTAGTCAGATTCAAATGCCATCGTTTCAGAGTTGGCGCCATCAAAGGCGATGAATATTGCCATAAACACACAAACTCTTGTTGAAGCCTTCAGTGCTCTTGCAGACCAAGTCCAAGGCCTGACGGATCGCAAGACGATCTTAGAGCACAAGCTCCGATTCGCTCACGAACAGGTAAGGTGATTTTTTTTTGAGAAGGTTCTGCGGTTAGCCGCTGTTTCATTCGCATGATGAACAAAAAAATTAGCTCTAGATCAAGAGATGCTTTGCAACGAGGATCGACAAAATTTTACCACTTTCTGATCGAATTGAAAAACCTTCAACTTTGTCTTCCGTCCGGCCTTCAAGTCGGCTCGGACTTAAACTCAAGACACCTTCAGCTAACAATTGATTATTCGTTCACCGATAGTTCCAGTATCTTGCTGACAAGTATGCCCCGGCAGCTCCCGAGATCTCTGAAGCCATTGTAAAGCTCCAATTGCCCTCTTCATATTCAGATCATCCCTCAGTAAACGACGCATCTGTACCCCTTCCTCGCCGCAGCGGCACCGTCGTAAACGCATCGCATCAAATTGCCCTTCTGATCCGTGACGGTCGACGTGCTGCCTCACAGCTGGCTGCCTCGTCTACCGCCGCCTCTGTCGAGCATCTTCCTGATCGCCAGACCCTCCAGTCGTATCCCCGTCTAAGCCTTACTTTACCGACACTTGCTCGTCCTAACTTGTATTCACCGACTTTGGTTTCTCCGCATAGTCACGCATACACTCATCCCTACGTACTTCCCCATCATTCGTTGTCTCGTCCACCGGCTTTGTCGTCATCGGCATCGCCTTGTAGCAAGCCAGCTACCACTGTTCATTCTGATTCATCATCTGTGACCTCAATGTCGACTGTACTAGAAAAAGACTTTACAGTGGAGGGGAAAAAGGGCGAACTGAAATGCCCTTTTTCTGCAGCCGCCTCCACGGCGCAGCGTCCACTGGGTCATCCGCATGTTCCCAATTCTCAATCTGAAGATGTCATGAGTAAATCATATGCTGCCAATAAACATACCTCTGTTGGTCACAGTGCCTCCGCTGTTGACTCGGGCTCTCTGTCAGCCCATCCTCATGATCATCCGGGACCCCCGCAGGCTCGGCGACTGTCCTTTGCGCCAACTGAAGGCTCTCTCACCCGGCATCCTCCTGCCACAGACCCCATTTGCGCGGCACTGGCTGGGTCCGAGGCTGGAACTGGGTCGCAGGCCGATCCCTCGTCCAAGTGTCCCATTCGTTATCTTGATAAGCATTCACCCGAAGAAGTTGCGCAGTACGTAGAAAAGTACAAACATCAGATTCCCCGCAGTCACGAAATTTGCGTTCGGAAGTATCAGGCCAATGAAGAACAAGTTCGCAAGCTGGATGCAAAGTACGGCGATCTTGCAAGCATGATTGCCGGGTTGAGCACGTTGCATAAGCCCATGTTGACTGAAGAACAGAAAGCGCTGCAAGCGATGCAGACTTTGCGGGCTGAAGTTAGGGATAAACCAGAAGAAGCGCCGGCTGATCAGACGAAGGAACGGAGTAAGAATGACCGTGTCAAGTCTTGGGCACAACAAGTTGGTCAGACTATTGGGACCGACACCGAGGGAAATGATGCTGACGATGAGGAAGATAATGATTATCGTGAAAGCCGATTCGATCGTCCGCTAAAGGAAGTGCGGGTTGGCGAATCACCCAGTCGGCCCTGGGGCATCTCCGTCCCCGTCGCTTCCAACTTCAAGAACCCATTGATGAGGGAGCCCGGTGAGGATGCTCTCAGCGAGGCTTCCACTCTGCCTATCCCTGTTAACATTCCTAGAGAGCCTGAGACGCCGGGACGGAAGAAACCAGAGATGGATACTCAGGGTTCCAATACGCCAATTGCCCGCGAACCAGGCGACAAAGGTCCTAAGAAGTGCCCTTTTGATCACGCTAAATTGGCCCCAATAGGCTTTACTCGTCCCAAAGCTCCTAACCCGGACGAACAACTGCCTCAGTCATCTCTGAATCCACCATTCACGCCCGCGACCCCAGCCTTCTCCCAACAACAGCCACAACAGCAAGAAGCCTCGCTACCTCAGCGGCCCGGCACACATCCGATGAGTCATAGTCGCCCGGATGTTCCTCAGTCATCAACTCCTCAGCCTCCGCCGCCGCTTCCAGCTCACAATAACAGGATACCGAACAGCACCACACAGCCCACACCTACCTTTATCAACATATCCAACAATATCGGCGATCCTCCTACCGTAGTCGGCGGTTCAGCTCCGGCCATTGTCCGAACACAAGTCGGGGGTGCCCAGGTGGTTCCCCAAATGGTGTTTACGGGGCCGGTGTTCATTGGGTATCCGATTGAGGATGCCATGAAGGTTATGCAATCTTTCCACATGTGACAGCGGCAAGCACAATAACAACAGTCTCGTTGATTTTTCTTTGTTTTTCGTTATTTGTTGCCTTTTTGGCCGAAATATGTTTTTGTTTTGAGGTTCTATTTGGATATTGTTAGAGGGTTTGGGATTTGGCGTTTAGGTGTTTGATACATTCATAATTGGAAGTTTCTCTACATACACATACGTATTGTATCTCGTATCGCATTTCATTTGTATCTATCTTCTTAATTAAAGCAGCATCAACAAGTTTTTCTTATTTCCGTGATGCTATCAGAATGTGTTCTATGAGATCAGGTGGCTACATGTTCTGATAAGGTAGTAGATGGGGTTTGTCTAGGTTTTGGCAAATGCAATGTCACGTTGGGATGTCACGATGTAGACGGACTCCTTGAGGTTAACACGTTACTTGCATCTTTAATCGATTTCGCATTTTAGCTTCATACCCTGCTTCAATACGATGATGCCATCGTTTGTCTCTAGGGTTGTGTGTTTGTACTAACCCTTATTTTTAGCCATTCAATTAATAACGTTGGAAATTCCCCGCAGTTCTTTGCTAAAGCTAAAACAAATGGACGTGACTATAATATAAGAATTCCTGCCGTGCTATGTTGCAGACATTCCGGTTGGTCACAGGCGAGAGTAAGGGTGGGTGGATTATCTCTAGTGATACTCGCTACCATCTAGTCTTTTCTTGCTGACGACACTTGTTTAGTTTACGAAGCGCCCGAAACAATGTAGTGCATGTGGTTGGATGGTCATGAGATCTAGCTTGACATTGGATAGAAATCTGTCAAGCTTAATGGCCATTGAATATTATCGCCGCTGGAATGGATGCAGCCTGATTAACACCTAATATTACAATATTATGCATTGCCGAAGAACCAGTAGACTTGCGGAGGGAAGGGCCTGGGACTATTGATGACTTTGGGGATCACAATATCATTTAAATTATATAAACATGAATCAACTGTTTTCAGAAGTTTTTTTGTATGACCATGACTATCCGTCGGGAATTGTCATTCGGTCGCGGGCGGTGGTGGTAGAGAGAGGGGAGGGGAGGGGATAACGGAATGGAAATTGACTGACACTGCATTTTCATCTGCAGCTTGCCGAGAGGGATAGATACGTCTAATGAAGAGATAATTATAAATAGAATTTTGGGTTATGAGAATGTTGAGTTGATTGCCCATATATCGGAGATATTTAGGGATACATAATCATGTAAATATCTATATATGTCAATCAGAGAGAGATTATAAGGAGTTTGCAACATTGCTTAGGTGGTGATGGCATATATACTAGCGGGATGGTGGTGGTTGTCACGCTTACTTGGGCGTTTGTGGGCTTTTCTCAATCGGGTGATATTCTGATATTCAGAGTGATTGGGTTCGTGAATTACATAAGCAAGCTGGAGATTATTATTAAAAGGCAAGTTCTGGAGCTGAAGTTTTAGAAATTTTTATCCACTTTCGACGTCATCTCTTGGGTAATCTCTCGTATAGAAACTTCGATTTACAAAGATTATGAACACAGAATCTAGACTTGAGCGATGCTAATTACCTCAAATCCCTCAAACTTGTTCATTCGCTTGTTCCTCTTCCCCCTTTTCTTTTCCCAACAAAAGAACCGATCATAGTCACCATCACCGATATTTTCCAACCTTTCACACAAACCTCTTTCTTCACGGAATGCATGTAGTAAAAATCCAAGGTAAAAATATAAATATGTAAATATAAACAAAAATAAAGACTTTACGTTCAATGATAATGCATGGATAGTGTCGTGACAGTAGCCGCGCGTAGTAATCGGTAGTTGTGGGGTCTTTGGTCAGGGGCTACGGAATCCCGATCCCGCTAATAACGTCACGGCTTTCCGGACTGACGGGCATGGAGAAGACGATGAGGAAAACAATAGGTTAATATGCATTGCTATATTTTGGAAACTTGCTTTTTTTTTCTTGGCAAGTGATGATGATGCAGGAAGCGAAGCAGCTGGGAATATTTTTTTGGCATTACGGTGAAAGGGTTAAATGTGGATATGTAGGTGGTATATATGCTTTTATGCTCCTTTGCGATGCGATGCTTGCTTGACATGTGTTGTTTTTTGTCGTGTTGTAATATGCAGGGCGTGGTTTCCTGAAGTTTCCCGTAGGTTTCCCGGATGGTTGATAGGAGGGAAGATGATGTGACCAGAAAAGGCAAGAGTTTTTTTTTACGAGCCTTTTCGAGGCCGACAAGGCTGGAACTTGTATATGATTCATCATCAGACTCTTCATCAAGATACTCTCACCATTGTCCTGATACTTCAGGGCACTGAATTCTCTTGTTTCTAGTAATCACTGGTTACATCTTTTGTCCTCAGTGCATCTTCAAATTCTATCGCCAATCGTTCTTCGGCCAAGCCCCCTACGTAATTAACCATTAATCATCAACATTCTCATCACATTCCCCATCCCCATACACCCTCTTCTCTCTGTCCCGAATCCCCTGCTTTATTGTCTCCACGACATCACCTCGCAGTGGACAAAAATCATCGTTTCGGACACATTTGCGGGTGCAAATAAATATACACACGATCTGTCTAACCCCTACCCTTTGACGGACTTTCTGATAAGACTAGCCAACCCATCTCCTCTTCCCCCATACGGCGCAAGAGCCTCATTTTGAGATTCCCGAGAGCTCTACCCACTATTTTTTTGACCAATAACCCTATTGTTTACCAATCACCATATCAAAGCTCTCTCCACATCGAACAGGGCCCCCCTCCACACCGCAACCTTACACTCCCGGGACGCCATTGGTCACTACTATATTTTCAACCAGCCTCCCTCAATTTGTTTTATACAACACAAACACCTTTGGACCCAAGGGCTTTCGCTGGCTTGGCAAGATTTTTGGGTGTCATTTTTCCTAGTCATTTTTCTTTGCGGCCATCCTTGTTCTCCACCGTCCCAGATGCCGTGTTTGGTTGCTTTTGTACCACTTACTGGTCCTCTGGTGCCCCCTCTTCTTGCGGATTTTCTGTGCCACATTGAAGGTTCTGTTCTCTGGACAAACGTCCCACTGCAAAGCACGAATTTTGTAAGCTTGGGCAAAGGAGTTGGCAAACACCGCTTGGGAGCACTTATCCGACCTTCCGCGACCCTGTCATCTGGTGTGGTGGTATAGTCTTCGTATTCAGAGTGCAAATCTTGGTTTCCTTGTTCCTGGATCAATGGGTAAAGAGCCGTTGTAATTCTATCACGAATCTGCAAGTCTAATCCAAGCTTAAGGAACGTGGAGAAGCAAACAACCACCACAATTTCTCTTCTTTTTGTGATGCTTTATGAAAGATTTCAACTTTGAACCAACCATCTGTCAGTCACAAACCGACTCGGCTCACTTACAAGCCGAGCCAAGACAAATAATTTGATTTTGGCTTGTTCCAAGCCAAGCTAGTTCAGGTGCCCACTGCAACGTAAATATATTTATATGTCCGTCTAGTTATAAATAATTCCATCTGAGTATTGGACTTTTTGGTGTTCTGACTGATATCTTGTGCATTTACTTGCATTCCTACAAAGTACCGGATGCCCATGACACCCTGGCCCCGTGTGAATCCGGTCCATTTCAACCTTATGACTGCATAGAACGGCTTGTTTGTGGCCACGCCTGAACTCCAAGATCACACCCTTTGCTCCCCTTAAGCATTCTGCCGATCGCTGCATGCTTATGCCGTGAGCTTGCCCTTGCTTTGATACTCGATCTACAGTGAGCTGTCGGGACTTATAAGAACAGCTTCTTTCCTCAGATTTGGCAAATCGTGGTTCCCTCTTATTCCTCTTGTTCTCACCTCATAATTCACGAGGAACTTGATATCCCGAGATCCAAACACTTTATTTTGTGTTAGTGATCGTCATATATCATTCATTCTTTTCTTCCCCTATCATCCTTTCTTTTTTACCCTTGCGTCCATATCGTGTTTTTTCTGTCGATCACTTTCCTTAATCTCGACCCCACAACCACCAACCATGTTGCACATGTCGAAAACTCTGGCGGTGGCAGCCGCTCTGCTGTCTCCCGCGTCGGCTTTGTGGCCTATTCCTAAAAACTCTACCCTCGGCAACTCCACACTGTTGATTTCCCAAGACCTCAAGGTCACTTACAATGGTCAAGATGTAGGATGGCACTCCGATTCCCTTCCCGGCGCTCCGAATGATCTTAACTATGGCTCGCAATACTTTTTGGACAAAGAAACTAAACAAATACCGCTTCATCAGATCGAACTTGGCATTGGATATAGTTACTCTAATACTACCTCCATCACCGACGCTACAGCCTTTGTCAAGGCCGCCGTTATCCGCGCTCGGAGCAACATTTTCGACGACAACTTTGTCCCATGGAAGTTGACTCCACGCGGTAAGCTGAGCTCTCTTGAGCCTGACGTTGGTTCTTACAGTGCCACCTACGGCAAGGTCTCGAGTCTCTGCATCATCCAAACTGGCAACAGTTCTACTGCTGTTCTGAAGGCCCCCGACGGCGAGGCTGATGAGTCGTACTTCTTGGATGTCACTGAGGCTGGCGAAGCTACTATCAAGGCCCCGACTCTTCTCGGTGTCTTGCACGGTCTTGAGACCTTCACTCAGCTCTTCTATAAACACAGCAATGGTATTTATTGGTACACCCGGTCGGCCCCAGTGTCAATCGCCGACTCTCCCGAGTACTCTCACCGTGGTATCATGATTGACGGTTCCCGCAACTTTATGCCTGTTGACGACATCCTTCACACTATTGATGCCATGGCCTGGAATAAGCTTAACCGTCTTCACTTCCACGTTACCGATTCCCAGTCGTGGCCTCTGGAGGTCCCTGCTTTCCCGGAACTGGCTGAGAAGGGTGCCTATCACCCCAGCCAGATTTACTCTGTTTCTGATGTTGAGAAGATCTATAAGTACGGTCTGGAGCGTGGTGTCCAGGTCATCATGGAGATTGACATGCCAGGCCACTCCGGCTCGATTGCCCTCTCTAAGCCGGAACTCATTGTTGCGTACAATGAGCAACCCTACTATTGGTACTGCGCTGAGCCTCCTTGTGGCGCCTTTAAGCTGAATGACACTGCTGTTTACGACTTCCTGGAAGAGCTTTGGGATGACGTTCTTCCTCGCGTTGCTCCATATGCTGCCTATTTCCACACTGGTGGTGATGAGGTCAATGCGAATGACTCGATGCTTGACCTTGGTGTTCGGTCCAATGAGACGGATGTGCTCCGGCCTCTTATTCAGACTTTTGTCAATACTACTCACGACCGTGTCCGCAAGGCTGGTCTGATTCCCTTTGTTTGGGAGGAGATGATCAAGGATTGGGATCTCAAACTGGGTACTGATGTGGTTATTCAGTCATGGCTGGGCGGTGATGCTGCCAAGCAATACACTTCCAAGGGCTATAAGGTTGTTGATAGCAACTCTGGCTACTGGGTAAGTACGAAGATAGACAACTATCTAAAAGGAAAATGGCATGAGCGGTATACTAACCAAGCAATAGTACCTTGATTGTGGCCGTGGTCAATGGCTGGACTTCGGCAACGATGTTTTCGATGATTTCTTCCCCTTTAATGACTGGTGCTCGCCTACCAATAACTGGCGCAAGATGTACTCGTATGATCCCCGAGCTGGCCTTACTGATGACGAAAAGAAGCTTGTTCTCGGTGGCGAAGCCGGCGTCTGGTCCGAGACCATTGACTCTACCAACTTTGACAGTCTCGTCTGGCCGCGAGCCTCGGCTATGGGTGAGGTCCTCTGGTCCGGCCGGCAGGATGCTTCGGGGCAGAACCGCAGTCAATATGATGCTTCGCCACGGTTGTCGGATATGCGGGAGCGGATGGTGGCGAGAGGTGTGGGGGCTTCGCCAGTACAGATGACTTTCTGCACGCAGTCGGATAACCCGCTGGATTGTGCCTACTACTACCCGTAAGGGATGATGTGGGGATGTGTCTCTGTTGTATGTAGGTTAGGGTGAGAAAGCCAAGGGTCAGGTTATTGATGTAATGGTAATGACTTGTATAGAGAGGTTTCAAATGAAATAAAAATTAAAGATTGTGTTTATCTTATCGTCTTGGGTTCATGTGAACATATAAGGAAAAGAAAAAGAAAAAGAAAAGGAATGTGTGAGAATGCCTCGAAGCGGACTTGAGCCGCTGACCTCGACATTACTAGTGTCGCGCTCTGCCAACTGAGCTGTCAAGGCTTAGATGGTGGTGGTTGTTGTTATCAGATGTTGAGAATGGTGCAATAGCGGGTGTGGGTGAGAGTTTATGAAGTATGAGCCTGCTAGAGGTTGTGAATAGAGTAGCAATATATGAGAAGGTGAGAAGACTGGTGAGAACAGGCAGATGAGCATGACTAACAGAGAGGGACATGCCGAAATGGAGATAGTAACTCTAATACTCAAAGTTGTAAAAAAGATGGCCAGCAAGTTTAGTGTGTGTGCAGATGAAAAAAAGAGAAATGTGTATTTAGATGATAATGGAATTTGAAAGTGCTATATTGTCATTTAAGAGGAAACAAACGTAATTAGGGTCCCGTGTGACATATAGGGTTACCCGACCTTCCGGGCCCACTTCCCACATCACCTCCGCGTTACTAAGCTCATGCCAAATTCATGCCAAATGTCACCCTGTCCATAGATCTGCCTGGTTTATTTACACCCAGGTCTCTGACAACCGCCTCTGGGTTCCGATAAGTGGCTGGCTAGAATATGGCACAATGTGGAGGGGCGGGTGTCGACATTAGGATGGGATATTGCGAAGGGAGGCTTTTTTGATAAGGGATTGATAGTTAGCCTATCAGGGGGGCATGGTTTCGTCCCGTTGATCTGGGGCGGTTGTGGGAATGCTGTGAAAGGAGAGGAGGGGACGTTATTGGGGTTGCAGATGACATGATAGGTCGATATCGGAGGG